>CM076680.1:175592255-175654755 GCA_038501925.1 Xenopus petersii | reverse complement strand
CGTGGACAGTTCGCGAACTTCGAACACCCGCTAAAATCGTTCGATTCGAACGATCGAAGGATTTTAATCATTCGATCGAAGGATTTTCGTTCGATCGAAGGATTTTCATTCGAATCGAACGATCAAAAACCGTTCGATCGAATGCTTTTCATTCGATCGAATGCTTACAATCGTTCAAACGAATGTAAATCGTTCGATTTTTAGCGGTCGAAGGAATTCGAATGGTCGAATGGTCGAACGAATCAAATGCGAACCCAAATTGGCGAACGTCGCGCGACGTTCGCGAACATTCGGCGGACGCGAACGGTCGAAGTTCGCGCGAACAAGTTCGCCGGCGAACAGTTCGCTACATCCCTATCTGCTACCGACTAAATCTGGAGGCGGAGTTACTGAAGCCTCGACAGCAATAAATCCTAGTTATTGGGGTGACCTCAGTGAGGCCTGAGCAAAGAACATACGTATCACTGGAATGTATATTGCTGATTATAGAACTTTATTGTCCAGAGGTTCCTGCACCAGCGGTTCTCACTTCTACTGTCTATCCCTTTAACTGCTCCTTGGCACCCACACTTATCTAGACAAAACCAATTGTGTTAGAGAATAAAAGCAGCACCTCATGTCTTTAGTGAGACGACTACTCACCTTATTCCAATCTGAGATGATCGTGGAAAAGATGTGGGTTTACTTCCCCTTGTTACCCTTGTCACTTAATGAAGTGTAACTCCCCAATATAAACAGACTGTACAGTTACAAGTCATTGGTACATAAGATATCAATTGATTGTTAATTTAAATCAACTGTTAACGTAGAGTCGGATATTCTGAGACAATTTGCAATTGGTTTTCATTTTATATTATTTGTGGTTTTTGACTTATTTAGCTTTTTATTCAGCAGCTCTCCAGTTTGTAAGTTCAGAAATCTGGTTGCTAGGATCCACATTCCCCTAGCAACCATGCGTTGCTTTCAATAAGAGACTGGAATAGGGACTGAATAGAAATATGAAAAGTTAAAAGCAGCAATAACAATACATGTGTAGCCTTACAGAGCATTTGTTTTTTTTGATGGGGTCAGTGACCCCCATTTGAAAGCTGGAAAGAATAAGAAGAAGGCGGTAAATAATTTAAAAAAAAAAAACTATAAATAATCTTAGAATTAGCTGTTCTATACCATATCTACCGTATCCATAACATATTAAAAGTGAATTTAAAGGTGAACCATGAATATTAATATGAGAGTAGGGACAAGCAGTATTTGCTCCCAAGGTCCAGTCCTCAATGTTGAGGCTTTTGCAGAAAGTTCATCAGATTTTCTAATTGTCATAAATATTTCCTTATGTTTGACTTATGCTGCCTGTGTGAGAGTCCCGGCACGAGCGCTTCCCAGCGACCCCTCAGACATTTCTTATAGAGAACGTTCAAGCCCAGGCTGTTCCCTAGTGATGTAGGAAGATGCTACAGCCAGTTACCATGGTAACGCCATTTATTCCAAGGAAGACTTGACAAATTCTCTTCCCCCGGAATTCTGCGTCAGAGTGAGAAATATCACATTGTCTATCACAAAATGACTTACGCCACTAATACTGTGTGTTTATTATATATATATATATATATATATTTATATAAAGGGTAGCCAAGGACATGTGCCACTCTAGCAGCTTGTCACTTATATATATATACCGTATATATTCAGTATGTTCAGTATATACATTAAATGCCCCAATGCCATCAGACTGGAGGGGAGGGACATTTCTCTCCAATGTGATTGGCCGATAGATTGTACTAAGGAGCGGGTAAAGGCAGGGGCAGCCTCAGAGCTTCACTGGTTAAACTTATTAGTGTTTATTAGCAATGAGGAATCAGTCCCATTTTGCTTTAATCAAAAATTCACGAAAATACAACAAAACATTTACGAAACGCCAAAAAAATCAGAATTTTTTTTCCGTGTGTCAATTTTTTTCTCACTCCAAATGCATTAAAAGGATTCATGATTTTTATGATGTCGTTTTTATTTCTAAATGACACTGTTTACACAGCAAATAATTGACTGTACAATATAAAATGTCATTCCTGAAGCAGCAAGTGTATTTAGTTGTAATATTGGTGTGTAGGTGCATCTCAGCTCATTTTGCCTGGTCATGTGATTTCAGAAAGAGCCAGCACTTTAGGATGGAACTGCTTTCTGGCAGCCTGTTGTTTCTCCTACTCAATGTAACTGAATGTGTCTCAGTGGGACCTGGATTTTACTATTGAGTGTTGTTCTTAGATCTACCAGGCAGCTGTTATCTTGTGTTAGGGAGCTGCTATCTGGTTACCTTCCCATTGTTCTGTTGTTAGGCTGCTGGGGGGGTGAGGGGATTTGGATCTTCATACCTTAAGTCTACTAGAAAATCATATAAACATGAAATAAAGCCAATAGGCTGGTTTTGGTTCCAATAAGGATTAATTATATCTTAGTTGGGATCAAGTACAAGTTACTGTTTTATTATTACACAGAAAAAGGAAATCATTATTAAACATTTGGATAAAACGGAGTCTATAGCAGACGGCCTTTCTGTAATTCAGAGCTTTCTGGATATCAGATCCCATGCGTGTATAATAGAATGGCTCCTGAGGAATGCAGTGCTGTGTTTATTGCGACTTGTCCTTCCCGCTGGTATTTGGTATTAGTTACAGGGGGGCACTTGCGTCACATTGTCCCCCCCCCCGAGCTGTTTGTGTCGAGCTCAGGTCCTTTCGCTTTACAAATAAGAATTGACTTTCTTTGAAACCAGAAGATTTTCTTGCAGAGAATTTTATGTCATTTTGTGCAGATTAAACGTCAGTAAATTAGAATTTGAGTGAAATTTCCCAGAGTTTTAGATCGAGTGGAAATAGACGTTTATTTGTCTCGTATAAAAAGCAGTAGGGGGTCGAGCTCACTGTGTAAACGGAATATTCCCTGTGTCCTTATTTACATTGATACTTATAGTCTAGGGCGCAAATTCACTAAGCGCCGAAGCGCCGAACGATATTGTTAATTCGCTAGCGTTTGGCATTTTTCGTTACTGCGCAAATTCACTAAGGAACGCTGGCGTAAATTCGCTAGTATTACTTCGCACCCTTACGCCAGCGAATTTTCGCTAGCGACGTAACTACGCAAATTCACTAACTTGCGCAGTGTACTGAACGCTACCTTTTACGCTAGACTTCCTTCGCCACCTCAGACCTGGCGAAGCGCAATAGAGTAGATAGGGATTGTTTCAAAAAAAGTCAGATTTTTTTCTAAGTCCCAAAAAACGCTGGCGTGTTTTCTACATGATGGGTGATAGGCTGAAAAAGATCGAAAAAATTTTTGGGGCTCCCCTCCTTCCCCCTACATTTCCTGACTCATGGCAACTTACCTATACAGTGGGCACATGTGTAGGGCAAAATAAAATTTATATTTGCTGATTTGAAGCTTTTCTAGCCATTTGTAGTGCTGATACGTGTTCCTCCATTGAAATTTGAATTTGGCGCCGTATGCAAATGAACCATCGATAGCGAAACTTCGCTTCACTTGGCGAATTAAAGCTAGCGCAACTTTGAAAACTTACGCTACCCCTGTGCGCAACTTCGGATTTTAGTGAATTTGTGGAGCGCTGGCAAAAATACGCCTGGCGAAGTGTGGCGAAGTACGGCGAAGTGCGTGAAGTTGCGCCTGGCGCAACTTTGCATCTTAGTGAATTTGCCCCTAGAGACGCATATTAATTCTTTATGGGCAGATGTTATAAAGTGTTTCTCTCTATGGGGAATGATCTGACAAGCGCTAGGGCAGCTCCACTTACATCTATTCACTTCAATATGTACAAACATGTGGACTGTACAAGAGCCTATTGTACCTCCCAACATTATAGAAATCTTTGACCACGCCCATTGTTGTGGCCACACCCCCTAATTACCATGTTCGTTTTACAAAATGTGGCAGGTTATGAACGTTTGAACATATTTCTGTGGTTTTTATGTTATTACAGTTTTGCTAATGAAGGTAAATTGCCCTTTAAGCTGCAAGTCACAGTTTCCCCAAGAGACCTGCTAATCTTAAATTGTTACAATTGTTTCTTTACTTATCTTAAATGGTTACAAATGTATCTAAGTGCATCTGCCACATATTTTGGGCTCTCTGCCAAAAGCCAATTCATTTAGAAACTTTGTATCTTTTTCTGGCTGTTCAGTGCAGGAGATGAAAGAGAAAGTCGGGACATTTCGGTAACAATCCAGGAGTGCAGGTTGAGCTGCCAAAATCAGGACTGTCCTGTGAAAACCAGCCCAGTTGGGAGGTATGTAAGTAGCACTGGGACAGAATGTGTTGGTAACAAATAAGAGACTGAGGACAGAGGCTTTTACTAGAAATGTGCAAATATAATTACGTTTAATTCTAGTCCAGGGCTAAAGTGCAAACAAAAGGTTCTCCTTCAATAAGAACGAAGTAGCGTTCATAACACTCTATAGCCCATGCTCCTGGGGGTGGGGGAGGGGTAGAATATTTTGGGATTTCCTATGTTCATTATGTCCCAGTCCTCGTGGTGACGCCACTAGAGGCTGAAGTTTTCCTCAAACCCAAAGAAACTCCCCGCAAGCTCCATAAATGTTTCCCGATTCCTCAGCAGGAAAAGCTTTCCCTATGGAGACGGAGGAGAGAGGAAACAGCGGCTTTTGCACCTTTGGAATAAACTTCCCTTACTTCCTCCTCGTCATCCTCTCCGTTTATTTTTATATATACGCCAGTTACCCTTCAAATGACAGTTTCCTTACAATCAATGTCCTGGTTATATACAGGATCTACCCTGTGTGGGACATTCACTCAGAATCGTAGTTGCGCTGGCGTCCGCTTCGCTGAGCTTGGCCGCACTACGGCAGGCGTATTTTCGCTAGCGGTCTGCAAATTCACTAAAATCTGAAGTTGCGCTCAGGGGTAGCGTAAGGTTGCGAAGTTGCGCTAGCATTAATTCACCAAGCAAAGTGAAGTTACGCTAGCGATGGTTAATTTGCATACGGCGCCAAACTGAAGTTACAATGGAGGAATATGTAGAATCACTACACAAGCCTGGGAAACCTTCAAACCAGCAAATAAAATGTTTATTTTGTCCTACACATGTGCCCACTGTATAGTTAAGTTGCCATGAGTCAGGAAATGTAGGGGGGAAGGAGGGGAGCCCCAAAAAACATTTCGATCTTTTTCAGCCTATCACCCATAAAAAAAGAAAAAACGCCAGCATTTTTTGGGACTTAGAAAGATTTATAACTTTTTTTGTAGCAATCCCTATCTACTCTATTGCACTTCGCCTGGTCTGAGGTGGCGAAGGAAGTCCGGCGTGAAAGGTAGCGTTCAGAATAATTTGCGCATCAGTGAATTTGCGTAGTTACGTCCATTGCGCAAATTCACCAGGCGTAAGGGTGCGAAATAACACTAGCGAATTTACGCCAATGTCTGTTAGTGAATTTGCAAATTAACGAAAATGCGCTACGCTAGCGAATTAACGCTAGCGTTAGGAGCTTCGTCCTTTAGTGAATTTGCCCCAGAGAGTGGGTCTGAGCCACAGGCCACTGAGTTTTTTTCCCGGTGTCCCGTCAGCCCAGTCCGACCCTGAAAATATGTAACAAGTGTTATAATTTATAGGCAGGAGTTTTATCTTCTAGAACATACACAGTGTAGTACTTACTCACACGCTCACTATACTCCTGCCCAGGTGATGTAAGAGATGGAGCAAACATTGCAGCCCAAACATGGCTAGTGACTTTCCTCACTGGGCAACTGGGATGACCAACATATTGATACTTATTGATTTTAATCCTTACTTTTCCTTTAAAACGCTTACATTTAGCTGCATAATAGGTATGGGATTTATTTTTCAGAATGCTCAGGACCTGAGGTTTTCCAGATAAAGGATCTTTCTGTAATTTGGATCTTCAAGCTGAAATCATTTAAACATGAAATAAACCTGATTGTTTTGCCTCCAATGTGGATTCATGCAGCTTAGTTACACATTAGGGGCAGATTTACTAAGCTCGAGTGAATAGTTCGAATAAAAAAATATTTTTTTGGGTACTTCGACCATCGAATTGGTCAATTTCAATCAAATCGAATGATTCAAACGATTTGAAGTAAAATTCGTTCGACTATTCGATCACCGAAGTACTGTCTCTTTAAAAAAACTTCGACTTCATACTTCACCAAATTAAAGCTACCGAAGTCCAATGTTAGCCTATGGGGACCTTCCACAGCACCTTTCTACGGTTTTTTTTTTTTGGTTGAATAAAAATCCTTCTATCGATCACTTAAAATCGTTCTAATCGTTTGATTCGAATGATTTTATTGTTCAATAGAATAATTTTTTAGAATAATTTTTATTCGATCGTTCGATGGAACCTTTTTGCGCTAAAATCCCTCGAATTCGAATTTGAAGGTTTTTACTTCGAGGGTTTTTTGACCCTCGAAATTCGACCCTTGATAAATCTGCCCCCAAGTAAGTAAAAAAGGGAAACTATTTTTAAAATTTCAAAATTGTGAATGAGTGTATGGAAGGTGGGCTTCCCATCATTTGGGGGTTTCTGGAGAGCAGGTTTAGTAAAAGAAGCCGTAGATTTTCGAAGGGAGAGACCATTGTATCGGGGGGGGGGGTTTCTTCTGTAAATAAAGCAGTTCCAACGCCAGCCCAACGCTGCCCATTAAAAGCAGAATATTGGAGGAGGCTCGTTATAGAAGAAAGAGGCTGAGCAATAAATAAAATTGCAAGCTTTTCTCCCAAGCCCGTGAGTCACAAGCAGGAGAGGAGATAAGAGAATAATGGGGAACTTCCCCAACAAATGAATTGTTTCTATCGGAGGAATTTGCAGACAAAGTGATGTTTCATTTCAGACATTTCTCATGCGCTGAATCCAACCCGACGCAATGTTGTTCCCCAGGCTTCTGCGCTCGCAAGATAAACCGCAGCTCAGTCTCTTCAAAGCAAAAGTTTTATAATTGAAATGATTTCTGTCCATTAATGAGAAAGCGCTGCCCTGAAACTTATATTTACAGCTACAAACACATTTATATCCTATTGGGGGTTCCGTTAAAGGGCAAGTTCCCCTTCCAACACTTTATTCAGTTCAGATTGTTCCCCAGAAATACTTTTTGAAAGTGCTTTTATTTTTTACCGTTTTCCCAAAATGAGAGGGTAAAGTGTAAGTGTTGGTGTCTGTGGGGTTTCCGTGTGGGGCTCATCCAATAAAGTCACAAGCCCAATGGATCACGTCAGGGAACGTTCCCTCTAGAAAAGCACTCGGAACACTCAGCGTCTTCTCCTTTCATATTTCTACTCTTTCTACTTTTATCCACATTCTTTTTACTATTTATTCATCATTAAAAGCTTTAATTCACAATTGTATCTTCTATTGTTTTCTCACACACTGACTGAATGGGCTGCAGTTGCTCAAACACTGAGGGATCAAATTGTATTATTTTTATTTCTCTCAACATTGTACTTGTGAGTTTATAGGCAAAGCCTTGTGGTGAACCCTTACCTGATGCATATTCTTACCTGATACACATTCTTACCTGACACATATTCTTACCTGATACATAGGGGCAAATTCACTAAGATTCCTAGTTGCGCCAGGCACAACTTCGCTGCACTTCGCCAGGCGTATTTTCATCAGCGCTCCGCAAATTCACTAAAATCTGAAGTTGCGCACAGGGGTAGCGTAAGTTTGCGAAGTTGCGCTAGTGTTGATTCGCTAAGCGAGGCAAAGTTACGCTAGCGATGGTTCATTTGCATACGGCGCCAAATTCAAATTTCAATGGAGGAATACGTAGAATCACTACACAAGCCTGGGAAACCTTCAAAACATCAAATAAAAATGTTATTTTGCCCTACACATGTGCCCACTGTCTAGGTAAGTTGCCATGAGTCAGGAAATGTAGGGGGGAAGGAGGGGAGCCCCAAAAATAATTTCGATCTTTTTCAGCCTATCACCCATCATGTAGAAAACACGCCAGCGTTTTTTGGGACTTAGAAAAAATGTGAACTTTTTTTGAAGCAATCCCTATCTACTCTATTGCGCTTCGCCTGGTCTGAGGTGGCGAAGGAAGTCTAGCGTAAAAGGTAGCGTTAAGAACAATGCGCATGTTAGTGAATTTGCGTAGTTACGTCCGTAGCAAAAATTCGCTGGCGTAAGGGTGCGAAGTAACACTAGCGAATTTATGCCAGCATTCGTTAGTGAATTTGCGAAGTACCGAAAATGCCAAACGATAGCGAATTGACGCTAGTGTTCGGCGCATCGGCGCTTAGTGAATTTGCCCCATATTCTTACCTGACACATATTCTTACCTGACACATATTACTCACATTCCCTGCTAAGTGGTAACAGGACTACGAAACGTTGCAACTTTACCATTGCTGATAAACTATAGGAGTTTTCCCTTTGCGCTTATTTTCTTTTTAAGCATTAAAAACATAACTGTCGTATAGAACATGTCAGCAGAGCTGGGCCTGTCCGGTCACGGCAGCTGGGCGCACACTCACACAAATTGCTGTATGCTCATGCATGAAACGACGCAGCATGAAACGAGGCAGCATGAAACGAGGCAGCATGAAACGAGGCAGCATGAAACGAGGCAGCATGAAACGACGCAGCATGAAACGACGCAGCATGAAACGAGGCAGCATGAAACGAGGCAGCATGAAACGAGGCAGCATGAAACGACGCAGCATGAAACGACGCAGCATGAAACGACGCAGCATGAAACGACGCAGCATGAAACGACGCAGCATGAAACGACGCAGCACGCGCATGAACATATTGCCAACTCACAAGCGTTGTCTGGGAAAGAGAAGAAGCAGCCGGGGAGAGCGGGGAGCAGACATGGGTTAGGCGCAGAGAAGGTACATGCCTGGCGCCCCCCAGATTTGTGCCCTAGGCACCTACCTACTCTGTGTAGCCCTAGTTCTGGCCCTGTATGTCAGAGTTTCCTTAAAAAGTATTTATTGGCAAAAGCAGCAAAAGCTCCCTGGCTAAACCTATGGGACACCCGCTCTCATTAGAGGTACCATGTACCCAGCTATATAATTAGACATTCCCAGTAAAGTGCAGAGCTACAGTATAAATCAGACCCTGACACAGTCAATAAGGGGTACAGTATCTACACAACACGGGTTCCCTGCAAAAATACACGTCTGTGACCCTCCCACACATTGACCAAGAAAATTGCTTTTGTTTGGCCTGAAGATACAAGTGAGAGATGACTCAGAAGAAGCAAATAGACTGCTACTCAGTTGCCCTTAGGAAAATATTGCGGTGTCCCAACACCCTGCTCTCCATCCAAAGCCAGAAATATATGAATTCCAATGTGTAGGTACAAACGAGCGCAGGAGAATCTGCTGCAAAAGGAGCCTTTATTCAAAACACAACATTTTTTGAGCTCTTGATTAGTGATGGGCGAATTTGCGACGTTTTGCTTCACCGAAAAATTAGCGAATTTCGCGCCAAATTTGCGAAACTGCGAAAAATTCACGAAACGGTGCCGGCGTCTCGTTTTTGATGCCGGCGTCCGTTTTTCGACGCCGGCGCCTGTTTTTGACGCCGGCGTCCGTTTTTTTGAAAAAAATATTTTTGCCGCCGGTGAATTTTTTCCGCAAATTTTCATGGGCGTTTCGCGAATTTATTCGCTGACTGCGAATCGCGCAAATTCACCGCTAATTCGCGCCTGGCGAATAAATTTGCCCATCACTACTCTTGATACACTTAATAAAGAGCAAGTGCTGGAAACATGTCGTGTTTTGCATAAAGGCTCCTTTTCCATCAGATTCTCCTGCGCTCGTTTGTATCCGCAGCAATACATTGGAATTCATATACAGCTCCCTCAGTACAGCACAATGAATTTGTATTTCTCCTCCGATACTGTCACTAGAATTGGCGAATATATTTTAGAGCGATTCTCCTGGGCAGAGGTGTAAATGGAACAAAACAAGAGGAATATTTGGGAGTGAATTCCTCAAGTCACACGCAGAGCCGCTCACAATTAATCGTAATTAGTGGTCATATTAATGGACTTGATGCATTTACATCTTTAGGAATAAATAAAACATCATTTCAATGGGAATAAATACTGATAGTAAGTCAGAAGTTTAATGATTTGTGTACAGTTCATGCAGAGTATATGTCTATATTGTATTTGCTCTATCTGTATCTATATCTGTATATAAGTTCATTTATAAGAAGTCCCTTATGGAATGAGCAATTACTAATGCCAATGTGATATATAAAAAGTGAAGACAATAAAGTCATCGTCCCTCCATTAAATGGCCAGTGTGTGAGTATCCAATGGGTTAAAGTGGTTGTGATGAAGGTGCTGCTGGCGCAATATTCCCTGCCAGTTGCTATTAGTGCCAGTTCTTACTACTAATTATAGACTGATTACTCCACATACATAAGCACCTTCCTCTCATTCTCAGCACCCGCCGCAGCTTCTATTTCAGCAACTTTCCTTCCAGTGTTGACCTGAGTCATTTGTGGATTAGACGAGGCAGTGGGAATGGGCCGGAACCAAAACACATTGTAACGGGGAGACTTCATGGACTCATACATGAACTGAAAGAATGTAGAACTGATCTGCTGCTGCTTCATTTATGATCCGCCTGTATGATCCGCCTGTATGATCCACCTGTATGATCCGCCTGTATGATCCACCTGTATGATCCACCTGTATGATCCGCTTGTATGATCCACCTGTATGATCCTCCTGTATGATCCACCTGTATGATCCGCCTGTATGATCCACCTGTATGATCCGCCTGTATGATCCACCTTTATGATCCACCTGTATGATCCACCTGTATGATCCGCCTGTATGATCCACCTGTATGATCCGCCTGTATGATCCGCCTGTATGATCCGCCTGTATGATCCGCCTGTATGATCCGCCTGTATGATCCACCTGTATGATCCGCTTGTATGATCCACCTGTATGATCCACCACCACCTGTATGATCTACTGCATTTATGATCCACCTGTATGATCTGTCTGTATCCATAAAGTAGATTTCCACTGATTAGCGTTTGTTTTTTATGTATATCAGTTCTTGTGGTGGTTCCCTGGATGCTCCGTCTCTGACATCCTATATAGATTCAATATGTTGTGAAGTGTGGGAATCACACACAATGGCAGGTTAAGGGATACTGTCATGGGGGAAAAATATTTTTTTTCAAAATGAATCAGTTAATAGTGCTGCTCCAGCAGAATTCTGCACTGAAATCCAGTTTTTTTTTTTATATTCAATTTTGAAATCTGACATGAGGCTAGACATATTGTCAATTTCCCAGCTGCCCCCAGTCATGTGACTTGTGCCTGCACTTTAGGCTGCTGTTTTTCCTTCTCAATAGTGCAGGCACAAGTCACATGACCAGGGGCAGCTGGGAAATTGACAAAATGTCTAGCCCCATGTCAGATTTCAAAATTGAATATAAAAAAATCAGTTTGCTCTTTTGAGAAATGGATTTCAGTGCAGAATTCTGTTGGAGCAGCACTATTAACTGATGTGTTTTGAAAAAACCATGTTTTCTGATGACAGAAATTCAGCTTTTTATTGTGTTACCACACGACATGTTTCGGCCCATTTTCAAGAGTTTGAAAAAAAGACCAGTGTGCCCTGAAACATGTCATGTGGTAACACAATAAAAAGCTGAATTGCATTTAACCTGCCATTGTGTGTGATTCCCATACTTCACAACATATTGATCCGCCTGTATGACCCGCCTGTATGATCCGCCTGTATGATCAGCTTGTATGAAGCACCAGCATAATGGCCTTATAAATAGGTTATACACTGCAGATGCAGCCTCAGCCAATCCAACAGGCCGTCTTTATTCCCTTACAGTTGTTACCCTGACTGCTGCTCATCTGTATCTCTGCACCATCTTCCTCCTTGGCCACACTGATGCACTCTATTCTGAACACACACCGGTTATTGCAGAAACTCATTGATGGAATGGAGGCCAGTGACAAATATTGTGACTTCTTGCTACTCTCTGGGACTTATTGTCAGGGAGTTTCATTAGTATAAGAGCACTTGGCTTTGAGTTATGAATATTTTGATATAAGTAAGTTGGCTCAGCGGTTGGGCTTAATCTGCAAAGAGTCTTTATGTGAGTGGTTTATAAACTGTGGAGCTGGATGGGTAGACTTGGAGCTGTGGCAAGGGGAGCTCAGTCTCAATGCCAGTTGGGGAAAGAATAGAGAAGAATGACTCCTAAATCCCACACTGAAGGGCGCTATATTGAGATTTGGGATACAAACTGATTTGCTGCCCTAGATAGTCTTGGAACCATGACCCATTAACTAATAAACCACTTGTTCTATATTTGAAACCTTGTTATGTGCTAACAGGGACCCCAGCCCAAGGTTGGACCTCCAAGGGGGGCTTTATCTGAAAAGGTCTATAAACCATATTCTCATTATGTTCCGTGGGTTTCCTCTAAGTACTCAAGTTTCCTTCCACACTCAATCACATACTGTAACTGTAATATATTTAGTAGCTATTGAAAACAAAACCCTAAGCTGTGTGAGAACCTTATAATGAACCCCAAGTTCTACCGCTGATCAGTAGAGAAACCAAGCCAAAGTTTTTTAAAGCTGGAGTGAAGAAGAGGTTTTGTAGCCCAACCAATGAAAAGTATGTGAGCTATGAAGAGCGAGCAGAAAGCCCTGTCACTGTGTAGTATTTCTGTCCTTCTTCCAGATCTGCACCCATCTTGTACATTTACCAACACATTTGCATAAACATGGGGTTCAGGTAGAACTTGCTGATTCATAAAACAATTACTAATGAGACATTTAAGGCAGTGAGTAAGAATCACCAACCAGCAGACAGGGCTGACTGGCCATCAGGCTGAGACCTCCTTCTTCATGCTCTAAGTTATTACATCTTTGTAGGTCTGCTCCAAACATTTGGGAAACCATGGCGTAAAGCAGTGATCTTCCACCTCTTGCCATTGTTAACTCAAACCATCACATCTTCTGCCATTGGGATGCTGCTGGGAGTTTCAGACCAACACTTGGAGAACAGTTTAGGTTTAGGATGGAGACGTTTATTGGAGACGTTTATTGGAGCGGCACTACATTTCTATGAAACACTTTCATTCTCTGGAGCTCCGCCGCTACTGTCATCTTACATATGCTTAGGATAATTATAGCTCTTATTAAAAGAAAATCAACTCAAAGCACATTTTCAAACAAGGCACTAACAAACCACAGGAATATTTTTAGACTTAGGCTAAAACGGATTATATTGCATAAACGCCACATAGAAATTCTCCTACTTGTGAGTTCAACAGCTGGCAACATTTAAATAATGTATTATTATTATTATTATTATTATGTATAGATGGAATGAGCCCTGTTACATTAGCACAGCTGTAAGCTAAGAATGCTGGGAGATATTGTGTTAGAGTAAATTAGAGTCAGCACCCTCCGACAAGCACTGTTATTTGGGCACAAATTGGGCATCAGTGAGGGACATCCAATGGGTGAGCTGGGATGAATATCATTATTATATTTTATCCTTGGCCCTGGGCTCTCTCTGTGCAAAACCAACTCTGATAGTTAGCTCTCCTGGTTTGAAATAAGCCAAAGATCTACCCAAACGTGTTTTTCTTGACACTTATGGGCAGCTCGAGAACATGTTCCTATAAATAACTTCCCATTGAAGCATCTTTCAGACATTGAATTTCACTAGAAGAAAAGTCAACAAATAAACATGAAATGTTAAGGGTTTTTGGAAAGATGAAGGGAATTCGCACTGAATCCAGAGGTTTTCACATTTGGTGCTTGTAAATCTGCACTTTAACAGCAATGGCCCATGGCAAGAGTTTGGATGTTTTAACCAACCACATTGGTTACATAGTGGGCCTCAAACTGGTGGACATTGGCACCAAAGAGGATCGACTGTGATTGACAGGTGCTTGTGGGGCCATTAAAGAGAATGAGAAATTTGCAGGAGCAAAACCCTTGTGGGGAAACATGTTGATAAGGAATATAAAGCTTGTCATGGGAGCTTGGAAACAATACATGTCTTGCCTGAGACATAATGAGCTCCTATTGTATCTATGTATTGTCTTAGTGGAGTCTATTGATGACATATCCACATCAAACATGGCACATGTATATACATAGATATAAATAAACAGATAACAACAATTTGCCATTATAAAATAGCTGATACCAACAGATTTAACTGAACCATCTGAGAAAAATAATGAATATGGGAACAGGTTCCCTTTAAATAAACAGAAGCGTTTGTAATTGGATCTGTGGATATATCTTCACATTCAAACATATATACTTCCATTTTTCCAATCAAGAAGCTCAAAGCATCCTTGCAACAATAAAACTAACTAGCTCTTGATATAGTAGGTAGATGAGCTTTTTAATCTTCTTAATGCCCTATGGAAATGCCACGTATTGCTCAGCAACTCAATGGCAGTAATGAGATTGACTTAATTAAATGGATTCTTCATTGTTGTCTACTCTCGTCTTCCATTTAAACAAGGGGATTATTCTGCACACGTTCACTAGTATTCAAAGTGCCTTTCTACCGTTACACTTAGGGGTGCAAGTGTACATACACTTAAGAATCAACTGTGCCTAGGGTTGCCACCTTCACTGAAAAAAATTACCGGCTGGTGGGGAGCGGGCACAAAAAGGGGGCGGACCATGACACAACAAAGGGCGGGGCTACGCAGTGTGCCGCAAAAGGGGGCGATGTCAAGAACACTGCCCAAAAAAGGTAAGTTCTGCGTGAATTTGGGGAAGTCCGAGGGGTTTTTTTAAAGGGTATTACAAATTACGGGCAACTGCATTGCTGGTTAATTTGTAATACCGGCCCCCGGCCTTGGCAGGTGTTTTACAGGCTAGGCTGGTAAAATACCGGCCAGGTGGCAACCCTACCTGTGCCCCAGGGTGAGCAGTGCTTGAACTTGAGGTGATGTAATAACAGGTGAGAACCCTGCTACTAGCATAGTAACCAAAAGCAACCAATCAGGAGTAGGCATTTACACACATATGGCTGATTGCTATTGGTTATTAGGTTTGGGCAAATTGAGTGATTAGATTACCCTCTGTATTTTTATTGGAGAGACCCATAAATCCTCTCAAGTTGGTTGGCGTCTGTGTTACAAATGAGGGATGGGCATGTGCTAAGTCCCCAGAAGTTGAGTAGGATTTGAGCATTGAAACCCTTAACCAATCACAATTTTGCTCTCACATAGGGACATTGATACTGCAGTTCCCTGTCAGGTCCAGTGACAACTGGTTGCCCATTCACATGGTTCATGGACTGGATCTTCAGAACAGACAATGATGCCGAATTCATGGGTGCTGCTAGGTAAGGCTTTGGGGTAAATGTTTTTTTTTACATATGTTCCCCCTTCTCATTCATAATTAAATATAGTGTTGAAATGATCTATTCCTATAAGAACCGCAGTGATCAATACAACTCATTGTTATACCTTAGGCAGGAGCAAGATATTATGGTAGTGGCTGATTAATGCAAATAGCTATAATGAAACACATTTGTAATCAGCCGTTTGGCCGTGTTTATTCATTTACTGTATTCATTGTTCCTTTTTTTCCCTAAGAACAATTGACTTGTGGTCATTCACTTTTCAGTAATTGGAAAATACAGAACATTCCAAGAACAATCATTTCTGACATTTACCTGTTTTAGTAAAAGTGACTGAAGTCAATTTGGGACAATAGCTGCTCTGTTCCTCTCTCGACTGTGTCTGCACTGAAACCCACACAGGTACAAGATGAAATGGGGAATTGGGGGATCCGCCTAATAATGAATACTGTAAAAATGTACATTATTGAGATTACTGGGTCCCAGTGAAATGCAGGTACCAGTACAGGGGGCAGGTCCATAGATTGGGTTTTGATGGGTAATGTGCCGGCAGGAACGTGGGTGTCAGAAATAAGAATTAGCCTGGTGCATGTTCATTTACTCAGATGTTACCAGGGTACTAATGATCCAGTTCTGGATGTTTTTAAAGCTCGTTCCTATTCGCTTTAAAGGGCAACATGAAATATGGTCTGAAAAATTGCCAGAGTGGATAATTATCATCACTTGAATGACATTTCTGCATTAGTGGCACTGTAAGGGCACTGACCCTATTACAAGTGACTTCTCCTTGCCATCCATCATGATTTGGCTCATCTTCCAGTTCACAGTTGGACTGGGCCGACAAGATACCAGAAAAAAACCCACCGGGCCCCTCTGACCCAGACCCAACTCCCGCCTACCCTCCAATGCCTCCAATGTTGCTCCCCAACTTCCCTCCCCAATTGATACACATGTACAGATAATATGTTACGTTTGGTGAAATGCAATGAAATATGGGACCACCTGCAGTGAAAATTCCAGGCTTGACCCATATTATATCACAAAATACTCCTGTATAATACAGAGGGGGTGTAAGATAACCACTATAGATAACTGGTCCCGGGGCACATGTCCCAGACCTTCAGCTTAGGGTGAAAAACACAGAAACGACAAATGGAACTGGTCCAACTCCCCCCAAAGTAGAAAACCTTGAGCCGCTGGTTAAATTGTACATCGTAAAATAATCACCTTACGAGTTTCCTACCACCCAGGGGCACATAATTAGTGATGGGTGAATTTGTCCCATTTCGCTGAAAAATTAACGAATTTCTCGTGAAATTCACAAAATGGCAAAAAATTTGACGCCCGAGTTAATTCTGTTATTCGAGCCAATTTTTCCACCAGCTTTAAAGTCAATGGGCGTCCGAATAATGTTGACATGCGACGGTATTGACACGAGCGCCTTTTCCCACGCACGTCCAAAAAATTTTGACGCCAGCGATTTTTTGCAGCAGTTTTGCAAATTTATTTGTCGGCGGTGAAACACATATATTTGCTGCGAATTTGCACCTGTCAAATTTATTCGCCCATCACTACAAATAATCTTGGGCTTGGGCCCATCTATGACGAATGTAAAATAATGGGGCTTATTGACCAACCGCACAGGTACAAGAGCTTCACGCCTATCTATGGAACCCCAATACCCTTGGGATTAGTGATGCAACAGCACTTTACACAGGCTTGTGCCTGATTACAAATCCAGCAGGAGGTGCAGAGAGCAGCTGTTTTGGGTAGAAGGGAGCCCTGACTGCACGTGTAAGTGATGCAAGAGATACGGATGCCTCCTAGGGACACCCACCTACTCCGTGATCTGGGTGGGATTCTGCCAAGCACAGGCATTACTGATGCAGCTCTTTGTGCAACATTCTCGTAGTGCAAACGGCTGCAACGGGGCAAAGTGCTTTGAATTCAATTGTTTGGACTTTGCACGTTGCCCCATCTTTCATAAGAGATGAAATAACGTTATGTTTGACCTAACAGACTCCTAATCTATGGGACACTTACAAATGGTTTCTGACACCAGGAGCTCACCAAGCTTTTCTCTCTGTGTTTTAAGTGTTTCATTTTTTTTGTAATTTTTGTTTAAAGAAAACGTAAGGTTTGATCTGATCCTGTTTCACTGATATAAACAAAAGTCCCTGATTCTAGTAGGGCTCAACATAAACAGTCTGGCTGCCATTAGGGAGGATTACACATATGAACACAGAGATTGATGGTTACAAGGAAGAAGTTGAACAGTTCGGGTTCCATCCAGCCTGGTTTGTAGCTGCTCCTTCCAACAAAGTGACCTGTTCCTTGATTGACACAATTGGGCTAAAGCGTCAGAGTTGACAGCCTGAGGTGTTGGAGCCCAGAGGACTAGTCATTTTAGACTTCCCTCATCCCTCACTATGATGGATGTCAAAAGATACAAACATAATTGGGCAGTCAATCCAAAGACCCTTCAGCTACATCCAAGGATACAACATTAGCACTGCTAAGGCTACACCACAAACATAACATTATAATCCAGTTGCACCGTGAACAGAGAAAATAGAATATTTCTGGTTTCCATTAAAAAAAAAACAAATACTCAAGATTTCAGACTGGTGATAACAGAAAACACTCCAGTGCAAGGATTTATTAATATCAATACAACTTGTGAAACTCATAACAAGGGGCAAACAAAACATACAAGAACAATAAGCAGTTTTCAAATATGAGACAATGGTAGTTATTAAGAATATATATATATGTGTGTATAATATATGTATATATAAGTGTATGTCCATAGAATCACGAGTTAACAATTTCACATTTATATTTGTGAGGTGTATCACATTGGTTCACAAGATGCTACAGTATGTTTAACGTATTTCCACCATTAAGAAGGTGGAAAAAGATTTAATTAATTCACTAATGATTAAAGGATATAGAAAACACTAAGGGGCAGATTTATCAAGGGTCGAAGTGAATTCGAGGGAATTTTCTAAGTAAAAAAAATTGAAATTTGAAGTCATTTTTTGGATACTTCGACCATCAAATAGGATACTACGACTTCGAATTCACTTCAAATTCGATTCGAAGTAAAAATAGTTCAAATATTCGATAATCGAAGTCTCTTTAAAAAAACTTCGACTTCAATACTTCGCCAAATTAAACCTGCGGAAGTGCTATGTTAGCCTATGGGGACCTTCTACTGCATTTTTCTACGTTTTTTGAAGTCGAAGGATTTAATCGTTCGATCGAACGATTTCACTTCGACCGCAGAATACACAAATTCAATGAATAAAGTTCGAATTCGATATTCGAATTTGTAGTATTTCAATTTGATGGTCGAATTCCGAAGTATTTTTTACTTCGAAATTTGACCCTTGATAAATCTGCCACTAAGGGCATAATTTCGAATTGTAAAAATACTACACTATATAACCTTTCTGTTATCTCCCCCTCTATAAACCTTGGTTTTTGAGGAATACAGCAATTTAATTCTGGAGAGTGTTTTTTGTACGGGCAGAGGCGAACCTACGTAATTGCTGGACTTGGCGATACCACAGCTCTGGAGATTCGAATTTACATTTGGCAGTTATAAAGTAACAGGGACAATATGTTGCACGGGTTCTTTAATCCATAGCAGCCAATCAGCAGTTAGCTTTTACTGCTCTGCTCCAGTTATAATACTGTATCTGATAGGTTGCTAAGGGATACTAGATCTCAACAATCGTTGGCCTTCTTATGACATTATTGTCGCTGGTTTATTTAGGGTTTTGCAAGAATATTTAAAAAAAGAGCATAAGGCTATATCAATGGTAAAACTGAAAATAGAAATAAAAGGTAAAATGTGGCAGATCTCTGACATAATCTATAGACTTGACGGCTGTCTTTCTAATTTGACTTAGGAGCCATTGAAATCCAAAGCAGTAAATAAACTATAACTTGGCTACTTTGCTCTGTAATCTGCAAGATGACCTCCCTATGGTTGAGAGACGGACTCCTTGAGACTGAAATAAACAAACATGGAAGTGTTCCCATAAAATGTTGGTTTTTAAAAACATTTTTCCCAAACTCTATAATGAAGTTAGGAAAACCGGCCAAGATTGTATTCATAAAACGAGTTTCTTAAAAAAATGTGCAGTGGTTTCTTCCTCCCATTGTTCTCTGGGTTTTAGGATGTGACAGATGTAAATTGAAATACTCAAGGACAAAAATATCCTGGTTTAAGAGTCGCCTTTCCCCATGTGGATTCTATAAGTCAATACAAAGTTCCAATTTTTTTTTCAGTTAAAAATGAGATCCTCCTTGTAGTTTCCTGCCGCTACTATAATTAAAAATGAGGTTCTTTATTGACTAAACCTTTATCAAGAGAATCACTTTAGTGGCCTACATCAGGCTGATCAAGTCAACGACTCTAGTAGGAGTCAAGAAAGACAAACAGTCTGGCTGCCATTAGGGAAGATTACATGCAAGATAAAAATGCAAAGTTACAATGAAAGTTGCACATGATTTACAGGACACACCTTCTAACTAAGTGAACTACTCACTGATATTGACACAATTGGGCTAAAGTGTGAGTACTGCCAGTCTGGAGGTCTAGGTAACTGTAGTTGCTTCATCAACATGTAATGATACCCGAGGTCCTCTAATAGTTCTACCTCTGTCAAGAGAATCACTATCATCGGCCAATCAGATCTTGAGGTCAAAGGAGGCCCAATGCAGAACTTTGGAGAACATTGAACAGATCTTTCAAACCCAAACAGGCTTTCACCACCAGAGTTGTGGGATGACACAGACTATTCTACAGTTACAAT
The DNA here is from genome assembly GCA_038501925.1 of Xenopus petersii. NCBI lineage: Eukaryota > Metazoa > Chordata > Amphibia > Anura > Pipidae > Xenopus > Xenopus petersii. The sequence goes on along the minus strand of CM076680.1, from coordinate 175,634,535 downwards.
AAACCAAACTGGCACTGACAGTGATGCTGTTACACCCCATTGTGAACTTGATATTGGAAGCTTGATATGAACATGCACCATTTGAATGTTTAAGGTACAGGACATCAGCTATAAGTAAAGCCTGGTCACACCAATGTCAGTGGCACAATGGTTTCTACTACTTGGAGAAAAAGCTGTGCCAGTGAGGAGTTCCAGTGGGAAAATCTATGTTGGGATGAAAGGTGCCATTTGAGGTCAGAATCTGACCTGAAGGAGTCTACGGGCAAATAAGGGAGACCTTACTACTGGGTTTTCAGAAAGCTACCGACAAGGCAAGTCCAACCCCAAACCAAACAAAAAAACAAAACAAAGTATGCAAAAAAAAAAAACACTTTTAATTTTTTATTAGCTCTGTAAATGTAGGAATCACTTGAGAAACATCAGCATCAAGACAGGATTTCTAGTAGTTATAGAATAGCATATTATTAAACCTTCAGGCAGAAAATTTCTCTATCATCAACAACAAAACACTTCACAATCAAAAGAACAATTTGTTATCTTATTGTTTCCTCCTCTTCCCTTCCGAGTTTATACATTGTGCAAAGAACCTGGGCTTGGGGGGGGGGGGAATAGTGAGTGATATATACAGTACAGACGATGTAGTGTGGACCTCTTCTTCTTCTTAGGTGGTGGGGGGATATCTAGTATCTAGACTGGGTCAATGTTCAGCCATGACACCCATATTTCATCAAACAGTCTGTGGCTCAGCAAATGTATCAATTGTGAATATGGGGGGAGTCAGATTTCCCTTTTATTCTTTTTCATCCTATTGGCCGCCCTAGGATTAGGGGATGATGGAAGGACTCATCCTCCAGTGTTTAGCCTTCCCATGTTCATAAGAATGGCAGCAAATATGTAAGTGACACTGTTTTTGGTGTCAGGAAGGAATTTTTCCCTCTGAGGCAAATTGGAGAAGCTCCAGATGGGTTTTTTTTTGCCTTCCTCTGGATCAACTGGCAGTTAGGCAGATATAATATAAAAAAAAAAAAAAAAGGTTGAACTTGGTGGACGTGTGTCTTTTTTCAACCTAATTTACTATGTTACTATGTTACTATGTTACTATGTTACTATGTTTGGAATGAAATCTTCTGAAGGTGGTCTTGCTCTCCTGAAACAACCCACTTCCCATTGACATCTGTAGGGATGAAGCTAAACCAAAACATCTGAGATGACCCCAGTATTAGGAGTCTTCAACACTCCAGTAGTAAATTGTTTGCATTAATAACTGTAACCAATAATACTACACTGAGGGACTTTGTGCTCCCTATTTATTCTCATCACATGGAATAACAAACTGCCAACTGAGATACGTGACAGCACCTGGAGTCGGAGAGAAAGTGTTATTATACCAGTGTTATTATACCAGTGTTATTATACCAGTGTTATTATACCAGTGTTATTATACCAGTGTTATTATACCAGTGTTATTATACCAGTGTTATTATACCAGTGTTATTATACCAGTGTTATTATACCAGTGTTATTATACCAGTGTTATTATACCAGTGTTATTCCAGCAGGCGGAATTCGGGAGCCAAGAAATACACTGGCAGTCGTGTGCCCAGGGTTCCCGGGTTGTTTGAGCAAAAGCACCGAATTGTTAAACATGATTTAACCTACAATATAAACTTTTGCGTAAAAATGAAACGAATGTTTCTGAACAAAAACAGTGGAAACAAAAAGAGCCTGGGTTTTAAATAGCTGCTGTCTTTATAGTAAAAAATAGATCTAATAAAACATAAGAGTAATTATATGTTAGTACTCGGGACAAGCTAATGGTCAAATATTTAGACTGGAACCAGTGCCAATGCTTATAGGGATATGACTTTATAAGGAGCCTAAAAAGACTGCTCCTTGTTTGCTTAGAATGGGGCCAAACGTCTCCTCTAAAAGACTCTGCCAATAAAATGTCAGCAGCAGAGACAATTATTTGCTTCATTAGAGCTTCACCACCAAGACCACAAATGGGACAATATTGACTTGGCTATTCAGCAGGCTACTGGCCGACCCACTGAGACACAATTAAGGCCTGGGCCAGTGACTACGATGATGCGAAAAATCAGAAATGTTTATCATCTGACCATTAAGTGACGAGACTAATACTGATGATCCAGGATTCCCAAAGGGAAACTCATACCACTTTATTGGCCTTCATCAGGGGAAGAACTAGGGGTCGGCACATGAGGCACTTGTAGGGGAGTGGATTGTCAGGGCAGTGTAGAGTGGGGGGGATTGGAGAAAGAGCAGAAATGGGGAGTGAACTGTGGGGGTGCCATGTGGACCCAATGGTGGAGTGGGGTGGGGATGGTTGAGTGAGAAGAGGAGCGGGGGTTGTGCAGGCCACTACTTATTGACCCATCTCTGCTCTTTATGATCACTTTTGTATGTTTTTTTGAATTACAATATATAAGAATTTCTGACTATTCTCAGCTTGTAACTGGAAATTCTATCAGGCACTGACCCCGGCATTCAATAAACAGATCAACTGAAAGGTTTAGATATATTTTTTTCCATTATTTTTTATTGCTTATATTTCATTTCAGGCCCCCTCCTGTCCATCTTCCATTCTGACGTCTTCTAAGCATTCTGCTTCCTCGGGTATGTAACCCATAGCAACCAGATGGCAGTGGAAATTCCAAGAATTTAAAATAAAATTACAAAAATGAACACTATTAAGGCAAATCACCTTAGAAAAGATTATACAATGGGCTGAATTACGTACGGGATAGGTTCAAACAAACCCCCGAAATATATAAATATTATTTATATTATATATACGTTTTTGTACGTCACCTGTAGCAACGCGATGGCAGTTGAAATTCCAAGAATTTAAAATAAAATTACAAATATGAACACTATTAAGGCAAAGAATTAAGTAGGGGATAGGTTCAAACAAAGCCACGAAATATATAAATATTATTTATATAATATATACATTTTTGCCAGGTCTTTAGAGGCTGAAAAGTTTGCAAGTCATAGGGGAAAGGAACTAAGGGCACTTTGTTCTGTATTTCTGAGCAGACATTTTTGGCTTATGAGTGGTGTGTTTATAGCTCCAGTGTACAGGCCTAATGTAAATGATTTGTTAGGAAAGTAGATAATAAGTTTGTGTATGTGAATGAGGCCGGTTGGACGCAGAATAATATAAATAAATAAATATATCAATGTCACTTTCATTCAGTTGCTGAATAGACTGTAGCAGAACATCACGTCACACAGAGAGAACATACGTGTGAATAAAAGGCACAAGACAGAGATATTGTGGGAACACGTGTGGGAAAGGAGAAAATCATTCGTGAAGGCGCCAGATGGAGCAGCAGCTGATTCTAAATAGTAAAGTCATCGGTACATTGGCACCGGCCCAATAACGTGATCAATTCCTAGAAAGTGCTGAACAGGACTTATTTCTCGAATTGCATTTTTTTCCCTTTGTGATATTTGTATGTCATTTGACTGGAAATATTCAATGAAAGCAAGGCCTCCAATGTCTGTGGCCTCCAATGTCTGTGGCCTCCAATGTCTGTGGCCTCCAATGTCTGTGGCCTCCAATGTCTGTGGCCTCCAATGTCTGTGGCCTCCTTACTGCCTCCAATCCTCTATGTTTTCTGAATGGCACCAACGACAGTTATAACATTTACTTGCACCCCTATCATACTCCTTGCCCTTGTGACTACCTGCACCCAACTGGGCGTGGCCAGGCTACTTTGGTGAATTCAAACTGTCATTATCACCCGCCTCCAAGTGGCGGCAGCCTCGTGTGTGTGTGTGTGTGTCCATACCTCCCAACATTTTGGAAGTAAAAAGAGGGACAAAAATTTTTTTTCCGCACGTAGCACAGCAATTTTTGACCACACCCTTTCTGTGGCCACACCCCCTAATTACCATGTTTGTTTTACAAAATTTGGCAGGTTATGAAACTTTGAAAATATTTCTCCTTATCTAAACTGTGTTTTTGTGTCTCAAAATTGTTACAAAGTATCTTATTTGCACCTGTTAGCTGTTCTGGGCTCTCTGCTAAAAGCCAATTAAGTGAGAAACTTTGTTTCTTTTTCTGGCTGTTCAGTGCAGAGAAAAGAGGGACTTTCCAGTACAAATGAGGGACTGCGGGTTGAGCTGTCAAAAGAGGGACTGTCCCTCCGAAAAAGCGACAGTTGGGAGGTATGTGTGTGTGTTTGTGCCAAGCAAGTGGCACTATTACTCCTGTATGACACAAGTGATGACAAAGTCACACTCCATTGCAACTTGCAGACTATTTATCAAATGAGCAGATTAGTGCATTGGGTGCAACTAGATGTACACTACAAAATAATCCCTATTAATACATGCCTATTTACTTATTATTTACCCTAGGAGTAATAACAAGGAAGCAATGGCACCAGTCATAGGGACTGTCTCCAATTAAACAAATTGGGGTGCACAGACCAGTAAGCCGTGGGGCCCTACATACATGACTTTTGAGCCTTTTAACTTACATTGCAGAGTCAACCTCAGTACAGGTATGGGAAATGTTTCTTGTTCATATTTGAGTTAACTGTTAGTAGGATGTACAGAGGGATATTCTGAGACAATTTGCAATTGGTTTTCATTTTTTTTATTTGTGGTTTTTGACTTATTTAGATTTTTATTCAGCAGCTCTCCAGTTTGTAATTTCAGCCATCTGGTTGCTAGGGTCTGAATTCCCCTAGCAACCATGCACTGATTTGAATAAGAGACTGGAACATGAATAGGAGAGGCCTGAATAGAAAGATGAGTAATAAAAAGTAGCAATAACAATACATTTGTAGCCTTACAGAGAATTTGTTTTTTTAAATGGGGTCAGTGACCCCTATTTGAAAGCTGGAAACAGTCAGAAGAAGAAGGCAAACGATAAAAAAAAGTGAAGTTAAAGATGAAGCACCCATTTAATAAAGCAGCACAAAAGAGCAGTTTTCTCAGCACATTTCTGTTATAGTCAGAGGAGTAGAACGTAATATTACACAATATACAGCCCCAGGAAAGAGTAAGGTCTGATTATAATAATAACCATGTTATTCTAGGAAAGGGCAGATCAGACAGGTTTGTACAGGTGAAACAATGTGCAAGAGAAAGGCTTTGCTTGTGTTTATGTATCGAAATAAACAGAATATCCAAGAGTTCGACACTTGAGTCTGAATGTCTCTTCAGCTCGGCAGTGAATGGAAAGCGCGTGTATAATAATAATAATAATAATAATAATATGAGACTATTTCTCACTGACGTAACCCTGATACCAGCGCAACATGAGGGATCCAGGAGCTGCACAATCAATTTGTCTTCAGCCCCATGAAAGTGACGTATCATGTATAGGCCGACATATAATTCAGCCAATAATAATAACCTGTACTCAATGGACACAACATTGTGAAGGAATATATAATATATAGGTGTGAATACACAAGCAGAATAGGCAAAACAACAACATTGACACAGACACACAGCAATACTGTTATTCAATACACAGAGTCCAGGGCTAAACGTTGACTTAAAGGGAACTCCACAAAAACATAACGTAAGCTTTTTGAAAACTAAACACAATTCCAAGCAACTTTGCAATATACATCAACTAAAAAATATACAGACTTTTCATGATTTTTATTGGTTTGGAACAGTTCCCTAAGCCCAGCCCCCTGCTCGCCTGCTGATCTGTCTGACTACTTTGCTGAGCTGTCTGACTACTGTTACTTTGTATCAACAGCCATCTGTCCTCAGCCTGCAGCTTCCAAACCCCACAATTCCCTGCACATGTGATTTCAATAAGGAACATCCCAGTGCAATGCATTGTGGGTAATGTAGTTCCTGCATGCTGTCTGTAAGTACAATGTGTAACATCAGTGTTTAGTCCCTCCTTCCCTGCCAGGATTTCAAATGATGCAGAACAAGAAGAACCGTTACACAGCTGGATTTCAGCACAGAAAATGCCATTTATTCAGACTTTTTGAAGAACCAGGTAACTGTGATGGGAATATTAGGGGTTTCTGTGTTATGTGGGGCCTCTTTATCAAATTCTGGTTTGGAAGCCGGAGTTCCCCTTTAATGAAGAATCCCTTCAAAAGACAAATGAAGCCCCAGATATAACCACAGATATAACCACCGATGTAACCACAGATATAATCAGTGTCCCTGTGCTGTTTCAGAGCACGACTAACCCAAAATCCTGTTTTTGTAGCATAAAATCAGCCCTGGGAAGGAATGGGCTCTGGAATCCACTCAGCACAATCGGTGGATGATCTGAACTGAAACAGGCACAAATGTCTAAGTGCTGCCCAGAATCCTATTATCATTTATTCATCATCCTTCCTAAATACCATGGACTGGCTCACTCACATTAGTCTCACCAGAGCTTACATTCTAATGAAATCTGCACGGGAGCTTGCACTTTATTCAGAGGACAACTGAGTCCTATTTACCTGACACCCAAGCAGTTAAGTGAATAAACACGAGAAACACAATTGTTCGGACAATGTCTATTTTGTCGGTGCAGTAAAGTGACCCAGGCATTGCTGCAAATAATCCAGTGACGGGTACAGAGAACGTCCAAAATATCAGGAGCTCTGCCTGCAGCTCCCACATTCCTTGTAACTGGGGCAAATATATAAAAAGAGGGGAGACTGCTGCAAATACACAGACCTGTTCTCTCTCCTACTGATCATTATTATTGCCCTGAATCATTAACAACAGACACATAACAAATGTGTTGCCCCAGGATTATTCACAATGAGTCTGAGCACAAATGTGTGACGGAGCAGGAGGATGGATAGAGTCTTATTGATCTGTGTTTTATTCTCAACAATTAAGAAGAAGGGCCCCAGAGACTTGCAGCCCTCCAGCCCTGCAACAATTACACCTGCCCCCCCCCAAGAGCTTCTCCAATGAAACTAGTGAAGCCTAAAATAATAAATAGTAATTATCTGTGACCAATGATAAATCTGTATAATTGTGACATCACTCACCAGTAACACTCGGCTTTACAATGAAATCTCTTTCATCTCATGGTAATAACAAAGCAAATGACATTAAACAGTAACAGTCACATAGAGAAATTGTAACTTGGGGTGAGACAACTAATGTCTATTTCTAGGATTTAGTGAGTAGAGAAGGGTCACCCCGTTTTCCTAGAACTGGTCAAGTCTTCATTGCTCAGAGGTCCAAGGAAACTGCCTCCAGTTATCTCTGCAACTCAGAAGGTCTTTTATCCCCACGGAGAAATGTCACGTCTGTTACACAAAGTATTTTGGAAGCAAATAACCTCCATGTTGTGGTCTGGCATCAAGATCTTGGAATAATTAAATCCATGGATTATTAAAAGCTTGGAAACAAATGTTACAGTGTATGAGTTATTACAAAGGAATAAATTATCCTCACAACTCACTGTATAACTTACTGTACAACACACTGTATAACTTACTGTATAACACACTGTACAACACACTGTACAACACACTCTATAACTTACTGTACAACACACTGTACAACACACTCTATAACTTACTGTACAACACACTGTACAACACACTGTACAACACACTGTATAACTTACTGTATAACACACTGTACAACACACTGTACAACACACTGTATAACTTACTGTACAACACACTGTACAACACACTGTACAACACACTGTACAACACACTGTATAACTTACTGTATAACACACTGTATAACTTACTGTACAACACACTGTATAACTTACTGTACAACACACTGTACAACACACAGTACAACACACAGTACAACACACTGTATAACTTACTGTACAACACACTGTATAACTTACTGTATAACACACAGTACAACACACTGTACAACACACTCTATAACTTACTGTACAACACACTGTACAACACACTGTACAACACACTGTATAACTTACTGTATAACACACTGTATAACTTACTGTACAACACACTGTACAACACACTGTATAACTTACTGTACAACACACTGTATAACTTACTGTACAACACACTGTATAACTTACTGTATAACACACAGTACAACACACTGTACAACACACTGTATAACTTACTGTACAACACACTGTATAACTTACTGTATAACACACAGTACAACACACTGTACAACACACTCTATAACTTACTGTACAACACACTGTATAACACACTGTACAACACACTGTATAACACACTCTATAACTTACTGTACAACACACTGTATAACACACTGTACAACACACTGTATAACACACTGTACAACACACTGTACAACACACTGTACAACACACTGTACAACACACTGTATAACTTACTGTATAACACACTGTACAACACACTGTACAACACACTGTACAACACACTGTACAACACACTGTACAACACACTGTATAACTTACTGTAGAACACACTGTACAACACACTGTATAACTTACTGTATAACACACTGTACAACACACTGTATAACTTACTGTACAACACACTGTATAACACACTCTATAACTTACTGTACAACACACTGTACAACACACTGTATAACACACTGTACAACACACTGTACAACACACTGTATAACTTACTGTATAACACACTGTATAACTTACTGTACAACACACTGTATAACACACTGTACAACACACTGTACAACACACTGTATAACTTACTGTACAACACACTGTATAACTTACTGTACAACACACTGTATAACTTACTGTACAACACACTGTATAACTTACTGTATAACTTACTGTACAACACACTGTATAACTTACTGTATAACACACAGTACAACACACTGTATAACTTACTGTACAACACACAGTACAACACACTGTACAACACACTGTACAACACACTCTATAACTTACTGTACAACACACTGTACAACACACTGTACAACACACTGTATAACTTACTGTACAACACACTGTACAACACACTGTATAACTTACTGTACAACACACTGTATAACTTACTGTATAACACACAGTACAACACATTGTACAACACACTGTATAACTTACTGTACAACACACTGTATAACACACTCTATAACTTACTGTACAACACACTGTACAACACACTGTATAACACACTGTACAACACACTGTACAACACACTGTATAACTTACTGTACAACACACTGTACAACACACTGTATAACACACTGTACAACACACTGTACAACTCACTGTATAACTTACTGTACAACACACTGTATAACTTACTGTATAACACACAGTACAACACACTGTACAACACACTGTATAACTTACTGTACAACACACTCTATAACTTACTGTACAACACACTGTACAACACACTGTACAACACACTGTATAACTTACTGTACAACACACTGTACAACACACTCTATAACTTACTGTACAACACACTGTACAACACACTGTACAACACACTGTATAACTTACTGTACAACACACTGTACAACACACTGTATAACTTACTGTACAACACACTGTATAACTTACTGTATAACACACAGTACAACACATTGTACAACACACTGTATAACTTACTGTACAACACACTGTATAACACACTCTATAACTTACTGTACAACACACTGTACAACACACTGTATAACACACTGTACAACACACTGTACAACACACTGTATAACTTACTGTACAACACACTGTACAACACACTGTATAACACACTGTACAACACACTGTACAACTCACTGTATAACTTACTGTACAACACACTGTATAACTTACTGTATAACACACAGTACAACACACTGTACAACACACTGTATAACTTACTGTACAACACACTCTATAACTTACTGTACAACACACTGTACAACACACTGTACAACACACTGTATAACTTACTGTACAACACACTGTATAACTTACTGTACAACACACTGTATAACTTACTGTACAACACACTGTATAACTTACTGTATAACACACAGTACAACACACTGTACAACACACTGTATAACTTACTGTATAACACACTCTATAACTTACTGTATAACACACTGTACAACACACTGTATAACACACTGTACAACACACTGTACAACACACTGTATAACACACTGTACAACACACTGTACAACACACTGTATAACTTACTGTATAACACACTGTACAACACACTGTATAACTTACTGTACAACACACTGTATAACACACTCTATAACTTACTGTACAACACACTGTACAACACACTGTATAACACACTGTACAACACACTGTACAACACACTGTATAACTTACTGTACAACACACTGTATAACTTACTGTACAACACACTGTATAACTTACTGTATAACACACAGTACAACACACTGTACAACACACTGTATAACTTACTGTACAACACACAGTACAACACACTGTACAACACACTGTATAACTTACTGCACAACACACTGTATAACACACTCTATAACTTACTGTACAACACACTGTATAACACACTCTATAACTTACTGTACAACACACTGTACAACACACTGTATAACACACTGTACAACACACTGTACAACACACTGTATAACTTACTGTACAACACACTGTATAACTTACTGTACAACACACTGTATAACACACTGTACAACACACTGTACAACACACTGTATAACTTACTGTACAACACACTGTATAACTTACTGTACAACACACTGTATAACTTACTGTATAACACACAGTACAACACACTGTACAACACACTGTATAACTTACTGTACAACACACTGTATAACTTACTGTACAACACACTGTATAACTTACTGTATAACACACAGTACAACACACTGTATAACACACAGTACAACACACTGTACAACACACTGTACAACACACTGTATAACACACTCTATAACTTACTGTACAACACACTGTACAACACACTGTATAACACACTGTACAACACACTGTACAACACACTGTATAACTTACTGTACAACACACTGTATAACTTACTGTACAACACACTGTATAACTTACTGTATAACACACAGTACAACACACTGTACAACACACTGTATAACTTACTGTATAACACACAGTACAACACACTGTACAACACACTGTATAACTTACTGTACAACACACAGTACAACACACTGTACAACACACTGTATAACTTACTGTACAACACACTGTATAACACACTCTATAACTTACTGTACAACACACTGTATAACACACTCTATAACTTACTGTACAACACACTGTATAACACACTCTATAACTTACTGTACAACACACTGTATAACACACTCTATAACTTACTGTACAACACACTGTATAACACACTGTATAACTTACTGTATAACACACAGTACAACACACTGTACAACACACTGTATAACTTACTGTACAACACACTGTATAACTTACTGTATAACACACAGTACAACACACTGTACAACACACTGTATAACTTACTGTACAACACACTGTATAACTTACTGTACAACACACTGTATAACTTACTGTATAACACACAGTACAACACACTGTATAACTTACTGTACAACACACTGTATAACTTACTGTATAACACACAGTACAACACACTGTATAACACACAGTACAACACACTGTACAACACACTGTACAACACACTGTATAACACACTCTATAACTTACTGTACAACACACTGTACAACACACTGTATAACTTACTGTACAACACACTGTATAACTTACTGTATAACACACAGTACAACACACTGTACAACACACTGTATAACTTACTGTACAACACACTCTATAACTTACTGTACAACACACAGTACAACACACTGTACAACACACTGTATAACTTACTGTACAACACACTGTACAACACACTGTATAACTTACTGTACAACACACTGTACAACACACTGTATAACTTACTGTACAACACACTGTATAACTTACTGTACAACACACTGTACAACACACTGTATAACTTACTGTACAACACACTGTATAACACACTCTATAACTTACTGTACAACTTACCATATAACACACTCTACATGTTCCTGTTTGATCAGTGGCTGACATGGTCCTACTATAGGTATGGGATCAATTATTCAGGAACCTGTTAACCAGAAAGCTCTGAATTACAGGAAGGCCATAGACTCCAGTTTAATAACAGGTCCCATATCTGTACAATAAAGGGTGGTTCACCTTCAGTTAATTTCTAGTATGTCATAGAATGGCTAATTCTAAGCAACTTTTCAATTGGTCTTCATTATTCATTTTTTTATAGTTTTTAAAATATTTGCCTTTTTTCTTTTCTGACTCTTTCCAGCTTTCAATGTGGGTCACTGACCCCATCTAAAAAAACAAATGCTCTGTAAGGCTACAAATGTATTGTTATTGTTACTTTTTATTCCTCATCTTTCTATTCAGGTCTCTCCTATTCATATTCCAGTCTCTTATTCAAATCAGTGCATGGTTGCTAGGGGAATGTGGACCCTAGCAACCAGACTACTGAAATTACAAACTGGAGAGCTGCTGAATAAAAAGCTAAATAAGTCAAAAACCACAAATAATAAAAAATGACATCCAATTGCAAATTGTGTCTGAATGTGCCGCTCTACATCCTACTAACAGTTAATTTAAAGGTGAACAACTCCTTTTAGTGGAGGTGATAAACCACTGGTTGTATTTAATAAATCCTCATTTGTGGTGGCTCATGTTATAGAGTATTGTATATACACAGGGCAGCCATAGAGATAAATAAGCCTCCCGCGAGCAATTACTCATGTGGATCTGTTTTACTGAACTGTAAACCTTCCATAGAAACCAGCAGCCTTCCCTGTGTGTCTGAATTACTGTGCGTAATGAATAGGATTATATTATATACTATACTGTTCTTATATTATATACTATACTGTTCTTCTATTATATACTATACTGTTCTTCTATTATATACTATACTGTTCTTCTATTATATACTATACTGTTCTTATATTATATACTATACTGTTCTTCTATTATATACTATACTGTTCTTCTATTATATACTATACTGTTCTTCTATTATATACTATACTGTTCTTCTATTATATACTATACTGTTCTTCTATTATATACTATACTGTTCCTAAGCCCAACACTGGGAAATATAAAGTGCCCAGAAATTATTCAGTGATCCTCCCATTCAGTTTATTTCTAGATCCATGTGACACTTACAGGAAATCTATAAATTGGCTCCAAATGTTACTTTACATTAATATTTTATAAAACAAGAAAGACGTCTCTTCACCCTGTCGTTTATTATCTCCTGTGACTCTTTAGCACATAACATCCCAACACTATGACAAATGCTTAAACCACAATATCAACTGCCCATATCCCTCATTTAAATTGTCAGTTCTTCAGCCAGCGAAGCACAAGGCAGGACTTATTGCCTCTAATGAGCTGAGTAGCCCCCAGAGCTGGCACTCGGCAAAGAAGCAGATGGAATTATTTGTTCTGTGCTCGTGGGCAGAAAGGGTCACTAAAAAGTCCTTTAATTATAATAAAACCTGTACATTGTGATTGGAAGTGATTTGTTGGATCGCTGCTCTGGCACAGGCTCATGGTTTCATTCATTTGTCGGAGCTTTCACTGGGGAAACATTCCTTCTTAAAACTTATCCCATTTAGAAAAATGAAATGGATTTATAATCTTCTACACCTTAAAGTGATACTTAAAGTGATACTGTTTTCAAAACCCATCAGTTAATAGTGCTGCCCCAGCAGAATTCTGCACTGAAATCCATTTCTCAAAAGAGCAAACAGATTTTTTTATATTCAATTTTGAAATCTGACATGGGGCTAGACATATTGTCAGTTTCCCAGCTGCCCCCAGTCATGTGACTTTTGGCATTTTCCAACTGATCCAATGGAGGCTATGGGGGTTATGTAATAAAAGGAGCTAAGTTTGCCCAGGAGCAGTAACCCATAGCAACCAATCAGAAGGTAGCATTTACTGGTCACCTGTTTAAAAGCAAACATCCTATTGGTTCTTATGGGTTACTGCTCCTGGGCAAACTTAGTGCCTTTTATTACATAACCCCCTTTATGACTTGCCCTTGTTTTAAGTTTTTGTTTCAACCTCCTTGACAAGAGGAGTTGCAGGTCATTTCTTAATTACCTTTGGTTTCCATAAATCTGGTCAAATGTGGGCATCTTTGCCTCAATTGGTCATCAACACACAGGGAACAATAATTGTATCATACTGAGCATCAACTTGTGCCTCTAGTTCCACTTTCTACCACCTTCTTCTCGTGTTCCCCATGTGTGTGTGTTGCCCATACTTGCTTAGCCTGCAACTGGAAGGCTGAAGAAAAGCTCCACCTGCAGATAATGTTTGTGCTTATGTTTCTATTAAAGGAAATTCGGGGAATGACCTGGAAGTCAAGGAGGTTGGTGTGATGTAAGTGGGAACGTGTATAAAGTAGGGATGCACCGAATCCAGGATTCGGTTCGGGATTCGGCCAGGATTCGGCCTTTTTCAGCAGGATTCGGATTCGGCCGAATCCTTCTACCCGGCCGAACCGAATCCGAATCCTAATTTGCATATGCAAATTAGGAGCGGGGAGGGAAATTGTGTGACTTTTTGTCAGAGAACAAGGAAGTAAAAAATGTTTTCCCCTTCCCGCCCCTAATTTGCATATGCAAATTAGGGTTCGGATTCGGTTCGGTATTCGGCCGAATCTTTCACAAAGGATTCGGGGGTTCGGCCGAATCCAAAAAAGTGGATTCGGTGCATCCCTAGTATAAAGGAACTCTCCAGAGCAGAGACAATAGGACTTTTCCCTTGTATTGAGCACAATTCTGCAGGGAAACGTAAAGATTTAGTGGCCCTTAAAAAAATTTGGGTTTAGCAAAGGCTTTAGCTGTTCTACTGCCGATAAATATATCACCTTTGTCCCAGTATATCCTGAGAGCCGCACACACAGGGGGTTATTTATCAAAATCTGAAAAGATCTCATTGATTTCTGAAATATACACCGACCAAATCTGTACGGGTTATTTTCCCTTATTTATCAATACATTTTCTTGAAAAAAATCATGAAAACTTGGAATTGGATTTTCTGTCTGAAATTGGAGTTTTGCCCGAAAAAAAGGGGCAGATTTATCAAGGGTCGAAGTGAATTCGAGGGAATTTTCGAAGTAAAAAAATTCGAAATTCAAAGACCATTTCTTAATTCGATGGTCGAATTTCAAAGTATTTTTTACTTCAAAATTCGATCCTTTATAAATCTGCCCCTAAATCTTTGAATTATTGCACTAAACCCAGCGCAGAGCAGGATATCTTCAGGGCTTCTCCCATTGACTAATATCCAACCTCGGTAGGACTGAGATGCTGGATTTTCAGATTCAGTCTTTTTCCATCCTCAGGGTATAATAAATTCCCAAAAATTTGAGTTTTTATTGGATTTTATTTGATTTTTTAGCATTCGGACTTTAATAAATAACCCCCACAGGTGTCTTCTAAGCTTGACATTATCATGAACATCCAACAGTACATTTACTAAATGATATTGTATCTCCTCTATGTCTATCATGACATAGAGCTGGTGACTTCTATATAAAATATTTCAAGCACAACTAGAAAAGGCAAGTTCAGGGGTTTAAAATAAATTGATTATTATTAGAAAAGACAAGAGGTGCACAATTGTGGCTCTTCCTTCACTCGGACTTGTGCCGTTTTGGGCACCGTTTCACCTGCACTTGACAACATCTTCCAATAAAAAAGGAATGAAAAGGTTGAGTTTTGGGGAAATGCTGTCACAATGGTTTTCAACTTGGCCTGAATTGAGCTGCTTGGAGGTGAAATGGTCAAATTGTAAATAAAGAAGTGAATCTCAGTGAGAAATCTCAGTCGTTGCCTCCAGTGCTGCACAAAGAACCACAAGTTTCTCCTCCTGATCAAAACAATTGGCCTCCTTCATCTTCAGCCATCGAATGATTCTCACTATGAAATGAACATCATTATATCTGGATCTGTGAAGAACATCGGCTCATGCGTTTGTGGATAAACAAAATATCCGTGGGTTCAGTCACTTGGATAAATCATTATTATTATTATTATTATTATTACAGATTTATGAATACCTCTCTGGAATGCGAGTGTTATGTAACCTCAATTAATATACATTAAACTCACACAGAGAATGGTTTATGGGACAGTTACTCTCCCTGACCTTGGTCTTTCCCATTTTAAGGGCCCTGTTTACTAAAATCTGAATTTATCTTATAATTAAAATAAAAAAACTTTGATTAAACTCCCATTCCCGATTTTGCATTAATTATTAATACAATAACTTGAATAATTCGGATCGGAAAAAAAAACCAATAAAATAGAGCAAAAACAAGTGACCGGTGAATTTATTCGTCGGGCATTGATTCACAGTGAATTTCCGTATTTCACCACATGAAAATTTTTTCGCAAAATGTCGGCAAAAATAATTTGAACGCCAATTGACTTAATGCATTTCGACAAAAGAGCCTATAAAAATTGTCACTTGTGTCAAAATTGTTGCGTGTCAAAATTATTCTGATGGCCATTGATTCAATGCTTTTTCGCGAATTGCAATTTCGCCATTCCGCTAATTTTATCAAATTTTTTTGCCCAAAAACCCCAAATTTATCGGATTATTGTGCAAAACCCAGTGCAAACCATAATATCTTCAAATTAACATGTGCCTCTTCCATTAAATTATACAGGACCTTGACAGGTCTGAGATGGCGGATCTTCAGATTTGGGCTTTTTGCAGCCCAACCAGATAAATTAGTGGTTTAGTAAATAACCCCCTGAGTTGAATGGGTCACAACAAATAACTAAACAGTGGAATGGTTCTGTTGATACACAACATACAGATTAGTGGCATTTTACATTCAGTGACTGACAGTTTGGAAGGCTGACACTTAGAAGTAAAGGGCAAATTCATCTCAATTGCTCATTATCTCAGCCTCTTTAATGTCAGTGATTGAGACGAGGAGCAGTCACTATATACATATATACAATAGAACTGGATAACGCACGCTACTGTCTGTGCTCCAATACTTCTGCCAACTCACAAGAAATATAGGAAAATATGTTTTAGAATTAAAAAATTACATTTGTTATTATCATTGAGGATAACTCAACTGTAATTTAGGTGTATTTTTATATAATTCATCAGTAGCCGAATTTAACTGTTTCTATTAACTCTGTCCAGGAACCCAAACGGGTCCAAACCAAAGCCGGAAGCTGCCGTAATCCTCTGACATCTACAAGGGCAAGTTCACCTTTTCGGTTGAGTTTCAGTACGTTATAGAATGTCCTCTACTTAACAACTTTTTGATGGTCTTCATTCTTTATAGTTTTTCAATGATTTTCTTTGCTCTTCTACCTCTTTCCAGCAGCCCCAATAATCATTGTTCTTTGAAGCTACAATTAGATTATATACTAAGTTTTATTCATCGTATTTATTTAAATTTACTGTTTTATTACATATATTCCTATGTAGGACCTCTTCTGTGCATTTCCCAGTATTACATTCATCCACTACTTGGTTTCTAGGACCCTAGTAACCAGATAGTTGCAGAAATTCCAAACCGGAAAACTTAAATTAATTAATTAAGATCATTTACAAATTGTCCCAGATTATCACTAAAAGTTCATTTAAAGGTGCTCTACCCCTTTAAGAACGATGGTGTCTGTATAATAGAGTTCAGCCAGTGACCCAAGTTTCTATACATATATGAGGAAAATGAAGCTTGACATAATCATGGCCACCCATGTGTAGGACCCAATTGCAAGGAGGACTGATTTGGATGAGGACTGCAATAATTAGGGCCGAAACCTGTCCATTTTTGACCAAGAAATCCCAATTTTCTGAAAGGCTGTCTTGGTCAAAACTGCCTAAATTTGACTCCCCTAGATTGGTCCCTAGAGTCGATCAACTGCTGATGACCACATCATAGTCCAGCCCTGTGATGTCACACCCCTCCCCACGATGTCACAACCACACCTCCGTGGTGTCAACTACTGCCCCCTTTCCGGCTTCCCAAACTGGGTTGGCACCCTAGCGACATCAGCAACTGGTTGGGTAGAACCTCCCGAGGCCTAAACAAATATTAAATGAGTCAATGTTATTATACAGGAGTCAATGCAACCTGCAGACCCTTCAGGTGATAACTATGGGTCTAGGGCTAATTGGGCCAATTCCATTGGTTATAAAGGGAAATTTCTGGTGTTCTTCTCTGCCTTGTGATTGGTGCCTTTGGCCTAACAGGCTCCTCGTGATAATTAAAGGCAGCGGGTGGCACTGCCAGGCAACTGTATGTTATGAAAAGTCATGATCAGTCTGAAACAATATGAATTACTGGAAGCTCCATGGAGCTTATTCGTTGCAGATGTTCTATTTGCAGCCTCTCTGTATTATATCCACATGCTATAAATTGTACAGCTCTCATAACACTCGGTTTCTTTTAAATGTTTCTTTTCCCCATAACTTCCCATAAATCTTCCAGATTTCTATCTAAAACAAGAACGATTTCTTAGACTTTCAGTGAGGTATCAAGAAGCATTTTTTTATTCACTTTCACCTTCTCAGCATGAAATGTCTCAATGAGGCCACCTTCCTTCCTCCCTCCCTACAACAGGGATGTCTAACAGGCGACTCACAAGGGATGCTGGGAGATGTAGTGCAAGAGCAGCTGGAGAGCAGCAGGTTCAACTTTAGTTATTTGGAGCCTCAATACCATAAGTAGATGAAAAACCAACTCTTATAGGCGTCACAATAAAGCAAACAAATAAGGACATTTTACAAAGGGCTTGAATGACCAACAGGATAAAATGATGCGCACAGTGATGTCATCGGCTATAACTGCTGCTAAGTGATGTCACCAGTCTCACATGACTCCTTAAAACTTTTGTATAAAAAGAAATCCATAACCTGAAAATACAGGTTTATTAGAAGTGACATTGGAGAGCCATGAGCTGCTTTTATATAGTGAATAAAGTACCCCCTAAGGATATTATAAGTCTCCGAGGAGTTTCACGACCCTATAAAAGCACAAAGCTGAAGGCCGAGTGTTTTTATACAGGTCATGGAACTCCGAGGTGACTTCTAATATCCTCATATTTTCCATATTTATTATTATACACACGTTTTAATGAGTCATGTAACAAAAATGACATCACTAGTCGCCGTTTATAAGGATTTAATTTACAAGATATTCATGTCTCGTGTGTATTATAAGGCTCTTCTACGGTCATGGAACTCTCTGGTGGCATCTAATGCCCCTGTATTGTACACTGCATTGTTCTCAATATATTTCATTGATGTTACAGTGTCCCTTCTATATTTATAGCTGAGATACAACAAGACACAGACACTGCTGCAAATTCAGTGTTTGAAATATTTGCACTTTAACGTGAGCGGGAGCTGTCCTGCTGCTTGCCTGACTGGTACATTGTATTTCGGCTGCAGAAACATCCAACCTATAATAGTTGTAACCACATGCTAGAGTCCTGCAGCGGGTCAGGTACCTGCGGGGAAAGTGGGGATTGAGGGTCGGATTTTCAGGTGCGGGTATAGATGTGGGTCGGGTTGTGGGTCTTATGTAAATTTCTTATCTTATGTAATATTGTCTATATTTAACTCCTTACAAAACATGTTTCTGTCCCCGCCCACTTTTAATGATGTCACTTCTGGTTTGCAGCACCATCACTTCCTGTTTGATAGTGGTCGGCGGGTTGCGGGTGTTAGAATTGGTTCCGGGCGGGACTGTACCACATGGCAGGTGTATCATGTGCTGATCTGTGTGTAATATCCGACAACAGAGCAAACAATTCTCTGCTCATCTGAAATTCAGCTCATGCCGATGTTTTATAAAGTGACTTTGCTTTAATGCAACTGATTGTAACAGAGCTGAGTCTTCTCACTTTACTTGGAATCTATAGGAAGCTCAGCGTTTGCCTCTGATCCTCAGTAACAACGGGGAAAGACTTTGTGTTACTGAGTCACAAGGGAATATTATTTTCATATTTTTAGTTAAGGTTTTTATTTTCATCCCACATCAATGGCCAAATCTCTTGTATCACTTGAATAGGAATTTGTGACCCGTCTGCTCTACTATATGCGCTGTTATCCATAGAACTGATCCATTACTATAAAGGACCACACACCCCAACAATCAGGCCGTTGAGTCAAGGCATTTGCTAAACTACATGGTAGATTAAAGGAGAACTAAAGCGTAACTAAAGAAGTAGGTAGAAATGTTGTACATGATGTTTTGTGCTTCTGCACCAGCCCAAGGCAACCACAGCCCTTTAGCAGTAAAGATCGGTGTCTCCAAAGATGCCCCAGTAGCTCCCCATCTTCTTTTCTGCTGATTCACTGATTCACATGCTCTGTGCTGCTGTCACTTACTGAGCTTAGGGAGCCACTCACAATATACAGTACACATAGAATAGAAATGTCACAATATAAGGCTGATTAGTAATTAATACACATAATTACTACATGGCAGCACAGAAACCAGTGCAATTAGCATCAGAATTGAATAATCAGCAAACCTGTAGCATCAGCTTATATTACAGCCAGGGAAGCTCATTTTCTGCTGGATAATTAGTGACGAGCCCTAAGCTTAGCTTCTCAACAGCCAATCAGAGCCCACTGAGCATGTGAGTGTCACAGACACTTTCCAAGATGGTGACCCCCTGTGACAAGTTTGAAGTCCTGGATCATTGCTGCTATTGACAAGCTCAAACTTTAGCCTCCTGCAATAAGTTCACTATATAAAATATGGCATTTCTAGTCATATTCATTTTTAAGGTTTAGGTTCCCTTTAAGGCAGGGTTTTTATTAGGATCCCGACCTCACTAGTAACAAGCTGTGGTAGGGAACTAGGTCAGGAACATGACCATCTCTGGCTGACGTGATCCACCATCCACTTGCTCTACAGATCAGTTATTATGAATGATTTCAGTGCTGATTTATCAATGTTTCCTTCGCAACAGTCAACAAAAATTATGTGAATTGGGGGCAAAATTAGTAATCTAAAAATCTGCAGATGACTTTGCTGGTATTGCTGATTCTCTCAACCAACAGAGAGTAGAGACAAGTAGTGATGAGTGAAAATTCTCACCAAGTTTCGCCGCAAAAATGACGCCTATAGACTCCAATGGGTGAAAAATATAGTAGCACTTCAAAATAAATTTGTCGCCCGTAGACTTCAATGCATTTTGGCGAATTTTCATTATTTCGCTAATTTTCAGAGAAGCGAAACTGTCAGATCCACCAATCACTACAGGCAAGAAGTATCTCATCAAAAAGCAATTAGAAAATTCCAACCAGGAATTAGAAAAGAAACGGCAACTGCTGAGCAGGGAATAAAATGCCCTTAGGGAAAGATGAAAGAATATTTGCAGATTCACCTCCCGGGTATTGAGGAAGCGTTGGCTTGTTGTCTCAGCATTGAGAGCCCGTGACTAAGTGCCCTAAGTGGGTACAAAATGCGTAGGGCCGATGGAGATGATATACATTTTTTATCTGTCGAAATAAAAATATTTTTTAACTAATCCTCTCTGGTCCTGTGGATCCGTTTGAGAGCCGGTCGGCCCTGCTTCTCCCTTGTTCTCTCAGCATTGGCCAACAGAAATTGGGAAAGAATATGCCAAGTATCCAGATATTTTACCAGGAATTAGGGGCTGTTAAGTGTGGGGATAAAAGTGAAGCAGAAGATCTTTAGGGGAAGATTTTGGATGAATGTGACTGCAGGTGACTGTGCCAAAACTCATCAACCAGTCGAGCTCCGTTCTGTTCTAGGGGTTATAGGGCTCATCCATGGACAACTCTGCTCTCAATATTACACTGCTAAATCTAAAAGCATCTGCATTTTTATTAGGGATGCACTAAATCCAGGATTCGGCCTTTTTCAGCAAGATTCAGATTCGGCCGAATCCGGATTCTAATTTACGTATGCAAACAGAACAAGGAAGTAAAAAATGTTTCCCCCTTACAACCCCTAATTTGCATATGCAAATTAGGATCCGGACTCGGTTCGGTATTCGGCTGAATCTTTAACGAAGGATTCGGTCAAATCCAAAATTGTGGATTCGGTGCATCCCTAATTTTTATAATGAGTGGGACTATTTTTAAAACATATTGATGCTTAATAAACCGGGCCCTTGATATCCAGCTGTAGAGCAAGCCTCTCAACTACTGTCATTTTTCTCCTTATTATAAGCCGTTGCCCTGATTTATTTTAAAGAAATGCAGATCAATGAAAAGCAATTTTGCCACCTCTAAAAACTAAATTTCTTGTCAGCATTTTATTGCCCTTAACATTTCTCCTGTGTCCATGGAAACTGTGAGTATAGGAGGAATTATAGAGATTTCCAACTGCCTTTGGCCCACGGTCTACAAAGCCAAACATGCGGCAGACCTCAGAAGGCTCATTCATATTCATATCACTTTCTACACTTATTACATGGATTTGCTCAATCCTCCTGTTTGTTTATTTTTCTTTTAACTCTACTTTGGAATTATGTATAGAGAAGTTATTGATATCTATGGAGACTGTAGTTATTGAAATCTATGGAGACTGTAGTTATTGATATCTATGGAGACTGTAGTTATTGATATCTATGGAGACTGTAGTTATTGATATCTATGGAGACTGTAGTTATTGATATCAAAGGGATGAGAAATCCAAGAAAAAGACAGAAATGGAATTTCTTAAGCCCAGGGTTAGTGTATCAGTTTATAGGTACTGGAGCCCTTTGGCAGTAAAGATCCAGGTCTCAGTTCTTGTCTCTTGAGGTTCCATAAGACTTTTTGTAGGTGGCATCAGCAGACAAGTGCCCTGTGTGCCAGTCTCTAGAACTCGTGTGCCCAGTAAGTCTCTACAGAATCTCACAGTCCTTGACTATGTCAATCCATAAGGGACAACATGAGGGCACAGATCTTCTCCTTCATATAAATACTGGTAAACTCCAAGCTGTACTGCTGGTTGCCCTGCACGTGTGCCCACTGTTCCCTCTGTATCAAACCATAGACTAGGAATGCCATGTGCTCTCTCTATTGGCACAATAGAAGTTGAAGCTCAAAAACCAATATATACCAATAATTGGATAAAGCTGGAAAAAACAAGATTGATAATATTTCCATATACAAAAATGGATTTGTTTTCTGCACATAAACTCACAAGACCCAATTACCAAACTGGGCAGAGACAAAACCATGATTGGCAGAGAGTGACCCACAATGAACGCCAACATAATTATGCCCAACACTGCATCTCAGAGGATTGCAGGAGGACATATTTGTGTCAGGTGGTGAATAAGTTGCATTTGGGAACAAGTTGCAAGTGTGATATAAGGAGTGAAATGGGCAAACCCTTGCTTGCACTCTATACAGTTGGCAGAAGATTGACAGGAGCAGTGGCAGTGGGCAGCACCTTACGGCTGATACAATAACTGCACAACAGACCCAACAACAGGCACAACATTGTTCTTCCAAGCTAGAGGCATGCGTTAGATACATAATGCCAAAATGGGCCTATTAATGAGCGTGCATACATTGCATCATCCTCCCTCCTCTATAATATATATTTCTCATTGGCAAATGACTTGAAACTGACTGACAAACCCAAGTCCAGAGAATGACGTGCTCCTCCGAAGAGACTGACCCAGCAATGCTTTCCCAGTATTGGCACTCTATACACATATGTTCTCTTTTATGGGAAAGTCAATCCTGTAGGCTGTTGACCTCCACTTATTTGTAGCAATAATAAGTGACATACAATCACAATTTACAAAACTAGATGAAAGGCCTAACCATAAAATGGAAATAAAAAGGGTTATCCTGCAAAACAACTCAATGTCTTTAAAGAGTCAAATGAAATGCAGGTTTGACTAAAATAAGGATTTTACAGTTTCTAGCACTCCCTACTCGGATAATAAACACCCACATATAAAGAGAAGGATCATGTGTGTCAAAGCCAGAGGTCTAGGAAATGAGGAGCGATGCAGAATATTACTCTATAGAGATGGCACCTACTGTATATGTGGGACATGTGTAACTGTCCCCGAATTATAGTAGTAGCACCACCAAACCACATTGTGCCCTCATAATAAAGCCAGAGGAGCCAACAAACATTTCACTGTGATCCAACATTTGATAGCACAATCATTGGAGATGCCGTGTGTATGAAAGGAAATATCACGGCCATTGGAAGTCTAAAATTCGATATTCCCTTGTCACTTAGCATGCTTTGCTATTTCACTTGACAAGTGAGAACATCTGCTTGAGTGTATTTAGCTAACCTGTCATCTCTTAATCTCACAGCCTTTCTCCATCTTTTATGGGACAATGGATGATGTGAGAGGCATGACACGCTATAGATTATCTATCACAGGGAAAATGTCACTCGCTGAATTTAATATGCTCAGACCAAGGAGGTGTGATATGAGCCGAGCTTGCCTTGTGCTGCGTTTGGACATAGGAAATACCAGAGAGCAAGGATTCCGCAATAAATGAAAGCTCGATGGTCACCCTAGCCATCTTCAACCTTGTGTCATTTAAATCCTCATTTAAACGATAGGCAAGGATTGTTTTTTTTCTTGAGTTTTTTAAATATTTTTTAACAGTGCTGGCCAAGTTCCCTGTTTGCACAGTAGGGCACCATGACTTCCAGCCTTCTGCTCTCCACCAGCTGCAACTGCAGTCAAGGGACACATGGACATCAACTTCAACTATTGCCACCAGACTTCCAGAGGACTGCAGGTGAAACTCCAAGGCAGTCACATATACATCTGTGAAGTATTTTCAGCATTAGTAGCTTGGCTTGCTGTGCTTGGGAAGAGGTGAGGAGAGCCAGGGCAGAGGACACCTATTTAATCTTTGCCTTTCCTTATCCTCTAAATGGTATTTTAGATGAAAAGATCATAGATTCATTGGGAGAACATCAATAAGAAAATGTCTCTAGCACCCTGTAATGAGTATCTAGCAGTACTTGTGTTAGAGTTCTATAGTCGTTGCTCAATGTGTCTAGATCAGACCACTCAATCTGGCCTCATACTTCTTCTAGCAGAAAGATCTTCTCCAGCCTCAGAGAGTTTACTAATTCCAGAAATGTATTTCTCCTGAAGCCTGACTAAGGGCTACACCAAAACACAAACACACAAAAAATGTGTCCATAAATTATGGGTCTCTTTATTAAGGGGTGCAGGGTTTAGTTGTTCAGGAGAACCCAGAGGGAGTCAGCCAGGTTGAATGCCAAAAACATAAGAAGTTTTGTGCCTCACCTATTCCCTAGTACTCTTGTCTCTACAACAGGTATGTCCTCATAATTAGCCTTATTGGCTTCTACTCTTCCATAATGGTCTGGAGACAATTTCTAACCATAAGCCTCATAACCAATGTAAAACACATAACAAGGCTCCACACCTAGAAATGTTCTGGTCAACTGACAGAGCATTTCATCATTTTATCTAATAACTCTGAGAATTAAAAGCGCCGTTACCCGAACACTAAATTCCGTCTTACAGAGGAACAGTATTATAGATGGATTTACTCGGGGCTGGACAACATAAGTTGTTTTAGGGTGAAAAGAAACTAAAAAAGCACAAATTCTTGTCTCCCTTGTGTAGCAGAAAGGGCACCGTATTTCCATTACAACAGTTGGTCTATAAACCATGTATTATTAATGAAGTAACACAACTGTGCACTGATTCTGTCCCAATCCTGATAGAAAACTGAGGTGGAAAAGAGACACAACAGACTGAAAGTGATTTTGTTTCTTTATCTAACTGCAAATGAGCCATTTCCCAGCATGTCGTCCAACATATTCCGCCGCCTTTCATGTTAAGGTTATATTTTTGGTTCAGATACAATTTCTTTAATAATTCCAGTTCTTTATTGGAAAGGATTGGGAGCCGGTCTGTAGGGCCTGGAATATTCTGTCACCTCCGTGCAATTGTCACCCCATAATAAATACATTTCAAAAAGGACGAGATGTTTTTTCTCTATTTCATGCATTCAAATAGAAAATGAACAGGGTTAATAATAATAATAATAATAATAATAATAATAGCTATTGAAGAGCTGAATTGCCTTTCTAGATCTAATGCATGGCTTTCAGGTGCAAAAGCTCAATAGTCTATTTCCAGCCTTTCTGGCTCCCGGTAATTGATAAAAAATATTTGTATTCTGTGTGAATTGTGACTTGTGATCTTTATTTTGCAGTTACAGTTTTTAATGTAAATTGAACACACAGAGTGTTTATCCAATCACTTTCCTTCAGGGCATGCGACTGCCTAGTTTCTGTGTTTGCCCATAAAAGCCCCACTGAATGCAGCCAGTGACATAGGGTCTTGCCATTAGTTCTTACATTTCATTCATTCAATGAGGCACTTTGTTAGTTATATTAACAGCTGTATATGTGATGCTCAGATGTCGGCTTCTTTGTAGCATTAAAATCTCCATTATTAGACAATAAGCTCCTTACCAAGCCATTGCCAGGACAGGTGTGGGATCAGTTACCCAGACACCGCTTATCCAGAAAGCTCTGAATTATGGAATGGCCGTCTCCTATAGACTCCATTTTATCCAAATCTTTAATAATCATTTCCTTTTTCTGTGTAATAATAAAACAGTCGCTTGTACTTGATCCCAACTAAGATATAATTAATCCTTATTGGAGGCAAAACCAGCCAGTTGGGGTTATTTAATGTTTAAATTATTTTCTAGTAGACTTAAGGAATGAAGACAGATCTGTTATCCAGAAGACCCCAGCTCCTGAGCATTCTGGATAACAAGTCCCATACCTGTACTAATTCTAAACAAACTGAATGTAGAAACTTAATTTCACAAGCTCTGGAGCTGGAATTTGTCTCTGAGCTGGGAACATTCTAATGCTAGGAATGGCTGAAAAAATATGATGATCCGATTGGCTACTTAACCCAGCTCATGTTCTGATTGGCTGCTTGACATAGCTCTGAAAAGTCTAAGGTTCTGACCAGCGAAAAACAAAAAGCCTGTAAATTGCTGTATATATATACACACACACACACACACACACGGGCAGATTTATCAAGGGTCGGATTTCGAAGTGATAAATACTTTGAAATTCGAACATTGAATGGCTTTATTTCGATTTCGAATATTGAAGTTTTTTTCACCAAATTTGACCGTTTGTGGTCGATGTAAAATCGTTCATTCGAACGATGAAATCCTTCGAATCAAATGATTCAAAGTTTTAATCCATTTCATCCATCGATCAAATTATTTTTCTTCGACTTCAAAAAACGTAGAAAACTGCTCTAGAAGGTCCCCATAGACTTCGGCAAGGTTTTGAAGTCAAAGTTTTTTTAAAGAGACAGTACTTTGATTATCGAATGGTCCCAATATTCGAACGATTTTACTTCGAATTGAATTCTAAGTTGTAGTATCCTATTCGATGGTCGAAGTATCCCAAAAATTACTTTGAATTTTCGAATTTTTTACTATGAAAATTCCCTTGAATTCACTTCAACCGTTGATAAATCTGCCCCAAAGTCTCAGTATTCCGGCACTAAATCCAGATCAATGACAATGAGGTGCAGGATCAAATATCATATATATAGATGGATTAGCGCTCTCTTATGGGAGTAATTCAATTTTTATTCATGGTGAAACACCTCTCAAACCAACGTTTCTGTCCCACATGGGGAATAAATCTGGGGGCAATGGGTGTGTCATTTAAACTCTATCAACTTATAGGGGCAGATTCATTAAGGGTCGAATTTCGAATTTAAAAATACTTCGAAATTCGACCCTCGAATTGAAATCCTTCGACTTCGAATATCGAAGTCGAAGGATTTAGCGCTAAACATTCGATCGTACGATCGAAGGATTTTTCGTTTGATCGAACGATTAAATCCTTCGAATCAAACGATTCGAAGGATTTTAATCAAACGATCGAAGGAAAATCCTTCGATCAAAAAAAGCTGAGCAAGCCTATGGGGACCTTCCCCATAGGCTAACATTGACTTCGGTAGCTTTTATCTGCCGAAGTAGGGGGTCGAAGTTTTTTTTAAAGGGTAAGTACTTCGACTATCGAATGGTTGAATAGTCGAACGATTTTTACTTCGAATCGTTCGATTTCGTTCGACTTCGATCGAATTTAACCAATTCGATGGTCGAAGTACCCAAAAATTATTCTAACCCTTCACCCGAATTTAGTGAATCGGCCCCATAAAGTGCAGAAATAGTATACGGATTGTTTATTTGCTTATGGGCCAAGTGTGAATTGCTATGAAGGACACAATATGAAGGACACAATATGAAGGACACAATATGAAGGACACAATATGAAGGACACAATACTGGTATAAAAAATATATTTGTGTCACTTCATTCTCCTTAGCAAAGTGTTTTAGCTCCAAGGTGCTCCCCTTCACTCCAATAAAAGGAAAACGTGGGTGAATGCGCCTTTCTGTCTGGCTCGGATGAAGAACGCAAGTGAAGTGCATCCAAGTGAGGATTATTTCCCACAGTGACATTTCTATTAGGGGCCAATAATCCATAATGGGTTGAAATGCAGAAGAACTTGAGTTATTATTGGTAAATTTCTATTGGTATATTTAGCAGTGTCACCCGTAGCAATGCTTTATTTAGCTGCTTCCAGCCCTGAATGTGTTTATTTAATAACGGCTGCTTAAGAGTTGGTCATGTTAAGTTTTATATTTGGGGACAGGTTCAGCTTTTATATAATGTGTGGCTTATCTTAACCCTCTGCCAGGGATGAGGTGAATAAAGAGAATATCCCATTTTCTTGCAGCGAACCCTTAAACCTTGTCAATGAAATCAATCAGATTTACTATTCCAGTATCAATGGATAAGGATGTTCATTCTGGGGACAATAAGATACGTCCTCCCTGTGCTTCTGTGGCTTTGCACAGGGAGCTCCCCAAAATACATGATGCTAGGTAAAGTGATGAAAGCAGCTCCAGGGACATTTCCTATTAATCCCTCTTTATAATAACATGAAACTATATATGTGTATACTTGTAAGGAGGCAAAAGGTAAATGGTTAAATAGTTAATGTCGAATTAGTTTGGTCACTAGGTGGCAGTGCTTCCTAAGTTGAACTGTGAAAATTGTTGGTACTGAAAAGTGAAAAGAGCAAACAGGAACAGGAAATACGGCGGCCATTGTGGCAGGGATAGAGGAAGGGACAGTAGTATTTGTTAGTGAGAGGTGAGGAGAAAAGGTTGTGCTGCTGTTTAATTGTTATGAAAGAGTCACAGCAATAAACTGTTTAAGAGAAAGTCTACCATAGTTTCCATACTATTTATAAACATATCTGTGCCGCACCAAACACTAAGGGGCCAATTCATTAACTTCGAGTGAAGGAATAGAAGAAAAAAAACTTCGAATTTCGAAGTGTTTTTTTTGGCTACTTCGACCATCGAATGGGCTACTTCGACCTTCGACTTCGACTCGAACTAAAAATCATTCGACTATTCGACCATTCGATAGTCAAAGTACTGTCTCTTTAAGAAAAAACTTCGACCCCCTAGTTCGCCACCTAAAAGCTACCGAACCCAATGTTAGCCTATGGGGAAGGTCCCCATAGGCTTGGCTAAGTTTTTTTGGTCGAAGAATAATCCTTCGATCGTTGGATTAAAATCCTTCGAATCGTTCGATTCGAAGGATTTAACCGTTATTATTCCTTTGATCGTTCGATCAAACTATTTGCGCAAAATCCTTCGACTTTGATATTCGAAGTCAAAGGATTTTCATTCCCAGTCGAATACCGAGAGTTAATTAACCCTCGATATTCGACCCTTGATGAATTTGTGGCTAAATATTTGCAAATGAATGTGCATCTAATCAATGTGTTCTCTACAAATATTACATTCTCAATTCCCTATGATTTTCCTTGTGATGCTCAAACACATTCGGAGCTGAAAACCCTTTGGAATTCATTCTTATCTCTCCCTACAGACCACACGGATGTGAATGATTTGCAGTAACACGTAAGGATTAGGGATGTAGCGAACTGTTCGCCGGCGAACTAGTTCGCGCGAACTTCGACTGTTCGCGTCCGCCGCAAGTTCGCGAACGTCGCGCGACGTTCACCAATAGGCGTTCGCGTCAAAATCGTTCGACCATTCGATCGCTAAAATCGAACGATTTTCGTTCGAATCGAACGATCGAAGCCATTGGATTGAATGAAATCATTCGATCCAATGGCTTCGATCGTTCGATTCGAACGGAAATCGTTCGATCGAACGATTAAAATACTTCGATCGTTCGAATCGAACGATTTTCGGATGTTCGAAAATTCGCGAACTGTTCGCGAACTGTTCGCATTTTTTGCCGGTGTTCGCGAACGGCGTTCGCGAACACATACTCGGCAGTTCGCTACATCCCTAGTAAGGATGAATTATTAGCAATTCCATTGGTTTCTTTCTGAAAACCTGTACTGGGGGGCTGTTGTTTGGTCGGCTTTAGTATAAGAGCATAAGTCACATTCTGTGCCCCAATATTTCACTGGGAAGGGAGGTACAAAAAGTGAATATTTACAGTGAAATTGTAGGTTTCAGGGTTGAGGCATATGATTCCTATAGAGGCTGCTCTCTCCTCTGTACATTACAGGTAGTTACTACAATTGGCTTAAATGTGCAACTAATGCTCAACAGTTTCTATAGCAACGAAATTAGGGAGAAACCAGCTTGAGAATGGAAAGTAAGAAAGACTAAAATAACTAGTGATGGGCGAATCTGTGGCGTTTCGCTTCGCTGAATAATTAATTTTTGACGCTGGCATCCGTTTTTGACGCCAGCGTCCATTTTTTTTTGCCGGCAAATTTTTGCGCCGGTTTCATGAATCGCGGGAATTCCCCGCAAATTCGCGCCTGGCAAATAAATTCACCCATCAATAAAAATAACCATTTAGGTTTCTGCATCTAAAGGCTGCTATTACTTTAAGGAAAACACCGGTGATGTTACGTTTTAGAGAAATATTCTGCGGACACGGGATTTTCAGGAAGCGTCGGCTGTGTTGATGCAGGAATATATTTCCAACATGATTTTCAAAAGCGGGACTGTCCAGCTGAAAACGGGACAATTGGGAGGTATGCTTTAAATGATCATATAACTCCTCAGCGACTTCTAATATCCTTATATTTTACAGTAGGGGGTGCATTATTCTTGCAACATGACCCAGAGGCCCATGGTCAGTTGGGAATAATAAAGCAAAAGATGGAATAGTCCTCCCAAAATCTATCGGTGTGATTGTCCGTGCAACTGACTGTGGGGAAATTAGTGCATAACATGAAACATTATGGGGTTTTTTTGTTGCCCAACTTGATTCTGTTTCTCTACTTTGTTCCTGCGTCAGTTCTTCCTTCAATAAGATAAAAGTTCAAGAGAAAACAAGAGTCCGCTATATAGTGTAGAATGTTATGAGCAGAGTTGAACTGTAACTATAGTTTATCTGTAGATGTGGAATCAATAGGATTGAATTTTAGGGATTTGATTCCACAGCAAGAGCAGCCAGAAGGTTGAGAACAAGAATTTCTGGTGGTTTCATTAGCCGTGAGCAGAGACTTAATAAAATTACAGGAACATCCTGATATTATAAATATTATTAACAGTATCATTCTCCATATTTACAGGGATACAAGCCGGGGGGTGTTGCTCTAGAATCACACAAGTTCTTTTGTTCACTTACTCAGGAGAAATACACAGTCAGTGAGAAGAAGACAATTATCTGTTTGTCCCCTAACATTTCGTTTCCTATTTAACCTTGTACTCTATATATATATCTATCTGTGTCAGCATGTGGTTCATTTGTGCATTAGCAGAAATACGAGAGATAATTAGAGTGTTAGAATAGAGGGATCTGCCTAATTTAGGGAAAGCAAATTTGCTTCTGAGCAAAAGTAGACTGAAGACTGGTGTTGGATATTAGGGACATTCAGTGTTGTTGGATCCAATGATATTTGTTTTGCGGAGATTAAAGAAGACCCAAGGCTGAAGGTGCAGTTAATAAATCCAATGAGGAGTCACTAAGAGCCAAAGTCCCTTTGGTTTTCCCACAGAGCTGCTCTGGAAATTCAGACATACGATTCTTTAACAAAAGGTCCATTTTTTGGCCAAAGTATTTTGACACCTCTCTGTCCAACATCTTATTCCACAACCAATGGTTACTCCTCTCTTCATCTTTCACTCTAATGGGAAGGCTTTCCCCCACTTGTTGTTGTTGGTGCCATTGGCTTCCATTCAAGGTCGGACTGGGTCTTGGTGGGTCCCAGGTATTTTGGGCCCCTCTGGCCCAGACCCACTCCCTGCACTGCTTCTTACCTGCCTCCCTGATCCCAGTTCTCTTCTGACCTGCAGGGGGAGATCTGAAGGGAGTCCCGGAGGGGGTTTGCTGCTGGGGGGCCCAGTGGATGGTGTGTGGGGCCCCTGATACGTGTGGCTCATATCAGTTGGATTGGGGTCAAAGCTCTGAGCAGGACAATCAAGTTCTTCCTTAGTGTACAAATGTTGCTGTGTGTATGAGGGACATTACTGAGCTCAAACAGGACAGGGCCTTCTCCAAACTGATGCCACAGAGTAGGGGACACGGACTTCTCAGAAATGCCATTGAATGAAGTTCAGGGTCAACATAAAGAGGTTTATTTATCAAACGTTGAGTTTGTGACGTTTTTTATACCTCGAATAAACTCACAACTAGAATGTTTTCTAATTCATGAAAAAAACTCGAATGTAAATACTGAAACCAATGTAATTGATGTGAAAAATGTGAATACTCGGATGATCGAGATTTTGATTGAAAACCACCAAAAAAAACCCAAACATCGTGAAGTCTATTAACATCGACAAATGGTTTCAGGGACCTCTGCCATTGACTCCTACATGACCTCACAGGTTTTAAATGCTGTATTTTGGCTTGTTAACCCCGAACTCACTGCTTTGAGTTTTTTCCATTCAACTTTTTTTTTTTTTAACCATTCCAGTTGTAAGTTCATTCGAAACTCTGAAATTTGACCTTTGGTAAATAACCCCCTACATGTGTTGCCTTACAGAGCATCTTGTTTTTAGATGGGGTCAGTGACCCCCATTCAAAAGCACAAGAAGGAGGCAAATAATTTAAAAACTCTAAAAATGAATTGAAAATGTGAGTTTTTACTGAAAACGACTTAACTATTAATAGATCACCCCCCAAGTGAAGGACTAGGCTAAAATGGAGACAAGGAATGAATCTCTTCTTCTCAGATGCTGCTGAGAGAGTCAACAAGGGACTTGTGGGGTCCAAACAGCGGAGCGGTATTTTATTCTTATTATTCCACTGGCTGACATATTCCAGCAGCAGAACAGTTACACACATTATCCATCATTCCCATTGGCCCCTGATTTTATCTGTTGTAGCCAATGGGTGATACAAACAAATGAATTCCATAGTGACATAACATTTCAGAGCGTAACATATAAACCACATTATCAATCATTTCAGCACACACATAATCTAAACAGTAAAGAGCTGTAACATGCACAAAAACTGATCATTTTAGGGAACTCAAAGGGGGTTATTTATCAAAGTCCGATTTTATCTCAGCATTTTCTGCTACAAACTCTCATCAAATCCTCTCAGGTTTTTTTTACGCTTATTTATTATTAACTTTTCCTGAAAACTTTCTTTGCGGGAAAAAAATCAGATTTTCACGATTTTTTCAGATTTTTCACCCTCAGACTCCGATTTCTTATGCTTTTTGCCTGACAACTCCAAAAACTTTGGGGTATTGCACGAAACCCAGTGCACATCAAAAAATCATTGGGACGTCTCCCATTGACTTATATGTAACCTCGACAGGTCTGAGATGCCGATTTTCTGATTCTGACTTTTCCATCCTCGTGGTTTAATAAATTCCGAAAAATTCGGGATTTTTTTAAAAGTCAGATTTTATTTAAAAAAATTAAAATTTTTTCAGGATTTTTACATTCGGAGTTTAGTAAATAACCCCCTAAATGTGAATAGTTGTTTCCTGCTGGTGCCTCAATGAGAAGGGACAGGGTAGTATAATAATAATAATATAATAATAATATAATATAATATAATAATATAATAATATAATATAATAATATAATAATAATATAATATAATGCAGTTTCACATATAGACACATAGGGGCAGATTTATCAAGGGTCGAATTTCGAGGGTTAAAAAACCATCGAATTCGACCCTCCAAGTAAAAATCCTTTGAATTTAGCGCAAATGCTTTGATCATTAAATCGAATAAAAATCGCTCGATTGAATGATTAAATTGCTCGAATCGAACTATTCGAACAATTTTAATCGATCGATCGAAGGATTTTTCTTTGATCAAACAAAACTTAGAAAAGTGCTGGGGAAGGTCCCCATAGGTTAACATTGCACCTCAGTAGGTTTAAAGTGGCGAAGTATGAAGTCGAAGTTTTTTTTAAAGAGACAGTACTTCGATTATCGAATAGTCGAACGATTTCGAACGAATCATTCGATTCGATAGAATTCGATAGAATTTGACCAATTCGATGGTTGAAGTACCAAAAAAATTTGAATTTTTTTTTTTTGATTTCTTCACTCGAGCTTAGTAAATCTGCCCCACAGTGTGGTCTGTGTCAGACTGGGGTGTCCAGGACTGTCTCCTCAGGGGACCCCACCCGAAAATCCTCCTCTTGGAAAACCTGATGCCACCCACCTGCAGAATAAGGGATAGGGGTGGTAGGCAGCACCCACAATTACTGGCAGGGAGTGAGTCTGGGTTAGAGGGGCCCAATGGGTTTTGTCTCACTAGCCCAGTGCGACTCTGAGTGCGGCACAAATGAGCTTTGGTGCAGTAACCAATAGCAACCAGTGTTCCGCATCAATATTCTCCCTATAGCAGAATGATGAAAGCTAATTGCTGATTGGTTGCTAGGAGTAACTGCAATAGGACAAATTGCCCAGCATTAGCTAATGAGTCTTAATGGGGGGCTGGGTCTATTGAAAAGAACAATAACAAAAATCTCGAATCTTTATTTTTGCTTATAATGTTTCCACTTACCCTTTAATCACAATGTGCAGATTTACATTTAGATTTATATTACAGACTCCACATTTCCCACATGCAAAAATATCTTCACTAAATTCGATTTATTATGTCCGTTATATAAAATATTCAAGAGCTGACATCACAGTTGTTGATATAAGTGACACATGAAATATAATAATAATGTGACGGACTGCGCGAGACTCATGTTAAAGGGGAAACATTTCTTTCATGTATTTCTCATTAATGAGGACATAGGAGAGGTCATTTACTATTTACTTTATTATTATTATTATCATTACTTGTATTATTATTATTATTATTTGTATTATTATTATTTGTATTATTATTATTATTATTTGTATTATTATTATTTGTATTATTATTTTTTTTATTATTATTATTATTATTATTTGTAGGGATGCACCGAATCCACTTTTTTGGATTCGGCCGAACCCCCGAATCCTTCGTGAAAGATTCGGCCGAATACCGAACCAAACCCTAATTTGCATATGCAAATTAGGGGTGGGAAGGGGTAAAACATTTTTTACTTCCTTGTTTTCTGACAAAAAGTCATGCAATTTCCCTCCCGCCCTTAATTTGCATATGCAAATTAGGATTCGGATTCGGTTTGGCTGGGCAGAAGGATTCGGGCCGAATCCGAATCCTGCTGAAAAAGGCCGAATCCTGGATTCGGTGCATCCCTAATTATTTGGCAAGTAGAAAAATGCAGACAGATGGGGGGACAGTGTATTTATATTATGTACCTTGATCCAAGTCAGACTTGAACCCCAACTCTTTCCGCTTGTTCCCAGCAGATGTTAAAGGGGCAGTTCACCATTAAATACATTTTTCCTATAGACAGTGACCTTGTGAGACAGTTTACAACTGGTTTTCATCTTACAGTGGTGTAACAAGCAGTGGTTGGAGAGAAAGACAAAGAGATGAATAGGGACTGGATGAAATGGATAAGGAACCCAAAGTAGCAATATATTGAGAACCTCACAGAGCAATATTTTTTTTGCTGTCAGGGTCAGTGACCCCTATTTGAAAACTATAAAGAGGCCAATAAATTGCAGTTACTGTGTCTCCATATTATATTGGCTCCTTCAGTAAAGGGAAGACTGAGATGTTTCTATTTGCAACAATGACGACTAATATTCACCGACGGGCGCTGCACCCGCTGCTGTCGGGACTTTTCTAGTTCACAAAACAACATGGCAGCCGCTTATAGTTACAGCAAGAGCGTCCCTTTATGTGTGTATATATATATATATCTCTCTATTCATATACATGTAGGCGACAGAGAGAGAGGGAGTAGCAGCCAGAACATATGTCCCCGTTTATACAAATATCCAGCAGTGCAGAGTATATAAAGCCAAGATGAAAATAATCCTATAAACTGATAAGTCGCAAGAGTGATGTGGAATAAAGGCGATTGCTCGGCTGAAAATCGAATTATTGGGCTGATATCTGAGCTGCACCGGTGCTTGTATCATATCCTCATTACATGCGCATGGGGAACAATGCAGCCGTCAAATGTTTCGGCTCAGCCTGAATCCGGCGCAAGAGAAAATATAATGCGTTTAGCGACACGCACGTAGCAGCCATATTGTCAGGTGCCCCAATCAGCAGCCATGTGCCCCAACAACCCCCCACTGCTCATAAAGAAATGAAACGACTGCACATGGAGGAGCCAATGGAGTTAATAAGAGATTCAATGATTCCACATATTACACATCCATAACAAGTTACAGTTTAACAACATCCCGTGGGGGTTCATTGAAGTCAATATAACAACAGATACAACGTTTGCGCCAGGACTAGGAAATCTGACAGTTGACTAGTGAATGGGCAATGCTGGTTGCTATGGGTTACTAGAACTGAAGCGTCTTTGTCTTTCTATTCAATGGTCGGACAAATACTATAACATATTATACAAACACGCGACTCTTCCATCGCAAGTATAATAATAAATAATATTATAATGATAGAAATAATTCCTACCTTGTTCTGATCAGTCCAGTAAAGGAAAAACCCATTAGGATCCATTTTAAGAATGATTGGATAGACAAGAGTGGAGTCCTGGAAAAGAAGCAGAAGAGATAAATAATAATAATAATAATAATAATAATAATAATAATAATAACTGAGGGAAAGCTCAATCCTGACGGTATATATAAGGAATAATCTAATTGGTTGACTCATTATAACCCAGAGGGAGAGCCAATAAAAGCAATTAGCACAGTTTCCCTGCTGCAGAAATAATTGCACTGCTGCGTGTCAAGCACCATGGCATTTCCCACATGCACTTCCCCTATGTCAGTGCAAAGGCAGCGGCGCAGTTTTCTCCAGTAAATTACGGGCACTTTATTCAATGATTTCTCCTGCAATAACATGTACTGGAGCCTCGGCGCTGCAACAAATCCATATTGGTGCTAAACACTAACACGTTGTACAAATACTTCTCGCCTGTTTCCAAGGAAACGGTAAATAAGGTCACGATGTTTAGGTGAAAATCAATAAATCAGCTTAATTTAACTTAAATAAATTTGCAATAAAAGAAGCGGTCAGGTGAAGAGGAGAAATCCGGATGCGCTGTATTTCCCAAGGGAAGATCCGGACCTACCTCCTACATACGACATCACAGCCACTTACAGGCACAAGATTAGTGCAGCGACATACCTCACAACTCTCCTGTTTTTAGAGGGACAGTCCCTCTTTTGACAGCTCAACCCACAGTCCCTCGTTTGTACTGGAAAGTCCAGATTTTCTCTGCACTCAACAGGCAGGAAGAAAAACAAAGTTTCTAACTTAATTGGCTTTTGGCAGAGAGCCCAGAACAGCCACAGCTGCAGATATGACACTTTTGTAACAATTTCTAGATCAGCAAATAAGTAATTGTAACAATATAAGATAACAGGTCTCTTGGGAGAAGTCAGACTCACAGCTTAAAGGGCAATTCACCTTCATTAGCAAAACTGTAATAACTGAAAAACTTTTATAACCTGCCAAATTTTGTAAAATGAACATGGTAATTAGGAGGTGTGGCCCCAACAAAATAGGCGTGGTCTAACAAATTTTGCCGCGTTGCAAGTGGCAACTTTTTTGTCCCGTTTATTCCCAAAATGTTGGGAGGTGGCAGAGGAGTGACTTATACACCTACAACTGGTCTGGTACCACCAATTAAACAAAATGTATTGACATCTTGGGGGTCATTTATAATTATAAATATATAATAGTTCACGCAGCGCATATTTTTTCGCAAATGGTTGTATTGCCCAAGTATTTTCCTGAACGCTAAAAAAATCGTGTGTTTCCGGTTTTTGCGAATTCGCATTGTGAATACATTTTCACAAATGGCGCGCTGAGTTTGCGCGAGCGCACCCAATGTGCGAGGTTGTTGTGCGCGAAAATAGCATTGTCAGTAACTTAAATTCGCCCTTTGTGAAACCGTTATGCAAATATGTTCTAACCAAAGTTGTGGCGTAATTCAGTCGCAGTGTGTGTGCATAAATTGCGAATTTTTGACATATTTAAAAAGCTCTTATAAACCTTCGCATTTTAAAAAAAAAATGTGCAATTCTGTTTACACCACACTCATTCGGCTTTATAAATATAACCAAGTGCAGGGCGAATATATTCACTTTGCGAACCAATCTGCCTTGCGCGAAGTTTATAAATGACCCCCCTTGACTTTGTGATCCAATAATACTTGTTATTCATATCCCAGTCTCTTATTCACATCAATGCATGGTTGCTAGGGGAATTTGGACCCTAGAAACCAGATGGCTGAAATTGCAAACTGGAGAGCTGCTGAATAAAAAGCTAAATAAGTCAAAAACAACAAATAATAAAAAGTGAAAACCAATTGCAAATTGTCTCAGAATGTCCCTCTCTATATCATACTGACAGTTGGCCATGAATGAGCTTTCCATGTCCCTCTACTGACGCTCTCTTCATCTGCAACTGCTCCACTTGTCCCACATTTAAAGGAGACCCTCTCCCACCGCTTGTTTCGTCTCATCCCTCCACAGGACTTTCTCCCACAAGGATTTTGACTTGGTCAAGTATAAGTCACTCTACTTGCCAGCTCTTCCCTAGAACTTGACTCTGCCCGGCAGTTGATTGAGGTTCTTTCATCAACAATTTTACCCGTTTTCAATCTTTAATTAGTTTTGCTGGTGCCCACGTCCAGGGAGATTGGATACAGATCCCTCAAAATGCTTCATAACATTATGTAGAGGGGACAAAAGAGCATTAGGGTCTGTGGAGAAGGACTTGTAGTCTTCACATTGTCCATCCAGTTTCTTGTGTCACCTCATCAAACAGTTCTCTAGTCTCTTGTATGAGTTCAAAGCTTCTTCTTGTCTAATGTCAACAAAGTTGACTGAAATCCATCAGGTGTATTTTCACAACACATTTCATACAAGTAGGGATGCACCGAATTTTGCCGAACCCCCGAATCCTTGTTGAAAGATTCGGCCAAATACCGAACCAACTCCTAATTTGAATATGCAAATTAGGGGTGTTTTGTGACAAAAAGTCACGCAATTTCCCTCTCCTTTCCTTAATTTGCATATGCAAATTAGGATTCGGTTCGGCCG
Source organism: Xenopus petersii (assembly GCA_038501925.1). Classification (NCBI taxonomy): domain Eukaryota; kingdom Metazoa; phylum Chordata; class Amphibia; order Anura; family Pipidae; genus Xenopus; species Xenopus petersii. The sequence continues at coordinate 175,594,882 of CM076680.1, read as the reverse complement.
GGCAGAAGGATCCTGCGGAATCCTGCTGAAATAGGCCAAATCCTGGCTGAATCCCGAACTGAATCGTGGATTTGGTGCATCCCTACTTACAAGTTTGGTGTAAATTGATGGTAAAAATGTTCCTCATACAAGTGAAGAACCACCTGCTTGAAATCCAAAAATCTTGTGTTAATATTTAGGCCCTGACTGTATATTATTTACGGCAGCAGCTTTTCAAAAAGAAAATGATTAAAACAACATGACACCTTGACGAGTGGAAAACAGTTGTGTAACTGTAACGACTTAATGGTCCAACTGTCACCTGAGCCACAAGCAATTACGCAAATCTCAAGTTCTATTTATTCTACTGCTCCGCTCATGGCGACGCGAGGTCCCCGTAGTGTCGGTTACACTGTAAATTCCACTCATATTTACAAATAGAATTTATTAAACTCCAATGGTGTTAATTGAGAATGATAAAGAACTCCAAATCTGAGCTGCTGAGTTCACGTAGAAGTCAATGGCCGATGTCTCAGAGATTTGCTGATTTGAACTGGGTTTACTGCAATAATCCGAAGATTTCGTGGTTTTGGGCAATAATCCATGATTCTAATTTTTTCACCATTATATCGAATTTTTTCCAGCACAGGAAATTTTCAGGAAAGTGTATTGATAAGTAAGGGGAACAAATGTGTGTGGATTTGGTCAGACTATTTTACCAATATTTTTCCAGATTTTGATAAATAATCCGGCAAATGTTTTTCTGTCATATTGAGACTTTTTTCATCTCCTTGTCCTTTTCTCATTCCACACCTTTATCCATACAATTCTTATGATGGATCTTTAGTGACAGAAGAAAAGGTTAAATGACAGGGGAAGGTGGGGTGTTGGGCTCCCCCAGTGATTCCCCCAGGCCAGGGCTCCTCTTCATAAAGAAATAGATCAGCCCAGGGTCCTTCTGGCTGAAGTTCTGCCTCCATTATCAAAAATGGGACTTGGACCAAAATATTGATCAAACAGAGACTGATGAGCCAAAGAAAGTAATCAGTTCCTCCATGACCAAACTCCATTATCTCTGCCCCATAAAACCCAATAACTACACGAGGGACCCCCTCTGAGTCCACCAGTAACCAAGGCAGATACATAAAGATGCCCAGGCCGGTGGAATCCAAGCAAACGTGGACTTCAGAACAATGGCAGAATGGAACGTCCTAAAATAAATTCTCTTTGACTTTAGCTCCAGCTGGAGGGCTTTATATATAATCCTGACCCAAAGAAAGTCTTCAGCAGGAACATACAATAACTACAGAGGCAGCCGACCCCGCGACTAATTAATGAGAGATAACAATATAGATTGTTAGTGTGAGGCCCAGGGACATCTAGTGACCCCACTGGTCTACAGCTAAACTGTTAGACATCTTAGTGAATCTGGATTTGAAGGGAAGCAATCCCGGAAGAATCATTAGGTCCTGGTTATGAACTCCTGGATGAGGTGTGACACCTTCTATAGACAGTGAGGCAGCGAGACAGACAGTGAGACAGACAGTGAGAGAGTGAGACAGACAGTGAGAGAGTGAGACAGACAGAAAGTGAGACAGACAGTGAGAGAGTGAGACAGACAGTGAGAGAGTGAGACAGACAGACAGACAGTGAGACAGACAGTGAGAGAGTGAGACAGACAGTGAGAGAGTGAGACAGACAGTGAGAGAGTGAGACAGACAGTGAGACAGACAGTGAGAGTGTGAGACAGACAGACAGTGAGACAGACAGTGAGACAGACAGTGAGAGAGTGAGACAGACAGACAGTGAGAGAGTGAGACAGACAGACAGTGAGACAGACAGTGAGAGAGTGAAACAAACAGACAGTGAGAGAGTGAGACAGACAGACAGTGAGACTGAGTCAGACAGACAGTGAGAGAGTGAGACAGACAGACAGTGAGAGAGTGAGACAGACAGACAGTGAGACAGACAGTGAGAGAGTGAAACAAACAGACAGTGAGAGAGTGAGACAGACAGACAGTGAGACTGAGTCAGACAGACAGTGAGAGAGTGAGACAGACAGTGAGACAAGAGGAGGAGGAATCAGTGTGGCAGCTCCAGTAGAAGACGAGGGATGATAATAATAATAATAACAATACAAATAATAGAAATAGAAATAATAGAAATACTAATACTACTAATAATCAGTGGTTACTCACATCGTCCCATTTGATACATTTACTCCCCTTCTTCATGGGGTCGGACACTCGGACTCGCTTGAGCTGAAGCGCGTGAACCCCCGGCTGTGCCCCCGCCATGTCCGATCATTGAGACTCCGGGGGATCGAGCGACGGGATCGGATGAAGTGAAATCCAGAGAGATGTCAGTGAGTGAATCAGTAACGGGGAATCTCAGCTCAGCTCCGACCCTCCTCCTCCGTATTCTCAGCTCCTCCCCCTCCTCCTCCACTACCGGACCACTGAGCAGCCTCAGACTCAGCAGCAACTCCGGCTCTCGCCCCCGCGCACCGCGCCCCCGCGCTCTCACACACGCGCATCATCCGCCTCCATCTGCGCTGTAACAGCGACACCTACTGACTCGTCTCACTCACTGCAACTGCCCCTCCTCCTCCTCTACTTCTTCCCCATCAGCATCAGCATCATGTCCTG
>CM076680.1:175309755-175587255 GCA_038501925.1 Xenopus petersii | reverse complement strand
TTACTACCCATGAGCATCACTATTGTTACTGCCCATGAGCATCACTATTGTTACTGCCCGTGAGCATCACAGTTGTTACTGCCCGTGAGCATCACAATTGTTACTGCCCATGAGAATCACAATTGTTACTACCCATGAGCATCACTATTGTTACTGCCCGTGAGCATCACTATTGTTACTGCCCGTGAGCATCACAGTTGTTACTGCCCGTGAGCATCACAATTGTTACTGCCCATGAGAATCACAATTGTTACTACCCATGAACATCACTATTGTTACTGACCATGAGAATCACAATTGTTACTACCTGTGAGCATCACTATTGTTACTGCCTGTGAGCATCACAGTTGTTACTGCCCGTGAGTATCACAATTGTTACTGCCCATGAGAATCACAATTGTTACTACCCGTGAGCATCACCATTGTTACTGATCATGAGAATCACAATTATTACTACCCGTGAGCATCACTATTGTTACTGCCCGTGAGCATCACAATTGTTACTGCCCGTGAGCATCACAATTGTTACTGCCCGTGAGCATCACAATTGTTACTGCCCATGAGAATCACAATTGTTACTACCCGTGAGCATCACTATTGTTACTGCCCGTAAGAATCACAATTGTTACTGCCCGTGAGCATCACTATTGTTACTGCCCATGAGTATCACTATTGTTACTGCCCGTGAGCATCACAATTGTTACTGCCCGTGAGTATCACTATTGTTACTGCCCGTGAGCATCACAATTGTTACTGCCCGTGAGTATCACAATTGTTACTGCCCGTGAGTATCACAATTGTTACTGCCCGTGAGCATCACAATTGTTACTGCCCGTGAGTATCACTATTGTTACTGCCCGTGAGCATCACAATTGTTACTGCCCGTGAGTATCACAATTGTTACTGCCCGTGAGTATCACAATTGTTACTGCCCGTGAGCATCACTATTGTTACTGCCCGTGAGTATCACTATTGTTACTGCCTGTAACGAGGCCACAGATACAGAGAATTGAACATTGAAACCCCAGTGAAGCTAAAAGCAACTGATCAGAAATCTCATAGAAAAATATCACAGGTCCAAATTCCCCTAGCAACCATGCACTGATTTGAATAAGAGACTGGAATATGAATAGGAGAGGCCTGAATAAGTAATAAAAAGTAACAATAACAATACATTTGTAGCCTTACAGAGCATTGAAATGTTAGATGGGGTCAGTGACCCCCCATTTAAAAGCTGGAAAGAGTCAGGAGAAAAGGGCAAATAATTCTAATATATTATACATTAAAATAGAAGCAATGAGCAGAGTTCTCATCTGATGGAAAGAGCCAGAGAGAGGAGCAGCCCAGGAAACTGTCAGTTTAAGCTGCCAACTTGCCTCTCACTGCTCTAACAGTTTATTTCTCAGGGGAAACTGCCGCCTTGTTAAAGGACATTTCTGGCAGTTTTCATATCTCTATATAAGACAGCGAAATACACTTGGAGCAGAAAAGAACATTTTCAGGGGACATAATACTTGTCCTGATCAAACAACAATCTTATATGACAGATGCAAAAACAAATGCAACTGCCAGGAATCCTTCTGAAATACAAACATTAGTTTAAATGGGTCTGTTCCGGGTTGGAGTTTGTGACGTTCCTCGAGCATTTGTACATGTGCCAACGAGAGGAGGAATGAAATCATCTCTGCAGGGAACATGACATGATATAGTGGCAGCACTTTATTACAGTTCAACTTGACATTGTCATTCTGCACCGACTGCACCTTCTCTGTTGACTTGTGTCACTGATCAAACAGCAGAGAAACACTGGTCTCCTTTTTATTAAACGCCATAAAAACAATCCCAATCGTTCCTTCCAGTGATATAAAGGGCAAGTAACTGGGATCATTCTCATTCATTCCACAAATCTCCTGCAATCTCCCCGGAATTCTTTCCACTGGATCTTTATAGGCTTGTGTGATGTGTGAGGTTGTGCAGTGACAGTGTATGGGGCACACCAGCAACAATCCTGCAACAATCAACACAATCTGCACAATCTACACCCAATGGAAACCATTACTACCAGTGTTCTCTCTCCTCTGATCAATGACCAGGTCAAGTTTAAATTAAAGGGCTGGTTCATTTTTAGTTTGCTATAGAATGGCCAATTCTAAAGGTGGCCATAGACTCCAAGATCCGCTCGTTTGGCGACATCGCCAAACGAGCGGATCTTTCCCCGATATGCCACTAAACTGCATGGCTATATCGGGGGTAATTCAAACGTTCGGCCGTATGGCCAAACGATTGAATTACGATGCGCCAAGCGGCTCCGACGGGTCGGTCGGTTACAAATCCAACCTTCCCGATCGATATCGTGGCCACATATCGATCGGGAAGACCCGTCGGAAGCGACCGATATCGGCAGCTTTATCTGCCCGTGTATGGCCACCTTTAGTTTCTTGACCTTCATTATTGTTTTTTAATTATTTCCCTTCTTGTTCTGACTCTTTCCAGCTTTCAAATAGGGGGTCACTGACCCCATCTAAAAACAAATGCTCTGTAAGGCTACAAATATATTGTTATTGTTACTTTTATTCCTCATCTTTCTATTCAGGCTTCTCCTATTCATATTCCAGTCTCTTTTTCAAACCAATACATGGTTGCTAGGGGAAGTTCGATCCTAGCAACCAGATGGCCGAAATTACAAACTGGAGAGCTGCTGAATAAAAAGCTAAATAAGTAAAAAAAAAACACAAATATTAAAAATGAAAAGAAATTGCAAATTGTCTCAAAAGATCCCTCTCTATATCATACTAACAGTTAATTTAAAGGGATACTGTCATGGGAAAAAAAAACTTCAAAACACATCAGTTAATAGTGCTGCTCCAGCAGAATTCTGCACTGAAATACATTTCTCAAAAGAGCAAACAGATTTTTTTATATTCAATTTTAAAATACATATTGTCAAATTCCCATCTGCCTGGGACTGATATCAGCCCCCCCCCCCAGCAGCCTAACAACAGAACAATGGGAAGGTAACCAGATAGCAGCTCCCTAACACAAGATAACAGCTGCCTGGTAAATCTAAGAACAACACTCAATAGTAAAATCCAGGTCCCACTGAGACACATTCAGTTACATTGAGAAGGAAAAAAAGCAGCCTGCCAGAAAGCATTTCTCTCCTTAAGTGCAGGCAAAAGTCACATGACCAGGGGCAGCTGGGAAATTGACAATATGTCTAGCCCCATTTCAAATTTCAAAATTGAATATAAAAAAATCAGTTTGCTCTTTTGAGAAATGGATTTCAGTGCAGATTTTCCCATGACAGGATCCCTTTAAATGTGAACAACTCCTTTAAGATGGAATTTTAAGGAAACCCTTCTGGCAGGTTGCTGGGGATCCTGAGTACAGGTACAGATTAAAATCCTTGCTATATAAGTTATTAATATTTTCCAGCACGTAGTACTTTCAAAGAGTGCATTCGTGGTTGAGATGATGATCCAAATTATGGAATGATCCATTTTCCGGAAAACCCCAGGTCCCGAGTATTCTGGATAACAGGTCCCATACCTGTAATAATAAAACAGTCGCTTGTACTTGATCCCAACTAAGATATAATTAATCCTTATTGGAGGCAAAACCAGCCTATTGGCTTTATTTCATGTTTACCTGTATATGATTTTCTAGTAGACGTAAGGTATGAAGATCTAAATTACAGAAGGATCCATTATCCAGAAAACCCCAGGTCCCGAGCATTCTGGATAACAGATCTTATGCCTGTATATATATATATATATTTTTCACTTTGTGCCTGAAGCCCGGCTACTTGTTATAAAAGTGAAGTAGAAAGACACGTGTAGAGTTTCTCTGCTTTGTTATAACGTTTATTATTCCAAGTTTGCAGCAAAATCACATGTAAAGGAAGGGAGGATGATGAAGGTGACAGTGTTATTGAGTAATAAAAGTGCCCGGCACAAGTGAGAGATCTGTGCGATGGCCAATAAGAGATGCAGAAAGTTGCTGACAGTTGGAGGAGTTTCAGAAGAATCAGACAACAAAGTGGAAAGTGGAAAGGCTCAGTGAGATACAGAGCTGTAATAAGATATTCTATTATTATTATTTATTGTCTTTATTATTATTATTTATTTATTATTATTACTATTATTATTTTATTATTATTATTACTTATTTATGTATTATTATTATTATTATTATTTTATCATAATTATTATTATTGGTGTTATTATTATTTTAATTATTATTATTTCTGTATTCATGTTTCTGCTTGAGCCTCTGCGTCACTCACAGGCATCCGACTTTAGACTCGTCTCTGTGTTTCCCACTTTAACACTGAAATCCCAATAATCAACGTTTCCAGTATATTGGGCGACCAGGGCGAGTGCAAGGATTCCTCCCTCCAGTAAACACAGGGTTCAAACATATATTCCTGGTCCTTCACATGGCAGTGGGCACTAATGGGTTAACCCCCCCTCGTCATGAGCGGACAGGAAATTACATCAAATAAAAGACCTCCCTCACCCCTGACTCGTCCTCCTATTTTTTCCTGTCCCTCGTCAGGAAACTCACCCAATCCGGTGGATACTGGGCTCTGTCCACTGATGCTGGGGGACCTGCGTAATGCCTTGTGTGTCCCTCCAGGGCCTGCTCCGGGCCATGGCCTTTCGTTGCCTAACCAGCGCAGTAAGTCGCAATGCTCCGGTCGCTTGGGGAGCGCATGCGCAGTAAGTCGCGGTTCATCCTGAACCGCATAGACGGACCGCGTGAGCGGAAGTGACGTCACTATCGCGGGAGATTTGAAATCGGCGCATAGGAAGCGGTTCTCTGTGGATTTTCCCCGCTACTCGTTCTGAGAAAGAACAGGAGAACAGCTAAAGCCTCCAGTTTGGGACTAAGTCACTGCAGTAAGTGCATCCCTAGGGATTTAATGCTGCTGTCAATGCAAAGCTGCTGTATGGCCAGCTAAACAGGTATGAGAATCTAACTTGTTACTCTGTTCCCTAACAGCTATGAGCTCTGGGAGGCGATCTCATTCTACGTCAAGGGGGTGAGTGGACAGTGAAAACTGAGCCTTGGATGTGTTTTCCCTTTGATATCATCATACTAATGTTGATGTTATTGTTGCAGGAGCTCCCCTGGTAAAAGGAGAGAGGAAGAGGTCAGAAGTAAATCCTCTAGGAAGGAATGTCTTTCCTGCAACAATCCTGCTCTGATAAATAAAAAGTTATGTCAGGAATGCCTGGACCAATTAGCAGGACCTTCCACCTCACAAGAGATGTTTATGGAATGGATGAAATCATCTTTTGATCAAACTGTGAATGATATGGTTGAAAAAGTAACTGAAAATGTTATGTCCAAAGTAGTTGCTCTTAAGTGTGACAGGAGACCTACTGCAGCCAGTCACAGTGTATCTCTATCTGAATCTCCCATTTCAAGTAATTCAGATTTTTCTCAGATGAGCAAACAGATGACAGAGAAGAAGTTTCTTTCAATGTGGATTTGGTGGAACCCCTCATTACAGCCATGAGGGAAACCTTAAAGATTGGTTCAGCGAAAACTTCGGAAGCAGAAGATTTGATGTTCAGAACCTCCGCCAGGAAAAACGAAGTTTTTCCTGTACATCAAGTGATCAAGGATATGATTAAGGAAGAATGGAGTTCACCAGATAAGAAATTCTTTCTAAATAGAAGAATAAAGAAGATGTACCCATTTAAAGATGAGGAAGTAAAAGATTGGGATTCTGCTCCGAAAGTGGATGCTTCCATTACTAGGATAGCCAGGAAGACCACGCTGCCAGTTGACGAAGGGGTGTCACTTCGTGATGCTATGGAAAGAAGGCAGGATACTATTTTGAAGAAGGCCTACCTAGTGGCTGGGGCTTCTTGCAAACCCGCAATAGCCATTACATCTTTGGCTAGAGCTAACAAAATCTGGATCCAAGAACTAGAAGAAGCTCTGAAAGCAAAGACCAGCAGGGATGACATGCTAAAGATGTTAGAGAAAGTTAAGGCAGTAAATGATTTTGTATCTGAAGCTTCTCTTGATGGAGTTATGTTCGCAGCTAAAGGTATGAGTTTAGCGGTTGCTTCCAGACGTTCTCTTTGGCTAAGGCACTGGATGGCTGATACACCTTCAAAACATAATCTCTGTTCTCTTCCTTTTGAAGGTAACCTTCTGTTTGGACAGAGGTTGGATAGTATAATTTCCAAAGCTTCTGCAGGCAAATCTTCCTTTTTACCACAGGACAGAAGAGAGAAGAAACAAACAGGAGGGTTTGGCAATAGAACTCCAAGAGGGTCCTTTAGAGAAGCAAAATCCTACAGACCGGGAAAAGGGTTTTCAAGACAGAATTACTGGAAAGTGAAAAGTCAGTATTTTCAAAGAAACCAAAAAGATGGAAAATCGGATAAGACAAAAAACTTATGAAGGTGCGCGAGTCCAACAGCACAAGGTTGGGGGAAGGCTACTCGACTTTCAAGCTGTTTGGGCTCAAACGATTACAGACGATTGGGTGATTCAAATTGTGTCTCAAGGCTATTGCCTAGAACTCAAGAGCTTTCCTCCGCCAAATTTTGTAGCTTCAAGAAAACCAAAGAATCAGGAAGCAGAAGGGGCTCTACAATCAATTATCTTCCAATTGTTAGAAGGGAGAGTAATTGTACCAGTTCCTCCAAGCGAGATAAGACAAGGGGTTTACTCCCCTTTGTTCCTCAGGAAGAAATCCTCAGGCGAATTCAGAGCTATCCTGAATCTGAAAAAGTTAAACAGATATTTACAGATAAGAAAATTTCGCATGGAGACAATTCGTTCAATATCCCAGATGATAAGACCAAACGATTGGATGGTAAAAATAGACCTAAAGGACGCCTATTTACATGTACCAGTATACCCAGCTCATCAGAGATTCCTCCGTTTTTACATCCTGGGAAGACATTACCAGTATGCAGCTCTACCTTTTGGTTTAGCCACTTCGCCAAGAACTTTTACGAAGGTTCTAGCTCCTATACTGGCTCTGATCAGGTCCCTGGGCATAGAAATCTTTGCCTATCTGGACGACATAATGATAAAAGCATCGTGTCTTCAAACCCTAATTCATCAATCATTGATAGTACAAAATGTTCTACAACAACACGGATGGATTTTGAATCTAGAAAAATCTTCTCTAATTCCTACCCAAAGGTTAAAGTATTTGGGTTTAATTCTGGATACAGTAAGCTTCAAAATTTTCCTTACTCCGGAGAAAGCGGTCGAAATTCAAAAATTAGTGACCAGTTTCTCCAAGTTTCCAGCCTCGACAGCACTGACATGCCAACAACTATTGGGAAAACTAGTGGCAACAAAAGATGCAGTCGATTGGGCCTTACATCATATAAGACCCCTTCAGTCGGAATTTCTGAGACAATGGAACAGAAAACACGAATTCCAAGTCATAGAGATCAGTCAAGAGGTAAGGCAGAACCTTTTGTGGTGGAAGAATCTTCAGAATATGCTAAAAGGAAAGTCTCTGAAGACCCCGGAATGGCTACATCTTACAACAGATGCGAGCAACATAGGATGGGGAGCCCATACAGGACAGAATTCAGTTTGGGGCAGATGGAAATCATATCAGATGAAGTATTCATCGAATTGGAAAGAGCTTATGGCAGTCCGTCTAGCTCTCCTGAAATTCAAGAAAGTGATCAGAGGAAAAGCTGTCATGGTCAACTCAGACAATATGACTACGGTGAGATACCTGATGAAACAGGGTGGCACGAGAAGCAGATCCCTAATGAAGAGTGCGCAACTGATTTTCCAGTGGGCAGAAGTTCACCTTACAGATCTGGCAGCTCTTCATGTTCCTGGGAAAATGAATGTCTGGGCAGACTGGCTCAGTCGGAATCCTCACCCAGGAGAATGGGAATTGGATCAGAACACTTTCAACCTTATTGTAGCGGTTCTGGGTCAACCAGTGATCGATCTGATGGCGACTTCAAGAAACAGGAAAGTAACGGTATTCTGTTCCCGATTCAAGAACAAAGGGGCCTTGGTTCAGGACTGTTTCAGAGTCCAGTGGAACTTCAATCTGGCCTATGCTTTTCCACCCATTCCTTTGATTCCCAAACTCCTCAGGAAGATCAGGGAAGACAAAGCAGAAGTGATTGCGGTTTTACCATGGTGGCCCAGGAGGAATTGGTTTCCTCAGTTATTCAACATGAAGCAAGCTCCTCCATTCAAAATCCCTACAAATTCGAGGATGTTACGGCAGGGTCCACTGTTTCACCCAGCACCAGAAAGTTGGAAGTTGACGGCCTGGCGACTGAAAGGCTGAATATGAAATGTCTAGGCCTTTCAGAAAAAGCGATAGATACATTGCTGGCAGCCAGGAAACCATCAACATCACAAAAATATTACAGAATCTGGGAGACCTATCTAAATTGGTGCGCAAAGACCAACAGGGCTTATGAAACCACTTCTCCAGAGAATATTGTTGAATTTCTCCAAGAAGGTTTGGAAAGAGAATTGAGTGTGTCTACGCTCAAAGGGCAAGTGTCAGCTCTGTCTGCCCTTTATGGAGAGGCATGGACTTCTAAACCTTTGATTGTCCGTTTTTTTCAGGCTCTGAGACGAATCAGACCAAAACAGAAAGAAAGAATTCCTCCTTGGGATCTGTCTCTAGTCCTTCAGGCCCTAACGAAGGAGCCTTTTGAGCCTTTGGAAACAGCCCCTCTAAAATTTGTTACATGGAAAATGGCTTTTTTATTAGCCATAACTTCCGCCAGGAGAGTCGGAGAAATTCAAGCACTTCTAGCCCTAGATAGTCACCTGATTTTCAAAGAGGATTGTGTAATTCTAAGAACTCCTCAAAGCTTTCTAACTAAAGTGGTATCCGAATTCCATATGAATCAGGACATAATACTACCAGCGTTTTTTCCATCTCCAAAAACAGAGGAAGAAGCGGTGTGGCACAAATTAGATGTCATCAGGTGCCTGAAAGCCTACCTGTATAGGGTGAAGGAAGTAAGAAAAGATAAGAATATCTTACTCATTCCATCAGGTATGAAGGCTGGTTGTAAAGCTTCAAAGTCTACTGTGGCAAGATGGATAAAAGCCTGTATCTCAGAGGCCTATAAGTCAAGTGCAGTGCAAGTCCCCGCTAACATTAAGGCTCACTCCACCAGAGCTGTCTCAGCGTCTTGGGCCTTCCAAGCCCAAGTTTCAGCAGAAGATCTATGCAAAGCTGCTGTATGGTCTAATTTAAACACGTTCATAAAATTCTACAAATTGGACGTTTGGTCTTCAAGCCAGACAAATTTTGGAAGATCAGTTCTTCAAGCTGTTACTTATAAATAAAATTCTTAGTAGCATTATCCCACCCTCTTAGTGTCTTTACTGCTTGGTAAGATCCCATTAGTGCCCACTGCCATGTGAAGGACCAGGAATGAGGAAAATCTTATCATACTTACCGTGATTTTCTTTTCCTGGACTGTAACATGGCAGTGGGCAAGACTTCCCAACCCTTGGGGGGAGTTTATCTGTACAGTCAAAAATAGGAGGACGAGTCAGGGGTGAGGGAGGTCTTTTATTTGATGTAATTTCCTGTCCGCTCATGACGAGGGGGGGGGTTAACCCATTAGTGCCCACTGCCATGTTACAGTCCAGGAAAAGAAAATCACGGTAAGTATGATAAGATTTTCCTCAATATAGTACAATATATTGGCTGATATGCAATTAACTGAATAGGCAATTAATGTTATAGACAAATGTGTTCTGTTTATTTACATCAGCTGACATGTTGCACTGCTGCTCCCTTTTAGTGTCTGTCCCAGGTATGGCCAGAACTGCACCAATCAAAGCAAATCACTTACATATAAACGTCACGTTCACATTAATGTTGATGAAAAAATTACTTATTAATGAATTTTAAAATATATATGAAATTTGACGTTGCAGTTTAGTATTTAAAGGAACAGTAACAGCAAAAATTTAAAGTATTTTCAGCAGCTTGTTTATATAAACTATAGTAGTACTTATCTGTTATCTACTGTGTATCCTGTGCTTGAATGGCTGCCCCCATGGCTACACAGCAGCTTGTTTATATAAACTATAGTAGTACTTATCTGTTATCTACTGTGTATCCTGTGCTTGAATGGCTGCCCCCATGGCTACACAGCAGCTTGTTTATATAAACTATAGTAGTACTTATCTGTTATCTACTGTGTATCCTGTGCTTGAATGCCTGCCCCCATGGCTACACAGCAGCTTGTTTATATAAACTATAGTAGTACTTATCTGTTATCTACTGTGTATCATGTGCTTGAATGGCTGCCCCCATGGCTACACAGCAGCTTGTTTATATAAACTATAGTAGTACTTATCTGTTATCTACTGTGTATCCTGTGCTTGAATGGCTGCCTCCGTGGCTACACAGCAGCTTGTTTATATAAACTATAGTAGTACTTATCTGTTATCTACTGTGTATCCTGTGCTTGAATGGCTGCCCCCATGGCTACACAGCAGCTTATTTATATAAACTATAGTAGTACTTATCTGCTATCTACTGTGTATCCTGTGCTTGAATGGCTGCCCCCATGGCTACACAGCTGCTTGTTTATATAAACTATAGTAGTACTTATCTGTTATCTACTGTGTATCCTGTGCTTGAATGGCTGCCCCATGGTTACACAGCAGCTTGTTTATATAAACTATAGTAGCACTTATATGTTATCTACTGTGTATCCTGTGCTTGAATGGCTGCCCCCATGGCTACACAGCAGCTTGTTTATATAAACTATAGTAGTACTTATCTGTTATCTACTGTGTATCCTGTGCTTGAATGGCTGCCCCCATGGCTACACAGCTGCTTGTTTATATAAACTATAGTAGTACTTATATGTTATCTACTGTGTATCCTGTGCTTGAATGGCTGCCCCCATGGCTACACAGCAGCTTGTTTATATAAACTATAGTAGTACTTATCTGTTTTCTACTGTGTATCCTGTGCTTGAATGGCTGCCCCCATGGCTACACAGCTGCTTCTTTATATAAACTATAGTAGTATTTCTGAAGCAAACACACAGCACTTTTATACATATACAAACATTTACTAGTGCAGGGCAACACTACATTATAAGTTAATTACTTAAAAAAAAACGTTATATTTTTGGCGTAACTGTTCCGTTACGTTTAAGTGAAACGTTTGTGAGAAAGCCCTAGAATAGTGGTTCAAGGCAATAGTTATAGTTCCTAGATCTTAGTGTGTCTGGGGGGGTTAAAGCGGAGACAAAACTTGTGCAACTGTTTCTTCTCGATCGCTAGTTTATTTCAGAAAAAAAAACAACAATATATTCCCGCATGTGTTTTTTTTGTGGGAAAAAAGTCACTTGTAAGTGGGAAATACATTTTTTTATTTATTTTCAATGAGGTTGAAAATCTACAATGTTTTAATAAAGTGGGAAATAAATAAATGATTACAGAATATTCTTTTATAAAACTTCACCACATTTTACTTTCCAAACTTCGACTTTTCACGTTTTTTCAAAATAAATTGTGACTATTTGAGGTTTTGCGTGTTTTTGTGTGTGCGTGTGTTTCCGAGAAGAAATGGGAACTCAATTTTTGATGAATCGGCTTCTTAGTTTACCCAGGAAACTATAGGGGGCAGAAGAGCACAAGGCAGTGTACAAAGTGCAAAAAATACTAAATGGGCAATGTTAGCCTTTTATTTGCACTTTGCACAGTGTTCTGCTACGTAAATAACCCCTAGGGGCAGATTTACTTCAATGTGAGATTAGAGTTTATAACAGAAAATTCACCATCTCCCTATTCACACAGTTTGAAAAATTGTCACGCAAAAAAAGCCCATTGACTTCAATGCACTTGGCTAATTTTTTGCCTTTTCGCAAATTTTTGGCGAATGGACACAGGTTCACCCATCACTATGTGAGGAAGCTGGACAGGTAAAATGCATTAGTGGTGATGTCAGGACGCATATATTGCATCTGATTCACAACGTGCAAGTGCCATTGTGCTAATTTTAGTGTATGAGCTACAATTGTGTTGGGCACGGCTCCACCTGGTGACTATGATGGAATCATGGGGAAACTGCTGCTTTGTGGGTAGAAAACATGGCGATTGTGCTTGAAATAATAGTGACCCCTTGTATTGTGATTGAGGTATGGTACATTGGAATCATGGTATTTACATACTACAAATTAGAAAGTACAATAATAAATATGTGTAGTGTAGGGGACTGATAAATGTACCCCCATTTACTTTGCAATCTGTAAGGATTGAGCACAAAGGGGACCCTTAGAAAGTCTAAGAAAGGGAGTAATTCCCCCTTTCCTGGGTCACAGTAAAACCCCTAGTTATCCCAACTTTGGGCGCTAGTGTAATAATATATAATGACTGTGCCAAGCGCTCTCAGGGCTTTTTGCCAGAGGTCTTTGCAAGAGACACTGCTAAGTGGATTGGCATCTCCCATGGAACCCACATTAGTGCAGGACTAGTAAGGGGCACCTTAATTCTGTCACCAGTCCGTCTAGGAGAGAAAGATAGATTAGGGCTACCTAGATGAGCAGCTCTTGGCTCCACCGAGGACTATCAGAAGGATCCCAAGTTAATTGTTGCCTAGGCAGGGAACCAGAGACAGATAATAGGGACTTAGTGATAGAGAGAGATAGATCCCACCTGGGTTCAACATCAGAGGTAAACAGGAGAAACTCTGTATAGACTGATTTTCCCCTCTTCAACACTACTAGAGGGAAAACTCTGCTATTGGTCACTATTGTGAGTAGGTATTGACTGTTCAATGACTATTCTCTGTATTGTTGCTACTCTCCCATGTGGATTGTTATAATAAACTAGTTCTATGGTTAAGTTGCAAGAACCACTGGCACCAATAAATGTGTACTGCATACAGTTACAGTTGTACAACACCCTGCCTCCAAGCTGTTGAGAGGGCTCATCCCCTGAAAAATATGGGTCTTATCTGGAGAGGATTCTCTCTGGAGGAATTCATTCCTAAGGGATTCACAGGATATTACAGGGATTCAATGCAGAGGCAGGACGCAGAGATATTAATTTACAAATAAACGAATACAAATTAAAACCTAAATACAAATGATACATATTATCAAGCACATTACTATCTAATATATTTGTATTCGGCATACAAGACCAAGTGACATCCCTTGGGGTAACATTGTGGCTATGAGCAGAGGTGTGGACTAGTACTTTGGCTAGTATTTATATACACAGGCAAATGTTCATTGGTATTGGTCACTTCCTCCAATGTCACAATATTGCTAATGTCCTCAGATGTGATGCTATTTACTATTCACAATCCACTAGAATCACGGGTGCCTATGTGATAAGCATCCAAACATAACTGTGTGCTATAAACTGTTAGTAATCCCTTTACAAGCTGTAGTAATGCTGATTGATTATACTTACGTTCAACTCTATATATTGCATTTCCATTATTTTGGCTACTATAGTAAAACCCAAATATATGTATAAGTTTTGCCCTTTATAACCTAAATATACCGTTTAGTCTGAAAGACGGTCGGCATATCAGTGATGGACATCTTTATTAGCTATGAGATTCTGTTCTTGCCATTTCTGCTTCCCTTTCATTTCATTAAAAAAAATCTGTTTGTGCAGCTGTTATAAGAGCAAATACTGCTGATTCTCCCAGTGAGAGGCCAATGAATATAAGATGAACATGTAGAGACTCTCGTTGGGTTACTGGAAATGTAATATTTTAGTAAAGAATTGATTTACTAAAATGATTGTGATTGGAATGGTGTTGTATGGCAGAAACATTTGATTTGCCCTTGTTTATCTGATTTATTTGTATACTGTGGCTTTTGCTCTTGTTTACTCTTTGTCTAAGGAAGTTCTTCTAACACTGGCTCTGGTGGTGGTTGGGCAGCTCTTCTAAATAAGATAAATAGGGAGTATGAGGGACATCTCATCATGGCAAGTGTGGGACAATGGTAAATAAGGAGAGGACTAGGCCAGTAAAGACCGTGCATGGCACAAGAGTGAAGGGCTCATGACTTGGCACCACTTCTCTCTGCACACTGAGTCATGGCAGCCTTAGTGAAGGAGGGCCACATGTACTCAAGCCAATTACACAATCAATCAATAAATAAATAGGAAGAGACAATACTACTCAGCTTTCAGGATTTTCATTAAAAACTGAGGCATGAGGGAAATACTGTGACACCAGCACATACTTTTCTGATTCAACAGCACCAGGGGTCTTTGTGCTGGTTTTTTGTTCTTTTTGTATTTGGACTTTACTCCGGGCACAGGGGCAGCTACAAGTTAGCTTCAATTGAAGGTGGGTGCTGTGCTGTTCTATATAAATATATATATCGAGGTTTCAGATTTAGGAAGACATCATCCATCATTTTAGGAATATTGAGGACAGCAATAAGTGCTCCCCACAAATATAATCCTAATTGACCTCCAAGTTGGACTCAGTTGTATATCTAGGAAAGCAAATGGGCATTATTCTAACTGATATTTACTGTTTTCTGAATTACTTATATTAGATATACCATGACCTGGATGAATGAAAATCTTCATAGTCATATTCTTACTAAGATTCAGTAGTGATGGGCGAATTTGTCCCATCTCGATTCGCCACGAATTTCACAGGAAATTCGCAAAACTGGCGAAAAATTTGCGAAACGGCGATTTCGATGCTGGCGACAATTCAAAGTTGATGCCGGCGCCTATTAAAGTCAAGGGGCATCCGTTTATTGTCTCTGGTGCCAGTGTCAAAATATTTTCTACGCCAGTGAATTTTTCGCAAATGTATTAGTCTGTGGTGAAACTGACATATTTGGAGTAAATTCACGCATGACGAATACATTCGCCCATCACTAATATTCAGGCTAAAGCCCTTGGCAGTGCTCCAGCTCCCACCCACACTCCAAAGGGTATAGTTCTAGTTTGGAAACCACTGGTCTAGGATATGGGATGAGAGAGCAGACAGTGTCAATCAATCAGGTTTTTGTAGTTAGTCAGGCCCCCTCTTTGCTCATTAGAAGGTTACAGATAGATAATCAATTGGTTTTTTTCAGCCATAGCTTCAAGAGCACCGAGGGCAGGAAACATGTTCATCCCAAATCATCCTACAAACCAGCTTTCCATGTAAATCTAGGGTTATAAAAGTGGATTTCCCTAGATGTCATCCTAAGTGGCCTTCAGGCTGAACCCCTAAGCCACCACTCAGCACCAGGGACTGGCAATTACTGATCTAGGCCTTCACACAAAGTGAGAAATACTTGAGATGAAATGGAAGCGACATTATTTGTCTGTTCCGAGCATTAGAACTAGTGCAACAAGAGAGGCAGAAATTCACAAATAATTTTTATTTTTGTATGGTATTTACTAGATTCTAACTCAAAAACATTTTAGCTGCTATTTTCTTTATTTTGCTAGTAGGGTTGCCAGGCAACTGCTGGGTGGGGGGGAGAACATGTTCTAAGAAAGAATGCAGCTTAGCTCGAATGATCTCTTGCAGAAATTTAAAATAGATTTGAGTAGGATCTGCCAAAAGGATCCTACTCAAAGTGAGCATTTCTTATTCATATGAAAAGAACTAGGGAGCAAATTTACTTTCCTTCGAAGTTGCACCAGCGTTGGCTTCACCGCACTTCACCAGGGCACCGCTAATTCACTAAAATCCGAAGTTGCGCTCAGGGAGGCCAAAGGTAGCGAAGTTGCGCTAGCGTTAATTCATTAAGCAAAGCAAAGTTACGCTAGTGATGCCTAATTTGCATACGGCGCCAAGTTAAAGTACAATGGACGTATATGTAGCAACAAATACATTAAACTACACAAGGCTGGGAAAGCTTCATTAGATAAAATACAGTTGATATTTTGGCCTATACATGTGCCCACTGTATAGTTTAGGTGCCGTTATGTTAGGAAATATAGGGGGGAGTTCACAGACGATATCTTCTTCCACGCGATCTTCTTCCTGCTTTGAACGGCGTTTTGGCGCATGCGCAGTAGGAGCATTTCGCCGGTACGGATCTACTGCGCATGCGCCAAAAGTCACTATGTCTTTTGGCGCATGCGCAGTAGATCATACCGGTGAAATGCTCCTACTGCGCATGCGCCAAAACGCCGTTCAAAGCAGGAAGAAGATCGCGTGGAAACAGATGTCGTCTGTGAACTCCCTGGACTGGACCTGCGCAGAAGGGTAAGTAACAAGTTAGGGGCATTTGCCCAGAGGGACGGGTAGGCCAGGGGGGAGGAGGGAGGGGGGGCAACACACGGGAGGGGGGGAGGGTTTTTGTGATTGACACAATCTGAAACCTGAGACATATTTGTTACTTACTACAGAGTGACCTGGCTAAGGGCCAGCATTGATTTATTTATGGAAGTAGCCAGTGTCTCTGTAGCCAGCAATGCAGACAACTTTGTAACAATCTAATGTGACCCTGGAACTCCCTTTGTCTTTATTCACACTTTCTTATTTTGGACAACTTCTTTGCAATATAAGTTTATTCCTCAAATGCCTTAATGATGTGTATTATAAGAAAACAGATCTGATATTAAAGGGATACTGTCATGGCAAAAACATGTTTTTTTCAAAATGAATCAGTTAATAGTGCTGCTCCAGCAGAATTCTGCACTGAAATCCATTTTTCAAAAGAGCAAACTGATTTTTTTATATTCAATTTTGAAATCTGACATGGGGCTAAACATATTGTCAGTTTCCAAGCTGCCCCCAGTCATGTGACTTGTGCTCTGATAAACTTCAATCACTCTTTACTGCTGTACTGCAAGTTGGAGTGATATCACCCCCTCCCTCCCCCCCCCCCCCAGCAGCCACACAAAAGAACAATGGGAAGGTAACCAGATAGCAGCTCCCTAACACAAGATAACAGCTGCCTGGTAGATCTAAGAACAACACTCAATAGTAAAATCCAGGTCCCACTGAGACACATTCACTTACATTGAGAAGGAAAAACAGCAGCCTGCCAGAAAGCATTTCTCTCCTAAAGTGCAGGCACAAGTCACATGACCAGGGGCAGCTGGGAAATTGACAAAATGTCTAGCCCCATGTCAGATTTCAAAATTAAATATAAAAAAATCTGTTTGCTCTTTTGAGAAATGGATTTCAGAGCAGAATTCTGCTGGAGCAGCACTATTAACTGATGTGTTTTGAAAAAAATTTTTTTTCCGATGACAGGATCCCTTTAAAACACAAAGGGGGTTATTTACTGAACTCTAGTCAGGCTTTTTGGGTTAAAACTCAAATTTTTGAGTTTTTTTTTTTTAAATCTTCAATTTTTCATTTTTATTTAAACTTGAATTTATCGAGATTAATGAAAGCCTAGTGAAGTAGCCAAGCGCCCCACTGAGTGCAGAACAATGCAAGTGTTTCTCATAATCCTTGTCTCAAGCAGACTCTTTGTATCCCACACCACCAAGTGACTGAGGCTCACACTGTGTCTGGATAAAAAGAAATAAAGTAACAAGAAGCCGCCACTTGCTGTGTCACTTGTGAGAGACAGACAATCAGTAGATCCTTTACATTTCAACCATATTATGGTCAAATTTATTGATGGCAAAACTCCAAGAAGGAGCAAGTGACCCCTGGACACCAATGTTTTGGGGCCAGAAGTTTAATTATAATTCTGTGCATAGAAATTTTGACATAATAAAGTTAATTGCTTTATAAGAACAAAATCCCTATAGTCTTTTTATTTTCCAAATGAGTCACTCGTTATCCCCAGATGGTACATTCTTTTAATGTATGAATCACTCTTCCTACATTTGGAAAATATTTCAAATGGGAAGTAATTGGTAAAAAAACAACCACGGTTTTTGGAGAAGCAAAAAAAAAAAAAAAAAAAGGTAAATTTTAAAAAATCATCACTATGGGAAAATGACTTAGGGGGTATTTACTAAAACTTGAATTAATCTAATTTTTTATTAAAATCAAGTCCTAACTCCCATCCACAAATTTAACTCATTCATCAATAATTCTTCCTGAACAAGGCAGAGCGAAAATACATTGCAGAAAAATCGAGCATCAATTCGAATTGTGCAACTTTTTTGAATGGACGGTCCAAAAAGTAGAGTTTATTGAATTGTTTCTGCGACAACTAGAATTTAGCGGATTATTGGACTAAAACAGGCGAGGCTCATAATGTCAGGAAACATCTTATTCTTAAGGGACTTCTGCCCAGAGTTGTGTGGAGATTCTATGAAGGAGGACATGGCAGAAGCAATTGTGTTTGTAAGAACAATATTTTAGTCAAAGTGGACCTGTCACCCAGACACAAAAATCTGTATAATAAAAGTCCTTTTCAAATTAAACATGAAATCCATTTCTATTTTTTATTAAATCATTCATAGCTGTTGTAAGCTCATTTATACATCTCAGCTGTCAATCAAATATCACCTGCCCCTCCTCTATGCCTTAGGCAATTACTTTCACTTTCCATTCAGCACTTCCCCACATTCCCCCCACTCTCTTCACCATTTAATTGTGTAACCAGGACATGGGGATGGACAACAGATCCCCCATTCTGGTGCACAAACAAGATTCTGAGATGATACAAGACTTGTCTTAATAACAGTGTCCCACAAAATGGCTCCTGCCTGCTTGTTATAATTATCAATTCCCAGACTGAAGGAAACAAGATTCAAATAATTTATACAGTGTAATTAAAGTTCATTTTGCTTGACTAATGTGATAAAATAGGATTTGGAATGTTTTTTTTGGGTGACGGGTCCCCTTTAATTATGTACTGTATTTAACAGGAATGCTACAGCTATATGCAATTAATATTTCAGTTGTTTTAGGTTCTCCAATTGTTTTTTTATGTAGTTTAACTTTAATTTTACTTTAGAATTATCAAAGGATGTGCTGTATATGTTTGAGCTTTGGCGGTGATAAAGTGCCCTGTATGTTGTGTAATTAACTTATTTCAATCAACGTGGAAATTACATTTGTATATTAAAGGAACACTAACACCAAAAAATGAAAGCGTTTTAAAGTAATTAACATATAATATACTGTTAGCATGCACTGGTAAAAGCTGTATGTTTGCTTCAGAAGACTACTATAATTTATAGAAACAAGCTGCTGTGTAGCCATGGGGGCAGCCATTCAAGCACAGGATTCACAGTAGATAACAGATAAGTACTACTATAGTTTATATAAACAAGCTGCTGTGTAGCCATGGGGGCAGCCATTCAAGCACAGGATACACAGTAGATAACAGATAAGTTCTACTATAGTTTATATAAACAAGCTGCTGTGTAGCCATGGGGGCAGCCATTCAAGCACAGGATACACAGTAGATAACAGATAAGTACTACTATAGTTTATATAAACAAGCTGCTGTGTAGCCATGGGGGCAGCCATTCAAGCACAGGATACACAGTAGATAACAGATAAGTACTACTATAGTTTATATAAACAAGCTGCTGTGTAGCCATGGGGGCAGCCATTCAAGCACAGGATACACAGTAGATAACAGATAAGTACTACTATAGTTTATATAAACAAGCTGCTGTGTAGCCATGGGGGCAGCCATTCAAGCACAGGATACACAGTAGATAACAGATAAGTACTACTATAGTTTATATTATAAACAAGCCACTGTATAACCATGGGGGCAAAACATTTGAGTTGTCCCCTTTAAAAACATTTGAGGCTTAATAACTAGGGCCCCTTAAAGTGGTTGTTCACCTTCCAACACTTTTGTTCAGTTCAGTTGGTTTCAGATAGTTCACCAGAAATAAAACTTTCTATTTTCTACCTGTGACTTTGTTTTTTTAACTTTGAAGTGTAAAGTTTCATGTTTCCCTTTTTTATGTTTGTGAAGCAGCTCTGGGGGGGGGGGGGTCAGTGACCCTGTAACTGTTTGTTCCTGAGTTTCATTGAATACACAATTGACCTCTATATTATTTATACCACCAAATTAATGATCGTTAGTAAAATAGTTTAATATGGACACACGCCAGTCACAATGCACGGCTTGGCATTAGTTTAAAGCCGGCCATAGACACAAAGATTTGATCGTACAAATTCTCGTACGTAGTTTCGTATGATTTTGGAACCGTGTGTGGAGAGTCGCGACATTTTTCGTGCCATGTCGATCGGTCGAACGGACAGGTTATAAGATTTCTGTCGGCTGCTGATCTCTGTGTGTATTGTCGATCTGACGATATCAGAGGGAGACTGTCACCAGCTTTGGTCGGACATAACTATCGTACGATTACTGTCAGGGGCAGAACATCGGCTCATCTCTTCTTTTACTACTTCATTTCATCTGATGGTTAATGGCAGGTCTGGAGATTGCACTGCACAATCGTTTGTCCGATATTGCAGGTAAATCTGCACGTCTATAGCCAACATTACTCTATCAAAGCTTTCCGTTCCCATCGTTTTCTTCACATTGCGTTGTTTTGTGAGTTCACATACAGCTTATATGGATAGCACATGCAATAGCACATAGACTTCTTTGGCACTTTTGTGCTTCAAATGCATCCAAAGGGGTAAGTATTTTTGGGCACTTAATCACCTGCAGGAGAGGGCCCCTATATTCAATGGGGAACAGAAGAGTATCTAAACGTTTCTTTTGTCATTCTTTGCTGCGTCCCAATGAAGTGGGAAGAAATCCTAAACAAAAGGAACTGTGTGTAGAAATATCTGCTTGCATTTTAAACAGAAACTCTATAGTCCCTTCCCGCAACAATGTTATAGACTGTCCCTGGGAATGTGCAAATAATACGGGACTTTGGCTCAATGTAAAAATCTGAAGGACCGGCCAAATCAGATATTATTTTAGCTTCTGTGGGAGAATCACAATTACTGTTGCAACTTACTGGTAAAGTATAACATTCGGGCTATATTGACCTTCTGTTCTGTGAAAGCAAGCGGAACAGGAAAATAAATGGGGTAAGGAATGATGTTCTGGAGCCAAGGGGGGACTATTCCAGGGGTTGCTGGTCTAAAGGAGGCCATAGACGTAACAATTACGATCTTTCTTGGAAAAGATGTTTTCCAAGAAAGATAGTTTGATAGCACCCGATCAAAATTTTCCATCCAGCCTGATTGACGAGCCGACCGATATCCAAGTCTTCTGCCATTATCGGTCGGCTCTTTTTCCCCCATACACGCAATGAATATCGGACAAAATTTTGTTTCGTATGATATCTCTGCATCTATGGCCACCTTTAGGAACAGGTAATAATACTGGAGGGACCCCGTGTCTGCAGAGGCCTCAGGCTGCACAATCTTTTCCCCTTGCTAAGTATGAGATTCAGGAACAAACTGCAGATGTACTATTGTATTGTCTGTTCTCTGGCCAGTACACAAACCAACTGTTTCACAAGTTGTCTTTTGCCAAAGATAATAAAACTCATTTACGAATCGATTGCGAAATGCAAAAGAATATGCGCCGTGTTTTTGCCCTATGCAATCTTGAAATGGTGCAGATACTGTAGATGCAGTAGGTTTTGTATTTGCAGTGGTCACGTACAGAGTTCCCTTGCTCCAGAGCCTGAGAACTGACAGTACAGAGTTTTCCTCAGGACAGACAATTAGGGGGTTATTTACTAAACTCCAAATGCAAAAATCACAAAAAAATCGGGATTTTTTTTAGAAAACCGGACTTTTAAAAAATCATGAATTATTTGGAATTTATTAAACCCCGAGGATGAAAAAGGTTGCATATAAGTCAATGGAAGATGATTTTTTTGATGTGCATTGGGTTGTGTGCAATACCCCGAAGTTTTCAGAGTTTTTGGGTGAAAATTCCGAACAAATCATGAAAATCAGATAAAATTTTTTTTTAAAAAATCAGATTTTCTCCCGTTTAAGCAAATTTTCGGGAAAATGTAATAATAAATAAGCATAAAAACCCGAATGGATTTGATCGGAGTTTGTAGCAGAAAAAATTGAGATAAGTAACCCCCTTACGTGACTGTTTATGGTAACTTATAGCAGCCCTTCTGGCACTTTCTGCAACTGATAAACTGCCAGGCCTGCCTGAAGCTGCGGCAATGCTTGAAGAGGTAGTTTAACTGTTTAACTTGGGGAGGCACATTTATCAAGGGTCCAATATCAAATGAATACCATTTTACTCTAAGTTCGAATATTTGACTATTTATTTATTAATAAAATCGAATATTACTCTCAGTTAGAATACTTGACTATTTATTTATTCATAAAATCGAATATGTAAAATTCGGACGAATTTTACCAACTTGAAAACTCAAATCGAACTCAACCAAACTTGATTCGAGTTTTTCCTTTGAAAAAAACTTAACAGGAAGGCTACAAACAACTCCAATTTGGTCACTGCACTTCTCCAATTAATTCATACAGTAATTAGGCAGGTTTTAGGTGGGGAATAGTTGAATTCTTAAAGAGCCAGAGTATGATACTATATATCTCGAAAATTTATTTTTAAAAAAAACTCGAATCGAGTTTGAATAATTCTAGTCGAATTTGACATTTTTGACCATAAAAAAAATTTGAATTCACAATTCGACCCTTAATAAATCTGCCCCTAGTATCAGGTAGACATTGATATTCTGAACCAATTTGCAATTGGTCTTCATTTTAACGATGTTTCAGTTATTTACCTTTTTGTTCAGCAGATCTTCAGTTTGATATTTCAGTGGCAATCTGGTTGCTAGGGACTTACAGCGGTGCAACTACCGGGGGAGTGCGATTACACACAAGCCCGCACCCCCCTCAAAGCTCGACTGTAGTTTGCGTGTATGCGAAAAGGCTGCGAAGTTCGTGTTGTGGGGCCCAGCTGCATGGCCTGCATCCAGACCTGGAGGTGGATCGTTACGTTACTGGCGACTTATTTACCCTAGTAACCATGCAGTGGTTTAAATTAGAGACATGAATATGGACAGAAGAGGCCTGAATAGAAAGATAAGTAATACAAATTAACAATTAAATTGTAGCCTCACAAAGCAATAGTTTTTGGCTGCTGGGGTCACTGACCCCCATTTTGAAAGCTAGAAACAGTCAGAAGAGGAAGGCAAGTAATTGAAACAACTATATATAAAAGAATAAAACAAAATACTATTGTTTGTGCACGTAGTAGAAATGGGCACAACTACAAACCCATTTTGAGCCAATGTTTACAGGCAAATGTTTGAAGTCAGCAGGCTCCACCCACAAAAACCGTTAGTCTGTTTGAATATCAAAGAGCAGAAAGGCAATCGGCCTATAGACGTGAGGAATAACTCAGGTTTTGCCTGAGAAAGAGACTCATGTGAGTAGAGAGATAACACTCAGGTCTTATCATTGAGCACAATCTGGTGTCACAGCTACAGTTGTGTATCTCTGGCGGCCTGATATGTGAACAAGGAATGTGTTTCCATATTATATAGAGACATGTGTATATTCCAAAATAGTGTGACATAACAACACTCACCGTGAGCAATGTGTATGCGCAACGATATTCCCAATGTTATATTATCCACATAACAATGTAATTATACTTACTCTTTTCTGCCATGTTTTGCCGCAAAAAAAGTTGTGCGGTACACTATGAAAAAAACGCCCATTGACTTAAATATGTTTTGGCAATTTTGCAAATTTTTTGGGGAAGCAAAATGGGACAGACTTGCTCATCACTCCTCACTATAAACTCTAGCAGAGTATTTCAGGGTAAAAGTACAAAGCTCCTCCTGTAACAAATACCAGTCTCCTGTAAGTCTGACCCAGTGTATGGGCCCACAACCAGCCCAGCTTGTACAAACAATGCAATATAGTATTATTGTAAGTTAGATTGAGAAATAGACACGTCCATCAAGTTCAGCCGTAAGTCTATATATAACCTGACAGTTGATCCAGAGGGAGGTGAAAAACCCCATTTGAAGCCTCTCCAATTAGCCAAAAATTCATTCCTGACTCCAAGATGCAATGGGACCAGTCCCTGGATCAACTTGTACTATGAGCTATCTTCCCTATCCCTGTATTCCCTCACTTGCTAAACACCATCCAACCCCTTCTTATACCTATCTAATGTATCAGCCTGTACCCCTGATTCACTTCCCAGCTCTCCCTGTAACACCCCTTTCCCTCCTCTAATCTCATTGGCTCCCTCCTGTCTGCTGGGAGGAGCTACTGGTGAATAAAGCATCCGACCCTTCCTTGTACCTATCTAATGTATCAGCCTGTACCCCTGATTCACTTCCCAGCTCTCCCTGTAACACCCCTTTCCCTCCTCTAATCTCATTGGCTCCCTCCTGTCTGCTGGGAGGAGCTACTGGTGAATAAAGCATCCGACCCTTCCTTGTACCTATCTAATGTATCAGCCTGTACCACTGATTCACTTCCCAGCTCTCCCTGTAACACCCCTTTCCCTCCTCTAATCTCATTGGCTCCCTCCTGTCTGCTGGGAGGAGCTACTGGTGAATAAAGCATCCGACCCTTCCTTGTACCTATCTAATGTATCAGCCTGTACCACTAATTCACTTCCCAGCTCTCCCTGTAACACCCCTTTCCCTCCTCTAATCTCATTGGCTCCCTCCTGTCTGCTGGGAGGAGCTACTGGTGAATAAAGCATCCGACCCTTCCTTGTACCTATCTAATGTATCAGCCTGTACCACTGATTTACTTCACAGCTCTCACTGTAACACCCCTTTCCGATATTTAGGCGGAACCTCTTTTCTTCTAATCGGAATGGGTGACCTTGTGTCAGCTGGAAGGAGCTACTGGTAAATAAATCATTAGAGAGATTATTATATGATCCCCTTATATATTTATACATAGTTATCATATCACCCCTTAAGCACCTTTTCTCCAGCGTGAACATCCCCAATTAGGCCAGTCTTTCCTCAATACCTGAATGTAATATTATTAAAGGGGTTGTTTATCTACAGATTTTCAGCACACATGCATCTAAGCAATTAACATGATTGATGATTATAGTTTTTGGAAGTGCAACTGAAAGTAGCATTTGTTTTTTCTGCTCCGACTCTTGAAACAAGATAAGAGAAGTCAGTTGTCAGCTGTTTAGCTTCAAGTGCAGAGAATTTGAGCAAGCAGATATAGCTATGAATAGCAATTACAATTGACTATTAAATGATGCTTATTGGAAAGTTACATCAAATGATATTTTAGGATTTACAGTGGCCCCACTGGTTTCGTGGCACAGAGAGATCACAAAGTGAAGTGGAAAGAGCAGGATTTACAGTGGGAAGCAGGTCTGGACTGGGAGTCAAAATAGACCCTGGCATTTGAAGTCCACAGAGGTCCAAACAGCTCCCATTGAGGCCCAATAAATAGCGAGTGTCTATGGGATCTTACAGCTGCTCCTCTGCCATTTGCCACACATTGCCAGTCCGGGCCCGGCTGGAAGGGCCACATGTCTGGACATACAAGTCAGAATGACCAAGCTCTAAGCAATAATAAGCATGCATGACCGGCTTTAGCTACTCCGGCCTAGATAAGGTTTCCACTTGCCCAGTATTTTACTGGCCTAGCTGGCAAAATACCAGTCAAAGTGGAGCCAGTAGTACAGACTTACTAGCAATGAACTTGCCGGTAAATTTGTACTAACTTGTCCATCTCCTATCCTCTCACCCAACACCCTCTCTAGCCCACTTCAAAGGTAGTTTTATAATTTATCAGGGATATCCCCCCCCCCCCACAGTTTACTTCAATTTCAGAAGTCAGCGTAAATTTCACTCTGGAGAACCTCATTAAAATCCAGTCTTGTTTTTGTCTCTGCAGACAAAAATAAAACACTCTCCAGAGTGGAATTGATGCTGACCCCTCTAGCCCACCCTACTCACAGTTTCCCCTTGTATGTTAGTGATGTGCAGGTTCAGACTGACTTCAACACACCATTGTGTCTATCATAGAGCTGCAGCTACCTGGCCCTGCCCCCTTTAGTGATGTCATGGCAGGGTGGGCATGGATCTATAAAGTCACGCCCGGTTAGAAATTGGGCTACTAATTTAAAGCACAGGCAGGTTTTTAAAGTAAAAAGTAGCCAAGGAAGGGTTTGGGCTACTTTTTGGGCCTTTGGCAGCCAAAGTTTTTTCTTGCCCTATTGTGTAACTACTGTGTCTCCCAATGCATGTTGGGTAATGTCATTTGTATAACAATTTGCCAACTGCCAAGTTGAATGTAAGACTACAATACCCAGCATGCAATGGGACTGACTTGTGTAGAAGTCGGCAGTTAGCAGATTTTGGCCTCTATACCCCAGTCTCCTGTAACATTGTCGTGTTTTCTGGCGACTTTCCTCAACTTCAGACAATTTTGGGGCAAAAATCTGCTGGCCACCAAAATGTCTAGAGGTTGAGCGGTTAACCAATATTTAATGAAATATTAGGTATTAGGCCTTATGGGACCCCTATACCTCGAGGGCCCCCCTTTGTAGTTACCCCCCTGGTGATGGGTGAATCTGTCTTCATTTGAGAAACTGTGAAATGTTCACATATATTTATTTTTTTCACTGCACATATTGTGCTAATTTTGGGCTGGTTTTGTAGCCGAATTTGGCTGGTTTTGAAATTTAGACCTGGCAGTAACCCTGAGTGAGGCGCGGGTGGAGGAGCAGTGGGTTGGGATCGGATGTGGGTTGAGTTTTTCTTGCACATCAGTTGTATGTGGTCAGTCCTCAAGGTCTTGTTTCTGCACCAATTTAAGTCACAACTCCCCCCCATGACATCACGGACCCACCAGAGCTGGTAAGACACAGCCAAAAGGTGACAACCCTAGGACTAAAAGTTCAGGTAAGGTCAAAACATTTGGTACGGTGCAAAAGGATGATCCCAAATATCCAGGTTCCGGGGGTGAGGTAGCAGAAACTGTAAAGGCTCTATATCCCATTAATGTGGGAGAAAGATAAACGGGGTAAGAAGGCTCATTGGCCAGACAATTCCATATTAAAGCCACAAGTTGCCCCGGGACTACTGGCCACACACACACACAGGTCAGAACTAATGTTCCACAGTTTTTAAAACTGCTACAAAAGAAAAGGAATTACAGGGAATGCGTTCAGCAGTTTTGCGAAATAAATATCTGAGGGGCCACAGGGCAAGTCTTTAATATTGTCCCTTTACTCTTCCACCCCTGAAACCTGAGACGACCCGAAATTCAGGCTTGTCAGGCCTTATTTTCAAAACCAGCCAAAGTCAGTACAAAACCAGCCCAAAACTAGACAAGAAAATAGCCCAAAAATAGCGCAGTATGTGCATTGAAAATAAATAAATGTGAAAATACACCTTTTTTAAATTTTCACTGATTTGCAAATGTTTCCATGAAGTTAAATGGGACAGATTTGCCCGTCACCAGGGGGGTAACTACAGAGGGGGCCCAGGAGGTGTAGGGGTCCCATACGGCCTCATTCATATACAATTTCAGTTAATATTGGTAAAACAGCTCATTGAAAAATAAAAAAAAAAGACATTTTGGTGACCAGCTGATTTTTGCACCTGAAATTGAGGAAAGCCAGAGAAAAACAGGAGAATATTACAGGAGACTGGGGGTACAGAGGCCAAAATCTGGTAACTCCCGACTTGAAGATTTTCATTCATCCAGGTCATGTAATATCTAGTATAGGTAAATCTAACTTTTTACTCAGCAAATCCAGTTGTTTTTAAGATTTACCTATACTTGATACAACTCCCGACTTCTACACGAGTCAGTCCCATTGCATGCTGGGTATTGTAGTCTTACATTCTACTTGGCAAATTGTTAAAGGGATACTGTCACGGGAAAATATGTTTTTTTTCAAAACACATCAGTTAATAGTGCTGCTCCAGCAGAATTCTGCCCTGAAATCCATTTCTCAAAAGAGCAAACAGATTATTTTAGACTTCATTTTGAAATCTGACATGGGGCTAGACATATTGTCAGTTTCGCAGCTGCCCCCAGTCATGTGACTTGTGCTCTGATAAACTTCAGTCACTCTTTACTGCAAGTTGGAGTGATATCAAACCCCCCGCCCCCAAACAAAAGAACAATGGGAAGGTAACCAGATAGCAGCTCCTTAACACAAGATAACAGCTGCCTGGTAGATCTAAGAACAACACTCAATAGTAAAATCCAGGTCCCAGTGAGACACATTCAGTTACATTGAGTAGGAGAAACAACAGCCTGCCAGAAAGTAGTTCCATCCTAAAGTGCAGGCACAAGTCACATGACTGGGGGCAGCTGGGAAATTGACAATATGTCTAGCCCCATGTCAGATTTCAAAATTGAATATAAAAAAATCTGTTTGCTCTTTTGAGAAATGGATTTCAGTGCAGAATTCTGCTGGAGCAGCACTATTAACTGATGTGCTTTTTTTTAAAAAAAAAAAAGTGATACATTGGGGCAAGTAAACATTTTTCAGCATACAAATCAGCCAAAGGGCCAATCAGTAGCCCAAAGCCTCACCTTGGATACTTTGTACTTTAACATAAAAACCCGCCAGTGCTTTAAATGATTGGCCCAATGTTCTGGGAACCCGCCAACCTGCTAAATATGAGTCTCGGCGAAGCCACTTGGACCCACTAGCGCGGGATACAGAGACACAGAGATATAGAGACACAGAGATATAGAGACACAGAGATATAGAGACACAGAGATATAGAGATATAGAGACACAGAGATATAGAGACACAGAGATATAGAGACACAGAGATATAGAGATATAGAGACACAGAGATATAGAGACACAGAGATATAGAGACACAGAGATATAGAGACACAGAGATATAGAGACACAGAGATATAGAGACACAGAGATATAGAGACACAGAGACACAGAGACACAGAGACACAGAGATATAGAGACACAGAGATATAGAGACACAGAGATATAGAGACACAGAGATATAGAGACACAGAGATATAGAGACACAGAGATATAGAGACACAGAGATATAGAGACACAGAGATATAGAGACACAGAGATATAGAGACACAGAGACACAGAGACACAGAGACACAGAGATATAGAGACACAGAGATATAGAGACACAGAGATATAGAGACACAGAGATATAGAGACACAGAGATATAGAGACACAGAGATATAGAGACACAGAGATATAGAGACACAGAGATATAGAGACACAGAGATATAGAGACACAGAGACACAGAGACATAGAGACACAGAGATATAGAGACACAGAGATATAGAGACACAGAGATATAGAGACACAGAGATATAGAGACACAGAGATATAGAGACACAGAGATATAGAGACACAGAGATATAGAGACACAGAGACACAGAGATATAGAGACACAGAGACATAGAGACACAGAGATATAGAGACACAGAGATATAGAGACACAGAGATATAGAGACAGAGGGATAGACAGACACCGGGATAATGAGATAGAGGTGCGCGCCAATTTCGCTTTCAAAAGTCCCGCGCGGCACCGGATTGGCGGGAAAGCTGAAGGGCGGGTTAAAAGGGCAATTCAGGCTGAGGAGGCTTCTGAGTGAATAAAGACGAGGCAGCCAATAAATGTGTCACGTTAGAAGCGCTGGGCACCGTTACATAATGACACACCTAGACCCAGTGCCCTCGCACACACAGACCAACCGCAAGGCGCTGAGAGGTGTGTGAGACGTCTCACTGTGTTACACCAGGGCTCGGGGAGGAGTCAGACCGACGCCCTTGTCCGCGCCACTTCCTGGTACCGCCGGTGTCAGTGACAGAGAGGAGCAAGATGGCGGCGGCGGCAGCATCAGACTCCCGGGAGAGGACTGAGCGGAGGAGAAGGTGTCAGTGTCGCGGGGCAGGGCTGCTGTTTGTGTCCCTAGTGTTACTGGCGGTGCCTCGGGGTGTGAGGAGCTCAGAGGCCTCGTCTGACACTTCAGTCACATCTGTCACTTCCACTGACTGGTCTCAAGTGCTGCGCGGACACTCGATGATTCTATTGTGAGTAACCCCTTCTCTTCTTCCTCCCCCCACACACCTACCGGCGGCTCCCCGGGCATCATGGGAAATGCAGTCTCTGCCGCCTGCACCGACTCACACCCAAATATACTCACACTCACTCTCACACACTGATACACTGACTCACTGACCCAAATATACTCACACTCACTCACACTCTGACCCAAATATACTCACACTGACATATACTCACACTCACACTCTGACCCAAATATACTCACACTCACTCACACTCTGACCCAAATATACTCACACTGACATATACTCACACTCACACTCTGACCCAAATATACTCACACTCACTCACACGCCTCCAACAGCCGCACGTGGGAAATAGAGAGTCAGCTCTGCTGCTGCACAAGGACAACATCCCCATGTACTTAGATTGTAAGCTCTGCTGCACACAGCCCTCCACAGTACATTATTCTGTGACTCAGGTGCTGCTGGGATCCCTGCTCCCTAATTTGCTTTACTTGTCTCTGTCTCTGACAACTTTGTGGCCAGTGTTTAAAGCTGCCCAACTGCAGAGATGTCCCATAATTGTCCCCTGTTAGTCCTCAGCACTTCCCTCAGTCTCTAGTCCAGTCTGTGCTCATTAATCCTCACTATGTCACTATTAAATAGATAAATACATGCCGACAGCTGAAGTAAAGCAAAACATATTCTATTTGCCATAAAGTGACTCCCTGATGCCGTTACTCTCCCCTTTAACAACTTCTAAACCAGCCTATTGCCTTTATTTCATGTTTATATGATTTTCTACTAGACTTCAACCGGTGGTTCACCTTTCAACTAACTTTTAGTATGTTACAGAATGGCCAATTCTAAACAACTTTTCAATTAGTTTTCATTTTTTTCTTTTTTTTTTTTTTTTATAGCTTTTGCATTACCGTATTTGCCTTCTGATTCTTGACTGACCCCATTTAAAAAAACAAACGCTCCATAAGGCTACAAATGTATTGTTGTTCTTACGTTTTATTACTCGGCTTTCTATTCAGTCCTCTCCTATTCATATTCCAGTCTCTTATTCAAATTGATACATGGTTGCTAGGGGAATGTGGATCCTAGTAACCAGATTTGTGAAATTACAAACTGCAGAGCTGCTGAATAAAAAGCTAAAGTCAAAAACCACAAATAATAAAAAATGAAAACCATTTGCAAATTGTCTCAGAATATCACTCTCTGCAACATATTAACATTTGATTTAAAAGTAAACAACTCCGTTAAGGTTTAAAGATATAAATTATGGAGAGATCCATTATTCTGAAAATCCGAGGTTCCAGTCATTCTGGATAACAGGTCCTATACTTGTTGCTTTAAAAAAAAAAAAAAAAAAAACCTTAAAACCACTAAAATAAAAATGTTGATAAATGTGCCTCTGATTAATGAATATATTGGAAAGTTTTAGAATTGAGTTTTTTTAAAGGCGACATATAGGTTAAATTAATGAACCCTAAATTTCTAGGCAATTATGAGTAATAGATGGAGTTGCTTTTACACAGTGCTAAAAATTAATATTATCTTTAAAATTAACCCCTTTATTGGAGCTCCCTATAGATGTTCTCTGTTTCAAATGAGGGGTGGGCGTGTCCCTGCCAGAAGCACAGTAGGAGGGGGACAGCCAATCACAGCCCTGCAGTCACACAAGCGCAGACAGGCTTCAGTTCCCTATCAGGTCCTGCTAGCTGCTGATTGGTTCCTGTCCTACAGTGCAGTGAGCTGTGTGCATAGCCTGGGAATTCAGGCAGCAGGAAGGGATTATTAGAGTTTTTGCAGAAATATTCAATAAATTAGCTTAAAAAAACACTACGTTTTAAAGCACAATTCTTCTGTATCTAAATGAGTATAATGCACTGGTACATTCTTATTTTTTACACACAATGTCTCCTTTAAGCATGAATAAACAGTGGTTGGGTGTTGGACCCCTTTAACAATAAATGGCAGTTTAAAAGGAATGCGATAGTGTAAGTATTGCTCCTCTGCCTCCTCGCCAGTCATATTAAAGCAGACGTTTGTCTTGTTGTGCTCTGTATTTACAATCTGTTCCGTTGCTGCTTCTGACTAGTGAAACAATGTAGCACACACACGCAGACTAATAGACCTGGGAATAAAACCTTCAAGGTCGACTCCCGCCACATTGTTTCACTAGTCAGAACCACAAGTGCAGAAAGAGATGAGCTTCAATTCAGTCTCTTAAGTCGAGTAACTCTGCACTGGGTCAGGGTCAAAAAGAAAAAGAGAAGAGCAGCACCGATAGATATATATGGACCCACTAGTCCGTGTGAAACTAAATATAAGCCTGGTTCAGTGCGTGCTATGTGATCGCCAGATTCCTCCATTCCTGAGGAAAAAAATACACTATATAGTGGTATACTTCATCAGGGGCATTACTCATATTGCATTGCCGTACCCTTTATCTAGTACCGTATATACTCGAGTATAAGCCGACCCGAGTATAAGCCGAGGTACCTAATTTTACCTACGAAAACTGGGAAAACTTATTGACTCTAGTATAAGCCTAGACACAACTACAGCCCCTGTCTCCCAGCAGCGCACATTCTGCCAAAGCGACCCCCCCCCCAGCGATCAACCGGACTTTTTCTTTTTCCTTGATGGTGACAGAGAATTGCCAAACGGATTACTGTGTGCATTGTCCCACTACCATGTGCAGAGGGCGCTGTGTGATATTGCCATCACTGTTAATCTTTCGTATAACCAACAGAGGGCACTGTGTGATATTGCAGTCACTGTTATTCTTCCATATAACCAACAGATGGCGCTGTGTGATATTGCAGTCACTGTTATTCTTTCATATAACCAACAGAGGGCATTGTGGGATATTGCAGTCTCTCCCCAAGTGAACTGTTGGTATAGGAATGATTAAAAGTGACTGCAATCTCAGCTACTCGGGTCGGTTACCGCTGACCCGAGTATAAGCCGAGGTAGATCTTTTCAGCACATTTTGGATGCTGAAAAACTCGGCTTATACTCGGGTATATACGGTAATTAATTACAAATGGAATGGACTAGATAAAGGGTATGGCAATGTAATATGGGTAATCCCCTGATTAAGTATACCACATACGAAATGCGTTGGGCTATGTATTGCTAAATAAATAAATAAATGATTACTTTTTTATACAAAAAACCATTGAGCCGTAGTAATATTCACTACATAAGTGTACCACTCCGATCTGACAAGACAACACCAGACCATCTTAAATTTGGACAGGAGTGTTTGCCACCAGGATTGGGATTCAAACCGGAAGCACCGCTGAGATTGGCGAACCACAGACTGAGAACCGACCTTGGAGAAGCGATTTACACTTTCTGAAATAACGTCGAAACCTCTGAACAGTTAATTATATTGGAAAGTTACTTCTAATGATACAATTACTTTTGTTTACTCCTTTGGATTCACATAATGTAAGTGAGTATGATCAGTATGAAATGATCCTAAGTGACAGTTTAATGCTCTCGGCTTGTCCTCAAGCTCTTTTTTAGTTCATCGAGGAGTTAATCTTGCAGGCAAGTTCGCTTGACGGTTCTCTTGTTCAGTTAACCCCGTGGGGTCGTCCAGGATAAGTCTTTAATGTAGCAGTGGCTGCAACAACCCCAGGCTGCAACAACATCAGTTTGTGACAAGAGCAAACTATTCAAATCAGACACACACACTGCTGGGAGCAATCGTACTGATTATTCAGCGCTACACTTGCCTTTGGTTCTGGGATTGAAACGGCACAAAATGTTTCACCGCAGAAACTCGTTTGTAACCCAAAGGGCAATTTCATCTCACAAAATAACAGTAACAAAATATTTTCCCACATTTTTTCTGCTGTCCTATAATAATCTGCAAAGCTTATAAAAATTACATGTTTAACATAATATCTGGGACTGATTTCATGTGATTTCATTTGAAATGAACTTTCCTTGAAGTTTCAATTTGAATTGAGCTTGACTTTAGGGTTCATGTTTAACCCCTTCTTTTCCAAAACAACTCAGACACACAATCCAACCCCACACCACAGGGGCAAACCAGGGACTCTGTATTTTTATAAAAAAAAAATTTTTTTTTTAAACTTCATGAATTTAAAATTGTGTCTTTTATTGTTTATATTAAGTTATGCTCCGTGGTGTCCAGCCTGCCAGCAAATTCAGTCGGCTTGGGAGAGTTTTGGAGAAAAGAGCGAAGCGCTTGGTGTAAAGGTTGTCAAAGTGGATGTCACTCAGGAACCAGGTACTGCCCTATAGGCACATCTTTATCTAAATAATTTGGGGAGTTGTTTGGAATATTCATATTGAGTGTGACTGTGTCAGTTACATTATAAGCCGCTGGGACAGGGACTCCTTTAACACTAAGGGGGTTGTTTGGTAGGGATACACCAAATTCAGATTCAGACAGGATTCGGCCTTTTTCAGCAGGATTCAGATTCAGCCAAATCCTTGTGTGTGGCCGAACCCGAATCCGAACCCTAGCTTGCATATGTAAATTAGGTGTGGAAAGGGTAGTCACATGCCTTTTCGTCTCAAAACAAGGAAGTAAAACATTCTTTCCCACTTTTTCCTTTTCTGCCTCTAATTTGCATATGCAAATTAGGATTCTGATTGGCATTCGGCCGAAGCTTTCACAAAGGATTCAGGGATTCGGCCAATTTCCAAATAGTGGATTCAGTGCATCCCTATTATTTATTAAAATCCTAATGTTAAAGAATCTCAAAAGAAAATTTCACTAGAAAATCCAAATTTGTAGAGGGAAAAAAAACCAACTAATTTTATTTTGAGATTTATTATCCCCAATGCTGGAAAAAGCTTGGATCCTTAAATCTGCCATCTCAGACCTGTCGAGGTCCTGTGTAAGTTTTTGTTTTTTTAATTTAAAGATTTTTATTTTCTGTAAAACTCTTACAAGCATATTGTTGGCACACGTATGATCATGCAAGTTGTAATTCCAGTTACATTATCACAAATTGTCATGTCAAATTTGTAGGCACTTCTATGTACATAACTCGATGCAACAAATAAACCTTTAAGGTCCTGTGTAAATTAATGGGAGAGGCACCAGTCTCCATTTGAACTTTTCATGGCCTGCACTGGGGATTACCTCGAAAAACAAACCTTTTCTGGGTTTTCCGGCAAAAACTTGAAAAATTAGAGCAATTCAGGAAGCAGCCCGAAAATTTTTAACGATTCAGGTTTTCACTCCATTTTATTGAGTTTTTCCGTGATCTGATTGAATCGAGTTTTTTTTATTAATAAATTAGCTAAAATCAGGCATGGGAGTTTGGTTGTGGTTTTTTTATTTTTTTATAAAATATGAGATAAATTTGATTTTAGTAAATAACCCCCTTTGGTATTTGTTTGCACAAAATGTTGTGATTGATAAATAAGGATAATAATAGTGACACATATTAATTTAATAAAAATAGTAATATAGTAATGCAAGTGGAGCCAATTTTGCTTCCCATGTTAGATCACAAAAAATTGATGAATCAAAGAATTGATGAATCAAAGATTTTCCTTGGTTTTAGTTCTGATATAATTATATAGCAATAACTACTGCTGAAAGGTTACTGAGGTGGGGGGAATCAGTATTTAGGAGTAATGTAATAAAAGGTGCTGTTTGTTCCAGGTCTAGCCTGCTGTAATATCCAATTGGATGCTACTAAATCTGCCTGCCGATTGGTTGCTGCACC
The DNA here is from genome assembly GCA_038501925.1 of Xenopus petersii. Lineage (NCBI taxonomy): Eukaryota > Metazoa > Chordata > Amphibia > Anura > Pipidae > Xenopus > Xenopus petersii. The sequence goes on along the minus strand of CM076680.1, from coordinate 175,551,657 downwards.
TGTTGGCATATTCTGTTGGCATATTGTGAGGACATGGCCTTGGAACGTCCCTACTTGTGCCCAGATAATGTAAAGTCTAAAATACCAACTCAGCTGGAAAAGGACGGGAGATATTGTCACTGCTCAGCCAGGCATTACTTGTCAGAATCTTTGGAGGTTATTTATAAAAACTTGAAAAATTCAATTTTATTTGACTATAAAATCCAGCATCTCAGACCTGCCAAGGTGATATATAAGGAGAATAAGGTCAATTGGAGAAGTCCTGAAGATATCATGATCTGTGCTGGTTTCATACAAAAATCTGAAGATTTCATGGTTTCAGGCAAAAATCCAAAAGAAACTCAGAGTTGTTGTGCTAAAATCTGAAAAATGTCTACGATTTGTATTTTCGTACGATTTTCGCGTTTTTTTTTTTTTGTGGCACCTGTGTTCCATAGCCCTAACCGTTATAGTCCCCTTTTGTGAGATACTCTTGTACTCTTCTTTTTCCCCAATGAGATCCTTGTGTGCCGCCAACAGCCATCGCTTACCTGACTTCTGGCTTGTTGGCCTCTTTCTACTTGGTTTCTGGCTTGTGACTTGTTGGCTTCTGGCTTGTTGGTTTCTGGCTTGTGACTTGTTGGCTTGTTGGTTTCTGGCTTGTGACTTGTTGGCTTCTGGCTTGTTGGTTTCTGGCTTGTGACTTGTTGGTTTCTGGCTTGTGACTTGTTAGTTTCTGGCTTGTTGGTTTCTGGCTTGTGACTTGTTGGCTTGTTGGTTTCTGGCTTGTTGGTTTCTGGCTTGTGACTTGTTGGTTTCTGGCTTGTTGGCTCATGGCTTGTTGGTTTCTGGCTTGTTGGCTTGGCAGATAAATCTAGCTGCACACAAACATTATTGCTGTCAGACTCTATTGCAAGCAAAGTCTCTCTATTAGAAAACCCTGAGAATGTGACCAAGGGCAGGAATACCAACTGTTGCACCCGGCAAGGGCAACTTCTAATGCTACATTATGTTCCTGGGAACTTTATTACTTATATACTCCACTTTCTTTTCTTACTTGCTAGATTGCCATTTATAACCACTGTGTCTGTCCTGCCGTAGACTGTCACACACACTGTCTCCAGCTGTTCTTAAATTAGGACTCTCCGTGCCTCTCCATTGAATGTGATGAAATTATTATAATTAGGACACCAGCAAACAGAGAACTTGCACAGGTGGAACGTAGACACTCAAACATTGAATCAGTGAGTTTGGGGTTAACAACCTGAAAACTCGAATCGATTGCGCTTCCGTCAGGAAAAAACTCTGATCACTCAAATTGATCGAGGTTTTTGGCCAAAACCCTCTGAAAAAAAATCTGGAACATCACAAAGGCTATTGACATCTTCAAATGGTTCAAGGGACCTCTGCCAATGATTTGTACAGGACCTCGACAGATTTTAGATGGTGTATTTTCAGATTCAAGCTATTTCCAGGGTCGGGGTATAATAATTCTCGAAAAAAAACAAAAAATTTAAATTTTGACCAAAAAATAAACTGAAATTTTCATGGAAAACACACCTTGATCCTTAATAAATAACCTGACTCCAAGATGCAAGGGAACCAGTCCCTGGATCAACTTGTACTATGAGCTATCTCCCATATCCCTGTATTCCCTCACTTGCTAAACACCATCCAACCCCTTCTTATACCTATCTAATGTATCAGCCTGTACCCCTGATTCACTTCCCAGCTCTTCCTGTAACACCCCTTTCCCTCCTCTAATCTCATTGGCTCCCTCCTGTCTGCTGGGAGGAGCTACTGGTGAATAAAGCATCCGACCCTTCCTTGCACCTATCTAATGTATCAGCCTGTACCCCTGATTCACTTCCCAGCTCTCCCTGTAACATCCCTTTCCTTTAATCTCATTGGCTCCCTCCTGTCTGCTGGGAGGAGCTACTGGTGAATAAAACATCCGACCCTTCCTTATACCTATCTAATGTATCAGCCTGTACTACTGATTCACTTTCCAGCTCTCCCTGTAACACCCCTTTCCCTCCTCTAATCTCATTGGCTCCCTCCTGTCTGCTGGGAGGAGCTACTGCTGAATAAAGCATCCGACCCTTCCTTGTACCTATCTAATGTATCGGCCTGTACCACTGATTCAGGGAATCATATCTTACCAGAGTTGCTAGTGGGGCATATTTATAAACATTGAATAAATTTGCCCCTGGGCAGTAACTCATAGCAACCAATCAAATTTTTATGTTCACTACTCAACCTGCAGCTGGCTGATAAAAGACTACCGTATATACTTGAGTATAAGCCGTCCCGAGTATAAGCAGAGGTACCTAATTTTACCTCCAAAAACTGGGAAAGCTTATTGACTCGAGTATAAGCCGAGGGTGAGAAATGCAGCAGCTTCTGGTAAGTTTCAATCCTGTTTTTGGATGACTATTCTTAGGCGCCGGCTACTATTCTAAGGCGATGGCTACTATTCTAAGGCGCCGGCTACTATTCTAAGGTGCCGGCGAATATTCTTAGGCGATGGCGACCGTTTTTGCGCTTGACCTGAGTATAAGCCGAGGTTTTTCAGAATATTTTGGGGGCTGAAAAACTCTGCTTATACTCGAGTATATCATTGATTGGTTGCTGTTGGTTATTGCTATGTGCAAATTTGCCCAGTGTTTATAAATAAGCCCCATTGGTCACTTTACTGTAATATATTTTGTGATAAAAATGCACTGATATGTAGTGACTTACTAAAAAAAAAGTATGACATTGCACCAAATACGCAGATCCCCATTGTTGTTGAGCCTGAGGAAGAACACCTATATGCTGTATGTGTGTATATGTAATATAATGCAAATGTAGCAGATTTCAGCAAGAATCTTGTTTAAACTGACCTTCCTAAAAAGACGTATGTTATCTGCGTAACTGAGCTGTTTAAGGCAAAAACACTGTCCGTATTAATGAATATTTAATTTGTTCTCTAATCCAAGTGTGTCTGTTCAATTGAATGTGAATGCTGTATAGGCAGGGGCTGAACATTTAAATATCTGCGTATAGATTGTAAAGTAATGTCTGGAGGTGTCCGTGTTAGAGAAAGGATTAGCAGTTTAGCAAAACCTGGGGATAAGCACATACAATATGTAACAGGGAGCTGAATAGGAATTAAAAGCAAAGTGCACAATATGAATTATTTCTGCAAGTCTGGCAGCGGAGGAGACGTTGCGCCTCTGTACTGGGAACATTCGGGGTTCCCTTTATAACCTGTTACATGTGAGCGCTTGAGGCTTATTTGCAGGAGAAATAAAACGGTTGCTTTTTTGTGTGAATATGTAACTTTTTTTCCTCTTCCCCAGGGCTGAGTGGACGCTTCTTTGTCACAACACTTCCAACAATCTTTCAGTAAGTGACTGTGAATACTCCTACAAGTGGATTCTCTAGAGCAATATGTGCCTGGCAGCTTTCATTTCCATTCATTACACATATACCCACCCCTATAACTTCATGTAAAACTGTCTGAGTGCAATTTTAGTTAATTACGAATGTGCCACATGCCGTTTGGCCGGACAGAACAGCAGAGGTTAATTTACTGGTGAAAGAAGCATCTTGGGATGTTGCCCTGCTCAGTTGTATGAATAAAAGGAAGGATTGTCCACTTCTCAACACAGGGCTGCCAATAAGGGAATCATTTAATCAGTGTTGGTAAATGAGTCTGACAAAGTGCCTTTCTCTGCAGCGCTGATTAGAACTGATGGTGTTGTTCAATTGTTGTCTGTTAAAAGTTATGTTGCTAAAGTGTAAACTCAAACCCAGTTCCATCTGCTATTCAGGGGGGGGGGTGTGACGACATATTTCTGTAAGAGACAGTGCATCTCTTTAACTGGACAGCCAGGTAAAATTGAATATTGGGATAAAGCCTATGGCACAATGGTCATGTCGTTGGTAATGCCAATCAGCAAGACTCACTTCTGCGTTCAAATTGTCTCCATCTTGTACATTTACACAAGGATGTCCCATCAACAACAAGGCAGACTTAACATAAGGGTGCATTTTTTTTTTCTTTTAGAAATTTGGTCAGTTTTATTTTCCAAAAAAAGACTATTTTTATTAATTTTGTAATAGCATGCAACCCATCTCCTACATCCACCTGGACAGAATATCCGAATAACCAGTGAAAAAGCAGTCCTGGAATTATTAGAGAATCTATAATGGTAGCAGATCTCCTCTGACTCTTTGACTCATGCTTCTATGGGAATGATTAGATAATAAATATGTTAGATTTCCACCAATATGTTAGATTTCCATTGGTTTAATGTGTTATATTAAAGGGTTTAAGGAGATATAGAAATAAATGACGGTTTCTGTCTCTGTAGTGCCAAGGATGGAGTGTTTCGTAGATATCATGGATCAAGAATGGTGAAAGACCTCCAGACCTTTATCTCAGAGAAGAAGTGGGAAGTTATTGAGCCAGTGGCTGGGTGGAGATCCCCATCTTCCATTGTGTAAGAAACATTTTTTTTTTTTTTTTTTTTTGCATGGCCCTGCAAAGTTTTATAATTCGGTAAAATAGAATAATGATATTGCTGCCCCAATACACTGTTAAGATAGCCATGCATAGAATGAGCGGATCTCTCCCATATATATCAACCTTGAGGTGGGCGATATCGGGCTCATCCGATCGTGGGACCTGAGGCCCAATGTTCACATCACAATGAGAAGCATACGGACGGTCATATCAAGTTTAGTTTATTGATGCGGTCCAATCTCTGGTCGACTTTCGGCCAGATCTCTTATCGGGGAAGCCTGTCGGAGGGCCCCCATACTCTGCTCAATAAGCTGCTTCTTAATCTGTTGGCATCTTATATCTATCTGTGTATGGGGGGGCCTTTCCTCTGTTCCAGGTAGTAGATACCAGATCAACCTATTGCTTTGGATACAAAAATAAATGGACATAAATACAGCAGGAATGCCCAGAGATTACAATCTGCAGTAGTGTATTGCTCCATTGATTTGAATCCTATCAGCCTGCGTGCGGTTACACACAGAGTGGAGCTGAGGTCAGAGGGAGATGGCTCCCTTCACGTATTTGGGCTGACTTCAGCTTCAGCTCCACTGTGTATGTAACTGCTTGCAGGCAGATATGATAGGGGTGCTGAGCAGAACGGCTTCTCTCCAAAAATACACAGGTTTAAAACAGCTGGAGCCTTCAGAGTGTGTGCCCATAGCCTAAAGCAACAAGTATTTGATTTAAAAAAAGAATAAGAACTGCGGTTATGGAGAAAACTCACTATTATGGTTGTTTATGGAAAGCAGGGCCGGAACTAGGGGTAGGCAGGGTAGGCACCAGCCTAGGGCGCAATGAATATGGGGCGCAAACAGGAGATTTTTTTTTTTCATTTATTTTTCCGTTTTGTACTTGGTCTTTAATCGTGGTTTTTACATTTAAGAGCTGCCTAACTTTTTGGCCGCCCCAGTCCTGATTTCAGTCTTGTGTATTTTAACTTCCTTTGCGCTCCCCTACAACTTTCGTGCTGGGCGGAATCATTCCTTGCAATGTGCGCATGCGCTGTGTACAGCGGCGCGTGCAACGTAATTATCACGACTGAATCGGGCTGATGACTTGCCTGGTGCCGAGACCTGTTGCACTGATGGGACTTGTGCTGAATAAAGAGGCAGAATGATGCAATTTGTTTTGTCACTGGCTGGCAGCTGCTGCTAACTGCTGGCACAGGTACATGGGGGCAATCTGGGGGTGATATTTTTGGTTAGATGATGACTGCTGGCACAGGTACATGGGGGCAATTGGGGTGATTTTATTTGGCTGGATGATTACTGCTGGCACAGGTACATGGGGGCAATTGGGGTGATTTTATTTGGCTGGATGATTACCCTGATTTTAAGTTTTGCCACATTTCACTCTGCTTTTCTGTGGTTCCACCAATATATAATGCAAATTAAATTTCTCTGATGTTATGTTTTCCTGGATTTTTCACCATTACACCGTTGAGAACCTTAATATGGGGATTCCACTTTATTCCATTTGTAGTGTCAATACTTACAATTACACAAATTAAATGTTACATTCATTAATGTATTGTGAGAATTCACAATGGTACCTGGGGGGGGGGGGCGATTGAAGGACTTGCCTAGGCTGCCAAATGACCTTGGCCCGGCCCTGATGGAAAGGTTGGGCTTTTGAGCTGCATGTGTGAGCAAATTAAAGTGTTAAAGTAGAAGTTCATCCATCTATCCATGTTACTCAAGAACAGATGGCTGCTGTTGTTATGTGAATATTGATTGCAAGTGCTGCGTGCATCTCTTTAACATTAGTCTCTGTTATTTTTAGGATGTCTGGGATGGCAACTCTTTTTCAGCTGTCGGGATGGATGCGGGTAAGTGACACTGCCAAAGTGCAGACACCAGTTCATTATTAATAAGGAAAGTATCAGAATAATTTTGTTGATGAGAGAATTCATGAGTAACATGTTGCTCTCCAACCCCTTGGATGTTGCTCCCAGTGGTCTCAAAGCTTGAGATTATTTTTGAATTCCAGACTTGGAGGCAAGTTTTGGTTGTATAAAAACCTGTTGTGCTGCCAAACAAAGTCTCAAATGGCCAATCACAGCACTTATTTGGCACCCCAAGAAAGTTGTTCATGCTAGTGTTGCTTCCCAACTCCTTTTACTTCTGAATGTCTCTCATGGCTTCAAAAAGGTTGTGGATCGCTGGTCTAGAGTCTATAACAATATTATGGTATGGCATCCATTATCTGTAAAAATACAAGAGGTCCTCTGCACTCAAGGGCATTGAGACATTTTGTGCCTCAAGATACTAAAAATGCCTTACCCTTTAAACAAAACATATCCGGAAACCCATTATCCAAAAAGCTCAGAATTACAGATTGGCTGTCTCCCATAGGGATATATTTATCAAAAAGTGAAGTTATAGATCGCCACAATCCTCTAGAGTGAAATTCTGCCACTCTCTGTTCATTTCTATGGGATTTTCAAAAGCGTATTTATCAAATGATGAACTTTCACCGATTGATAAATAATCTTTTAAAAATCCCATAGAAATGAATGGAGAGTGGTGGTATTTCACTCTAGTGGACTGTGGTGATCTTTAACTTCACTTTTTGATAAATGTCTCCCGTAGACTCCATTTTATCCAAATAACCCAAATGTTAAAAACTGATTTCCTTTTTCTGTGTAATAATAAAACAGCAGTTTGTACTTGATCCCAACTAAGATATAATTAATCCTTATTGGAAACAAAACCAACCTACTGGGTTTAATTAATGTTTACATAATTTTCTACTAGACTTAAGGTATGAAGATCCAAATTACAGAAAGATCCTTTATCCAAAAAACCCCAGGTCCTGAGCATTCTGAATAACAGGCCCCATACCTGTACTGCAATACATTTTAGCTGCTAAACTATGCCAAAGCCATCCCCGGTCTGGCCAGTCCCACACCCACTCCCATCAGATTCGCTAAGAACTCTTACTACTTCACTACACATCGTACACAGGGACCAAGTTACATCTGCAACTTACTTGCTTTCAAGGTTAAAACCCCCCAGAATGGTCCCTCTATTAGGCACCAGTGGGATCACCTGACTATAGCTGGGAAGGGTGGGAGCTACAACATGGAGCTGGTCACTGCTCCTGTATAAACTATAACAAACAAGGGGAAGTTGTGCTCAACACTCATTTTTAAAACCATTAGGCGGGGGTGCAATCAGGCTGAGACCCCCCCCCTGGTCCCACATATTCTGAATAACAGGTTGCATATCTGTATTATAATATAATTATAAAAGGCACGGCATGATGTAGTGTAACGAGGAGTAGAGGGACATTGTACCCTCAGAAGCAATGAGTGCAGTGTTCTTGGCGCTGAATAGTAGGTCACTCGCAATGGGGCAAATTCACTAAAGTGCGAAGTGACGTAATTTTGCCACTTTGCCGATTTACTAAAGGTCCCTGGCATCAATTCGCTAGCGAAGTAGATAAACTCTAGCGGTATTTCGCTCCGTAACGCCAGACCAAGTTGCACTCTGGCGAAGGGACGTAACTACATTAATTCGCTAAGATGCGGATTTTACTGAACGTTTCCTCTTGCGCCAGAGTTTACTTCTCAAGCTCAGACCAGCCGAAGTTCAATGGAGTAGATAGAAAAATTTTGAACTATTTTTGAACAAATTCCTAAGTCTTTTAATTTTTACAGTGTGATAGACTGAAAAAGATTGTACATTTATTTTTGGGGTACCCTCCTTCCCCCCTACATTTCCTAACATATGGCACCTAAATTATATAGTGGGCACATGTATAGGCCAATATAAGAACTCTGTTTTATTTTATTATTAAGGTTCCCCAGGCTTGTGTAATGTAGTTGCTGCAACATATACATCCATTGGACTTTAACTTCACGCCGTATGCTAATTAGGCATCGCTAGCGTAACTTCGAACTGCTTATCATATTATCGCTAGTGCAACTTCGCTAGCTTTCGGAACCCTGGACGAAACTTCGGATGTGCAAATTAGCGTTGTCCTGGTGAATCTACGACTGGCGAAGTGTTGCAATGTCAGCGAAGCCGTTGCTGGCGCAATTTTGGAGGTTAGTAAATTTGCCCCAATGTTCCCTCTAAGTTGTGTGCTCATGTGAGCAAATAAATTGTTGTGCACACAAATAATTTTGTATGAAAATACAACATTTGGTATTCACTCTGACCTATGCACACAACTTCTAAAAATATGCAAAGAAGTTTAAAATGTGGGCACAGCAGAATTTGTGTACAGAGCCAAGAAGGACTTAGAGGGAACATTGACCTGGACCACCTTTCCTTCTTCCTAAATAAAGTGCCCCTCACTCAGCAAGGAGGCTGGTACTTTTCTGAATCACAGTGCAATCTAAATTCAAAACCCAGAAGCTCAAGTGTGAAATTGCTTTTCTCTTCTACAGAGAGTTGCTTGGCCATGGCTTGTTTATTGCTCAACTACCCAAATACTGGCACAAAGTACTACCTAATGGATGGAATGGAAATTCTCATCAGTGTTAAATGTGTAACCTGTGTGCTTGTGTATCAGTGAATAAACCAGTTGTGTCAGTTTGTGCAGTGACATGTGGCACAGCAGGTTTGTTATGTTACATAACAGGTTCATTAGCCAAGACAGCATGAAAGCACAAGCTTTGGCATTATCTGTCAGCTACACAATAATTGTCACTGCTAATGACAGAAGCAGAATTACAGAAGCAATAAGCTGGCCTGTACTGGAAATGCTTCAACGTGTTACGCTGAATAAAATGATCTAGCATGGCTTCTCACTCTGTGTGTCTATACACAGTCCTGTGTGCTCTACTAATTCAGTCTTTTCTATTAAGAAACTCTCCGAATACAACTCATTGTGGTTTATTCCTTTCTCACTTTTACCTTGCCCAGCCTTACTCACTATACAACAATGTCTTAAAGGACATGTAAACCCCTCACACAAACATTTAATCACTGAACAGCCTCTTTGAAATCTCTAAATACCTGCCACTCTGGTTGTTCAAAGGTTATTAGTAAGGCTGCAGCATCCCCTTAATAACTTATGATTCCTTCTGCTCCTCTAACCCACGCAGCCCCCTCCCTCTGGAATTTCCTCCGTTCTTCTCAACTCAGATTAATAAACACACCCTTTCTAGCAGCCAATGAAGAGATGGTATTGCTGGTTCCCATAGACATTCTGCTCTAGCTGTCTGATCTTGTTTTTAACCCCTAACCCTCTCTCCTGAGCTCAGCTTAACCATTACAGTGATCCATCCAAGCAGTAAACTGCGCCTGTGTAAGACTGCATTCTTTAATTGCATGAACTTTTCATCGCATATGTGCTGTTTGCAGATATAAATGCACTGATGATGTGTCAGAGGAAAGATGTCAGTACAAATAATGCCATTTGGGTGGGGAAATGTTGCCAACTTATAGACATGGTAGGAAAATGTAGGCTTTACGTGTCCTTTAAGTTGAAGGTGTTGCTCAGACTTTAGGTCTCACTTTCTGGCACAGAGCCTGACCCTTGCTTGCCATTCATTAGGGTGCAGAGCCCTAGAGATGAATTGGCCCAGTTACTGTAACACTCAGAAGTTCACAGCAAGATAAAAATATAGAACACTCATGCTTGGGGTTACTCTACAGCAATGTTCATTAGGTTTAATGCCAAACATCTGATGTTAGTGTTACACCTTTTACTTTATTTTTGTTTCCCAGTTCCCTTGCACTGTGCAGTACTAGATTACATTAGATTACATTAGATTAGATGTTGTACCATCTTCTGCCCATTTACCTCTCATCAACTTAACGTTTACAAACGTTCAATTTGGGTGTTCTGTTTCTAATGACATAATAGGTTTCTCCTTCTATGTGTGTGACATTAGCACTGTAGCTAATAAATCAAGTTGTAATACTGTCTGGTGGGTCAGGTAAGGTATCGTTAATCTTTGCAATTCATTCCATTGCATTCTATGCAAAGCTTCAGTGATATTGTGAGATTTCTCTCTGTCTGTTAGTGGCTGGGATTCCAGTGGGATTTGTCCATCGCAGCAGGTTTGACAGGTCACAAGGAGCATCAGCACCACTGGCGCACGTCTGTCTGGCGCACGTCTGTCTGGCGCACGTCTGTCTGGCGCACGTCTGTCGGGCGCACGTCTGTCTGGCGCACGTCTGTATGTTTCCTGCTGGTGCCTGTGACACTTCAATACTCCCTGCACTGGGTGATAGGAGGGGTGCCAGAATATGCTACGTGTGCCTTTATAGGGACTCTGTCATCCAATAGAGTTTTTAGAGCTCTGATGTGTATAAAAGCTTCTCTCTTTTTTTTTTTTTTTCCTGCTTGTGTGAATGGCATTTGTTGGACTCACTGTCATCCTCTCATTATAAACTGGTCTCTTGTATCTGACCCGGCACAGAGCTCATCACTCAGGCTTTGGCCAATAGGTAATACAGTTATCAGACCTGTTATCCAGAATGCTCGGGGGCTGGGCATTTCTGGATAAGGGGTGTTTCCAAAACTCATTTAAACATGAATTAACCCCAATAGGATTGTTTTCCCATCAATAAAAACGTGTTATATCTTAGTTGGGAACAAATACAAGCTACTGTTTTATTATTACACAGAAAATCACACCAAAATCATTTGTTAAAATGTGCATTATTTGATTAAAATGGAGACTATGAGAGACGGCCTTTCTGTAATTTAGAGCTTTCTGGATACTGGGTTTTTGGATAACAGATGCTATACCTGTACTTACACATGCTTGAGAAAGGGGCGTGACCCCGAAACGTTGCACTTCGCAATAAACACGCAAGGCAGCTTGCTTGCAATTATCCTGTGTGCCTGTGATTGCATTTGGCTCAGTGACAATGTAACTGATATACATGATTTATTATCCTATGTATAAACAACTGCAACTCTCATCTCTGTGTGGCCCCACACTGCTTGTTGGTGATGGTTGCACTTGTCGTATGCTGGATACTAAATGCTTTGCTTTACAAATGTTGTGTAGCCCTTTTTTTTTCTGCTCACATTTTCCCATTCTCTTGGATCAGGACTATGGAAATATTCACATCTCATGTCAAATGTTGTTGTGCTGTGAACGCACTGGATAAACCCTAAACCCTTAATCATTTGTTGTTGATGTGTGAGTTCTCTTGTATCCGTGTATAGAAATAAATCCAGAGGCACACACAACTGCTGCAAGCAAGGAACGCTTTGTGCATTTAATGCGGCATTCACAAAGGTGCCTTTAGATTTATTTCTATACATTGCATACCTCCCAACATTTTGGAAGTAAAAAGAGGGACAAAAAATTTTTTTCCGCACATAGGGCAGCAATTTTTTGACCACACCCCTTTCTGTGGCCACACCCCCAATTACCATGTTTGTTTTACAAAATTTTAGGGATGCACCGAATCCAGGATTCGGTTCAGGATTCGGCCTTTTTCAGCAGGATTCGGATTCGGCCTAATCCTTCTACCCAGCCGAACCGAATCCGAATCCTAATTTGCATATGCAAATTAGGAAATTGCGTGACTTTTTGTCAGAGAACAAGGAAGTAAAAAATGTTTTCCCCTTCCCGCCCCTAATTTGCATATGCAAATTAGGGTTCGGGTTCGGTATTCGATCGAATCTTTCACGAAGGATTTGGGTGGTTCGGCCGAATCCAAAAAAGTGGATTCGGTGCATCCCTACAAAATTTGGCAGGTTATGAAAGTTTGAAAATATTTCTCCTTATCTAAACTGTGTTTTTGTGTCTCAAAATTGTTACAAAGTATCTTATTTGCACCTGTTAGCTGTTCTGGGCTCTCTGCTAAAAGCCAATTAAGTGAGAAACTAATTAAGTTAGAAACTGTTCTTTTTCTGGCTGTTCAGTGCAGAGAAAAGAGGGACTTTCCAGTACAAATGAGGGATTGCGGGTTGAGCTGTCAAAAGAGGGACTGTCCCTCCGAAAAAGGGACAGTTGGGAGGTATGACATTGGATTTGAAGTTGCCATTGTGCACCAGACGTCTGTGAGTGAAGGAGGCAAGAGGGTGCGAGAGGCCGTTTTGTTGCAGTCGCATTTCTCTTGCACCCGAGCCTCTTATTGATTAGGGACAAATGTATTGAGCCTGGGGAGAATCTGTCTCTGACATGAGAAGATCCTGCAGCAAAGCAAATCTATAAATATTCATCACAGATCCTTTAGTGTTACACAGATCTGGAACTCATGATCATAATACCGTTTATTCAGCAGACTAAAGTAAATATCTTCTTAGCTTATCCATAACACAGCCTCGAGGCCTGACACACTGTGCAATTATTCACTCACTCACACACACACACTCACACACACTCACACAGACACACACACCATTGTATTGCCTCTTTATAAAAGGAACAGTAACAGCAAAAACTTCCTTAGTATGTTATGGGGAAAAAAAGACGCCAACACATATTAAACTTTAAAATCGCTAAGTCTTTATTAAGAAATAACTTACCGAAACTCCGCTTGCGTTCCTCTTCAGAAATGACAAGAGGGCTACAATCCATCGTGCGCCGCTTGATTTCTCCTCCTGGCTATCTCCTATAAGGAAAGCAGAGAGGAGAAATGGAGCGTCGCACGGTGGATTCGCCTTTTCTGAAGATGAGCGCAAGCAGAGTTTCGGTGAGTTATTTCTTAATAAAGATGTGGGGGCCCATTTACTTTCGAGTAACATTACGTTCGAGTGAAGGAATAGAATAAAAAAAACTGAATTTTTTTTTTTTTTTTTTTGGCTACTTCGACCTTCAAATACGACTTCGAATCGAACGATTCGAACTAAAAATCATTCGACCATTTCGATAGTCGAAGTACTGTCTCTTTAAAAAAAACTTCGACCCCCCCCCCCTACTTCGCCACCTAAAACCTACCGAGCATCAATGTTAGCCTATGTGGAAGGTCCCCATAGGCTTTGGAACAATTTTTAGGTCGAAGAAAAATCGTTCGATCGATGGATTAAACTATTTGCGGTAAATCCTTCGACTTCGATATTCGAAGTTGATGGATTTCCATTCGGCAGTCGAATATCGAGGATTAATTAACCCTCGATATTCGACCAAAAGTTAATTTGCCCCTTAGCGACTTTAAATTTGAATATGTGTTAAAATTTTTTGCTGTTTGAGGTTTTGCTGAAATGAATTTAACTCTTCAGCAGTCGGTGGAAACCCTTGTCTCTCCCTCAGAGTGTTATTCTTTCACAAATCCAAGTGCAAATGTATCATTCTCCATGTTATCAATTCATTCTGTTTTTATTCCTGAATATCCCAAATATCCCTCTGCTGTGCCGGGAATCTGTTCTACATTCCATTGCATTAAAACTTACTTTCCTCCTATACGCCGTCCGTTATAAAACTGCTTTTGTATATTTTGTATCAGCAGTCCCTGCTGCAGTCTTGCTCATGAATTATTTGCTATTAATGTCAATTAAAGAGCAACTTCTTCTAATGGATCTTCATGTACAGAATGTGTCTGTATCATTCCTGTCTGTCCTGAGATTGTGATCGGATAGAGTTTGCAAAGTCAAATAGAATAACGTTGTAACTGAAGAAATAGAGTCTTCACTCTGGTGTCAGAAACAGGAAAAGATACGGAAGTCACATTTTCAGGCTAAAACCAGCGCAGGGGATCGACATGTTAAAGGGATCCTGTCATCGGAAAACATGTTTTTTTTTCAAAACACATCAGTTAATAGTGCTGCTCCAGCAGAATTCTGCACTGAAATCCATCCAACAGATTTTTTTTATATTCAATTTTGAAATCTGACATGGGGCTAGACATATTGTCAATTTCCCAGCTGCCCCTGGTCATGTGACTTGTGCCTGCACTTTAGGAGAGAAATGCTTTCTGGCAGGCTGCTGTTTTTTTCTTCTCAATGTAACTGAATGTGTCTCAGTGAGACATGGGTTTTTACTATTGAGTGTTGTTCTTAGATCTACCAGGCAGCTGTTATCTTGTGTTAGGGAGCTGCTATCTGGTTACCTTCCCATTGTTCTGTTGTTAGGCTGCTGGGGGGGGGGGGAAGGGAGAGGGTGATATCACTCCAACTTGCAGTAAAGAGTGATTGAAGTTTATCAGAGCACAAGTCACATGACTTGGGGCAGCTGGGAAATTGACAATATGTCTAGCCCCATGTCAGATTTCAAAATTGAATATAAAAAAATCTGTTTGCTCTTTTGAGAAATGGATTTCGGTGCAGAATTCTGCTGGAGCAGCACTATTAACTGATTCATTTGGAAAAGAAATGTTTTTTTCCCATGACAGTATCCCTTTAAATACCAATTTTGTTCAAATAAATAGAAGCTTTTAGAAAGGCTAAACAAAGATATGTTTACATTTCCATCATATTGATGGAAATGTAAATATATCTTACATTGGGTTTCTAACAATATTGCAACTTTTCTTCAGTCGTGTTTTGTTGTGATTTTTATACTCTCAGATTGGGGTTTGCTTGCAAAAATAAGTGATCGCAAATGGAAAAATATAACTGGAGATTTATATATTTTAAAAAAAATTGTGATTATGATGTTTTTTATCCCCTAACCAGAGCAAAATCCCATTCTCCAGTTGTAATAAATATTAAAGTATTTTTTAGTACACATCTTACAGACTCGTATTTCTCTTCTTTGTGTTTTACAGCAACTTCACAACTACTTTACTGGACCTCTGGAAATTCCATCTTGGGGCTCCTACATCATCTTTATTGTGGCCACGTTGCTTGTTGGCCTCCTGCTGGGACTGGTAAATCTTCCTCCTGTTTCTTACATGTCAACCCAATATCACTCATGTCCTGGTAAAAAAAAAAAAAAAAAAAAAAAAATATATATATATATATATATATATATATATATATATATATATATATATATATATATATATATATATATATATATATATATATATATATATATATATATATATATATATATATATATATATATATATATAAAAAATCACATTTACACACAGAGAAATCATCCACTGGCTTTGTCTTATGAGACATTGGTGTCACAGCACTTTATTCTACCTTGCAATTTAATATAAGTCAAAGCAGTAGAGAAGCTGTAGGAGAGCAGGATTATAGAAACACAATATAAAGAGGATTTACATCTTCTGCATGCACCTGCTACTGTGGGCACATGTAGAGGTTTTATTATATAGGCGCATTATCACTATATTCTAAACTGCTACCTCTGAGGACTTTTCATTATTCTTCCCAGTGGGCCCTCATAAGTGTCAGGCAACACATCCTCCACTATATGGCAATCCAAGCACAGGACCCCTATAGGATGCATTTGAATTAATTGATTAAATTCATTTAAACTATTTTTTGTCTTAACAGATGCTGGTGTTAATCATTGATTGCTGTTGTCCTTCAAAATCAAAGTATGAAGTGATGAGAGAAGGTGAGTGTCTCATCAGAAATAAAATATTTAAAATATATATACAGGTATGGGACCTGTTATCCAGAATGCTCGGGACCTGGGGTATTCTAGATAACAGATCTTTCCATAATTTGGATCTTCATACCTTAAGTCTACTAGAAAATCATATAAACATGAAATAAAGCCAATAGGCTGGTTTTGCTTCCAATAAGGATTAATTATATTTAGTTGGGATCAAGTAATAGCGTGACTACGAACACACCCATCCATGATGTAACCAAAGTGGGTAAAGCAGGAGTGAATTTATATAGTGAATAAAGTACCCCCTCAATGTAAAATATAAGGATATTATAAGTTACCGAGGAGTTTCATGACCATATAAAAGTACGAGGCCGAAGGCCAAGTGTTTTTATACAGGTCATGGAACTCCGAGGTAACTTCTAATATCCTCATATTTTGCAACTGGGGGTACTTTATTTATTATAATACACAAGTTTCAATGAGTCGTGACAGAAATGACATCAGAACTCACCGTTTATAACTGATGACATCAGAACTCACCATTTATAAGGATATAATTTACAAGATATTCATGGCTTTTGTGTATTATAATGACCTACTGCCATAGGCAAAGTGAGGAATAATGATGATGGGGCATGGGAGAGAGAGTAGAGTTTGGCTCTATTCTTTTGGACAGCACAGAGACCTCCAGACATAAGTTTAGAATGATTGCAGCTGCAACAGAAGTTGCCAATGAATGCAGTAGCAAAAGAAGTTGCCAATGAATGCAGCTACAACAAGCAGTTGCCAATGAATGCAGCTACAACAGAAGTTGTCCGTTGCTCTAATTAAAGGGAAAGTTACTACTTACCATTGTGCACATAGCAGTGTATTTACACACAATTACGGTATTGTATTTACAGGAGACACCATTTTCAGTAGCTTTCTTTACAAAATGTCTGAATGAAAGGGAAAGGATAAATAGGTAAGTTTAGGGCTGGGTGGAACAGGAAGGGAATAGCAGAAAAGCAGGTGATTATGTTTGAGTCAAATATTTCACTGATCAAAGTCTTAATAGGAAATTGTTATTGTCCACGTGTTCCAGTTTTTTTTATATTATTGGAAATGTTGTTACCAAGTTGCATTGTCATCATGTGGACTGTTCATTTGCTAAATACTCAGATTGTTTGTATGGGGGGGGTCATTGTCTTCCCCTAAACTGCATGAACCCATTGCATTGGATCACAACCCAACCAATCGAGTCTGTGAAGTTTACCCTTCCATCTGCAACCAAATTGTACTCCTATCTGACAAATTGTCTGTTTGGGGAGATGTTATGAGAACGGGGTCAGCTTTATGATGTATAATTCCTGTTCCAGATAGACCTAATACATTTTACTTTTTTTCCTATTGTAGAAGTAAATGAAGAGAATTTGGCAAATTTGGAGGCAGAGGCCAAAGTGGTCCCTGCGGAAACGAAACCAGATTGTGCTGCCAATGAAGGAGGCAGTGACGATGAAGAAGAAGAAGAAGAAAGTGGCAATAGCAGTGAAGGTGACAATGAAAAAGAAAATAGCAATGAGGATGACAGTGAAGACAGTGATGAAGAAGAAGATGATGATGAAGAAGAAGGTGAAGCAAGCAATGCCCAGAATGTTGCTAAGGATTCAGATGAGGATTCTGCCGTTGCTGGGTCTGAAGCTGAAGAAGACAATGTCCCTGAAGTGAGTCCAGCAGAGAGTGAGAGTGCCTTGAGACAGCGCAGAGTGGAGGCCACCGAGGATAGCGGCCACTAGTCCTGACTATGGACCACAGGTGTGGCTGGACTTTTCTCTCTCAATGCCATTGAAGCATGTTCGGCTAGATTGTGCATGGGTGCCTGTCCTTGTACAGCAGCGTTATTCATGAAGCAGCATTTTAACACTTTTAAAGCTACTGCCATTTAGCGGAATCTTTTATTTGCAGTGTTTATTTAAGAGAAGCTTTAGTAAAGAGTTACTATAGTGACCACTATCAGTATTCACAAAATATTTCATTCTATATCTGTCATTATTGTGCCTCCTTCATAAACGTTTCCATGGGAGACATAAGGGTCAGGCCACACATGCAGATTCGGGGAGATTAGTCCCCCAGTGATGAATCTCCTCTTCTTCGGGGCGATTAATCTCCCCAAACTGGCGCGTGGCGCTTCGTTTTCCAAAGTCGCCAGAAGTTTCTTCATGAGGCAACTAATCTCCCCGAATCTGCTCGTGTGGCCAGACCCTAAGAATATCATGCAAAGTCTCAAAGGTTCTAATCTACAGTCTGATTAAATACCTGTAACATCAAACAATGGAAAGGCTGAATTTGCATATTAATTGGGGATGTACTAAATCAGTTAGGCTTTGGCTTTGGCCTAATCTTTTGCTTTTAAATACAGAATTTAAAGATGTGCTTCACCTTTAAGATACTTTTAGTATGTTGTTATAGAGTGGTTTATTCTAAGCAACTTTTCCATTGCTCTTTATTATTTATTTTTTATAGTTTTTTAATTATTTGCCTTTTTCTTCGGAAAGAATGGCTGTAATTACAAACTGGAGAGCTGCTGAATAAAACGCTAAATAAGTAAAAAACCACAAATAATAAAACATGAATTGCAAATAATCTCAGAATATCCCTCTCTACATCATACTAACAGTCAATTTAAAGGTGACCAACCCCTTTTAACTCTTACTTTCCTTAGCAGTTTAGGAAATAATAGTTTTGATATTCAGCAGATGATAAAGTGTTCAAGTGGTCGCTATGGCTCTCTATGGATGGGAACCTAAGATGGGAACCTTTCTTAAAATTCTGGTGTAAATATTTTCTTTATCAATGTTTATATCTAATGCATTTTAAAATAATAAATAGTCGGCCTAGGGTTTGTGCATATGAGTTGTATGCTTATTGTTTATTCTAATATAAATACAAATGGGTGTGTTCCCTGCGTAGAATTCCACATGTGCCTGATCAGATCACTTCCCAAGGGATAGAGACATGGGCCAGGTATTAACAGGGACATTCTACTATACATATTCCTATTATTGCTTGAAGATGAAACACTTTGTGAGTGACAGCGCACTTGGGGGTGGGACAATGTTCTGATAGGCTGGAGGAGGGCCTATATAGGGTTAATATAGGTATAGTAACTTGTTCCTGTTTAGAGGTTGTCACTACCCATTGGAGCTTGCGCTCAGTAAAACAATTGCCTGTAAATTCCTATAGAGAGAGAGAGAGATGAGTAACATTAATTAGAGTTAACCATTTGTGAACAATGATGCTTTTGTATACTAATGAAAAGGTTAAATGCATTAATTGAGTTTAGTTGACTTTAGATAACACAGTTTGTTCAGTTTATCTCGAGTCAAGTCGCATTTAATTTCATCTGTCTAACGGCACATACAGGGTTAGGGCAGAAACACAGGCCGCTATTTCGGGAGATTTCGTACTGTAAATTGCTGACGGGATGACACTCATTTTCCGAAGTCGCCCGAAGAACAACAATTTGTGGCTGGGCGACTAATCTCCCGAAATAGTAGCAGTGTCTCTGCCCTTACAGTAAGTTCAGATGATTGTTATCACCCTGACTAACTGCACTGGGGAAGCCCCGTCAGTAATAAGTATAAATAAAGTAAATAAATACTGAGCTGAGAAAACACATTGAATGGGATATAAACGTTGTGTTGGGAAATCCTCATACATCCCACTTAAACAAAGTACAAGTTTTGTTGCAAAGAGCTGGGCCAATTATTATTATTATTATTATTATTATTGGCACCAAGCAAATTCTACTTATCCCTGCACCCCCCCACTCACCTGTGCACCTACCTGCTGCATCACTTACCTTTCTGTACCCCACTATGAGCACTGCTCTCTCCACAGTTGCACCTTAGACTCACGCCCTGCCCAATATTACTTGTTACTCAGACTAAAATTAACACTTTCATATTTATACAAAGCATTTCCATTAAGTCAATTCATTAGGATATTGTATCAGTGTATGAACATTGTGTGCAGTGTTTGTTGTGTTATACAGGAGTGTTGGGGTGCTGGAGAGATCTCTTGGGAGACATTAGTTGGCTAATACCCCTGTATGTGGCCTTTGTTCTTAGGCTTTCCATACGCCTAAACATCTGAGCCTTTGCTCCCCAAATATTCCACACCTTGTGCTTAGCTTGACCTGCTCAATGTTGTCTTGTGTGAGTGTTTTGTGATTGTTGTTGAGTGGGTGTTGTGTGATTGTGTCGTGTGATTGTGTTGTGTGAGTGTTTTGTGATTGTCTTGAGGGTGTCAATGCAGGTTGTCAGGAGAGGGTGGCCTCAAAGTGCCGTGCTATAATAATAATAATAATAATAATAATAATAATTAGTGCTTGGATGGCACAACTGTGTGCAGTCAGCTGAATATAATCCAGTCGTGCGGAGCCTTTGCGCCCCATTATACCCCATTAGGCCCCTCACTAAATGCCCCCTGTTATTTGATGAATCAGCAGCTGGTTATCAATACACAGGGTCATGTTCCCTTTTACTTCTTCTTCTTCTTTCCTTCTTATGATTCAGGAATGAAACAGCCTCATTCTTCTACTATGGGTTTGTTAATTCACCTTTGTTAATGTTGTGTATTTCGTCTTTAATTAACAGTCACAGTAATGAGTTCTTCCTGGTTATGAACTAAAGCTTAATATAATATTAGCAGCTTGTTCTACACACTCGCTCTATGTCAATCCCCAGTGACACCTCCTAATTGGTGAGTAGAAATAATGTCACTGACACTGGGGTGAAAGTCCAAGTAGAGACCAAGTCCTGCAGTGTCACAAATAAACACAACAAGGGTTTGTCCCGACTTGGACTTTCACCTGAGGGACATTATTTGTAGCAACAAGGCCTGTAAGCCCCCCACATCTGTCTGACTGGCCACAACTCTTCATTTCTTACACTGAGGGGCTTTCACCAGTTTACAAGTGCAAATAAAAATGAAGTTTGAGCAGAGAAGTCCAGTACTGTGATGTCATGGGCAAAATAAGTGTCAGAAACCCCCAGCAGCAACTGTCGGCCGCTACACTTAATCATCATCATCATCAGCTGGACTGGGACATGTCATGGCAACAATACCTTCTGATTATTCTTTTAATAATGTCTATTCTTTTTAATATTCAGACAAACTGAAGCTGCTCCATGTTTGTTCCCTGTGACGTTGATTCCCCCTGTTTAATGGACTGGGCTCATCTCATTATCTGACAAAGTCCAAACATGGAGTTTTCCTTGTTCAGCTTAAGAAATAACAAAAAAAACACACACACACTGTTGTTTTGTGCTTTGCTCAATAAATACGGTGGGTCGATATTGGTACAAGGACTTTTCATCAGGAAACAAAATCCATTCAATCTCAGGGATTCCTGATTTAACCCAATTCCTTGGATCCTGCACAGACCTCTTGTGATTGGCTGTTGCTCTGTCCTACATGTTTGCCTGTGGCTACTGAATGTGGCCTTGACACTAAATACGGAACAAATCCTCCATTTATGTCTCTGCGGCCAACTGTGAATCCATAAGCAGGTTTAACGGACAAGGAAAGTGTAAAATCGAATAAGGCTAGAAATGGTGTATTTTGTATACTAAATATAAACATGAACTTACTGCACCACAAGTCTAATCAAACAAATGATTTATGCTTTCAAAGTTGGCCACAGGGGGTCACCATCTTGTAACTTTGTTATACATCTTTGCAAGACCAAGACTGTGCACATGCTCAGTGTGGCCTGGGCTGCTTAGGGATCGTCATAAACAAAGCTGCTTGAGTTCTGCATGGCTGGGAAGTAAGGCGGGGGCTCCTCCTGCTGTTCATAAGTATGATTGTTTCCCTGCAGAGCAGTTAGGGACCATCTGACAATTCCTATCCACAGCAGTAAATGAAGGGAGAATTTCACTGCATACAGTCAGGGTTCTTATAAAAACAATACACATTTAAAGTATATTAAAGAAAGTAAAAATGGGATTTTATTTATTTTTTTTGCTTTTCCTTGTCCTTTAACGGCACAAACACCGAACTATCTGGCTAAACAATAGGACATTGTAATGTTTCATGTGCAGGGGATGATGTTTTGGCTCCTACTGTCCAATATTCTGGGAGCCCTTAACAATGATTTAGCATTTCCCCAGCCCCTTATTCACTGTAGTTGCTCCCCTATCATTATACATATGGAACGAACTCCATTACTTGCACAGATTACCACTATTTATCATTGGAAGCACTTTATATGGGTCAGGGCACACAGGCACATTCGAGGAAATTAGTCGCCAGGCAACAAATCTTTTCTTCGGGGCAACTAATCTCCCTGAACTGCCTTCCATCGGCTGGAATGTAAATCACGAGGCGACTTCGGAAATTGAATCTGTACGAGTGCCTTTCTGCCGTGAATTTTCATTATATCCGGCTGAAGGCAGTTCGGGGAGATTAATCGCCGTGAAGAAGATGAGATTTGACACCGGGCGACTAATCTCCCCGAATCTGCCTGTGTGCCCTGACCCTTAGGGGGTTATTTACTAAACTCCAAATTCAAAAATCACAAAAAATCATGATTCTTTTTATATAAAATCTGATTTTTAAAAAAAATCATAATTTTTTTCGGAATTTATCAAACCCCAGGATGGAAAAGTCAGAATCTGAAAATCCGGCGTCTCAGACCTGTCGAGGTTGCATACAAGTCAATGGGAAAAGTCCCAATGATTTTTTGGTGTGTGTTGGGTTTTTGGCAATACCCCGAAGTTTTCGGGTGAAAATTATGAAAAAATCTTGAAAATCGAATAAAGAAGTCCAAAAAATTCATGAAAATCTGATTTTTTCCCACAAAGCAAGTTATCGGGAAAATGTAAATAAATAAGCATAAAAAAAGTGCGGATTTGATCGGAGTTTATTGCAGAAAATATTGAGATAAATTGGGACTTTGATAAAAAAAACCCCTTAGGGGCACATTTACTAAGGGTCGAAGTGAATTTTCTAATTTAAAAACGTAGAGTTTCAAACAAATTTTTGGGTACTTCGACCATTGAATAGGCCTAAATTCGACTTTGATTCAAAGTAAAAAAGTTCAACTTCGAAAATCGAAGTACTGTCCCTTTAAAAAGGTTCGACACTTCGCCACCTTAAACTTGCCGAATTGCTATGAAGGATTTCATTGACAATCGAACGATTTTACTTCAACCGAATATGGCCAAATTCAATAAAAAAAAAACTTTGACTGAATATCTAAGTAATTCCATTCGATGGTCAAATTTCGATGGTTTTTACACTTCGAAATTCGACCCTTGATTAATCCGCCCCTTAGTGTTATGTAAAACTCAGTGAAATATCACCTTGAAACACTGCGCCAGAATGAGGCCCCTTTGCCCCAGGCCTTGTTATTAAGGATACGAGGAGCAAGGAATAAACTGAAGGGCCTATTTATTAAATCCGAAATTTTTCTGGTCGTGTTTTTAAAGGGAAAAAAGTCACATTTTTAGAGGAAAAATTATTCCAAAGCTGCTAAAAAACCAAATTCGGAAATATTTCATCTCAAACCTGATGTCGGAGTCAATGGCAGAGGTCCCTGAATTTGTTCCATGACTTGATCTGCGCTGGTTTTCTGAAAATAATCCGATAAAGTCAAGGTGATCACGACAATTCGAAAAACTCATGCAATAAATAAGTAGAGAATTTTCCCGCACAGACTTTTTTGCAATCAGACTTTTTTGATAAATTAAGACAATGAGAAAAGTTTTAGTGAATTATTTATCATCTGAAAATATCTCATCATTTTCTGAAATCCACTCTGACCAGATCCGCACGGGTTATTTCCCCTTATTTTCCTGAACATTTCCTGTGTGTGAAAAACTCAAAAATATTTCCTCCTGAAAATCTTCGGATTTTTGTGCGAAACCCATCGCAGATCAGGATATTTTCGGGGCTTCTCCCATTGTCTTATATAAAGCCTCGGCAGGTCTGAGATGACGGAATTTCAGATTCAAGCTTTATGCAGCATTGGATTATAATAAATCCCCAAAAAATTTAGGTTTTTGTTTCACAAAAAATTAGTTTTTTTTGGGATTTGGAGTTGATTAAATACCCCCTTTAGTGTGGGCAGCTGTGCAACCTCCAATAACGTCTCGAGTGGACAAGTTGTAATGAAGTCCAAAGCCACAGAGAGTGATTTATTGATATCATATTGGATTTTCTCTTCTGCTTCTGATGCCAACTCTTTGAATAAAGTCCATGCCTGTGTTGCTGGTGTGTTAGAAAGGTTTCAGTGAGTAGTTGAACTACAGCTTGACTCGTATACAGACTGGATTGACTGAGCCTTTGGACTTTGAAAGTGAACTTTGTAGGCGACCGTTAGTTGCCGGGGTCAGTGACTCCAACAAGCACAAATCATTTACTGACACCGTCTGGAAATGGACAGAAACATTCAACATAATAAAGACAAACTGAAAGGTTGCTGAGAATAGGCCCATCATGCAATATACTGTATATATATACATAAATATTATTGTTGTACTGTTTCCTTTCTATCTGAAGTTGTGGGGAGAAGGGGGAACCCATAGATTTCCAGCTCTGAACTGACTTTGCTTTACTCTCTGTACATCTTGAACCCCTGGGAAGCAGTTTCAGTCCTGCAATCCCATTGGATCACAACAGGTCACGTCTTCTATTGGGGTATTGGAAAAGTAACAGGGATTGACACCTTGTAATTATTATGCATTTCACTTCTTGCCCAAAAACACATTCAAATTACCAGCGCTGGAGAGCAGATAGAAATTTGACTATACAGTCGGCAGAAAATGTAATTAGTGGGCAGAGGAAAAGCCTTGTAATGTTCCCTGGTCAGAAAATGAAGTTAGTGCGTAGAGAGGAGTCAACTGACATTACTCCGGCAACGTGGATTTGTGGTTTTTAGGGTACAATAGCCTTCAACAGCATTAGGGCTTCGTTAAAATTGAGACCACCCGTCCCGGTTGCTCTGCCTTCTCAGCCTTTGTGGTGCCCCAGGGATAGAAAAATAATAGGCAGCAGATTTGGGACAACTCCACCTTCCTTTTTCTTCCAGTTTCTCTCCTGTTTTCATGAAATAAGCAATTTTTATCCTAATAATTGTGGTCACTCTAATTCAATTTTTATTACCTTACTCTAATAAATTATTCTGCGCTATTAAGCACTTTATAATTTATGAATTAATTCCTCAAGCAACGTTGCTATTTATAATATTCACCATAATTTAGCTAAAAGCTAAGGGTCATTGGTGGCTTATAAATTGTTGAAGCCTGGGCATAAGTATCAACTTTTGACCTTTAAAATGGAATGACTTAAGGGTTGATATTACACTGCACTTTATTCATTTATTAATGATCAACTCTAATAATTGTTTTTCAATGAACTTAATACAATTATAGCACTGCACTTTATATTTCAACTCCAGTTTTAAGGTAATTTAACAAGGCCACGAGCTGCCCAATCTGTGACTACTGTTATTTCAGTGATTAAGTGGGGGACTTTTTTCTCTTTCTATCCAAAAATGATTACTTTGGCAACATCACATGACTTCTCTCTACTCACTTACACTATTCTCTGGCAATTTTGGCAGGTCAGCAGAACAGAAGGAGTCACTGTAAGTCAAAAAGTGTATATCTATCTATATACTGGATCTATATATATATATATATGGCATTACCCAGGATAATGATATTGCTTATTGTCCATCATTTTATATATATGGTGAGTGCTGTGGGTTACTGGAGCTGAAATAAATGCCGCACTTCATATTGTATCACTGGAGTTTATTCATCCTCTGCTGTTTGATGGAGGTATTGTGGCAAATAAACTCACAGGTTTAAGGTTTATATTTGGTGCAATTCACTGTGTCCGACGGCTTTAACCTGATAATAATAATAATAATAATCCGTAATGGTGATATGAGTATAAGCTTTACCTCCTGTATCGCTCATTATGTGTATGGAACATGTATGTTTAATTTATACACCATTCTGTTATGCAACACCGTGGACTATGTTGGTGCTTTATAAAAATATAATAATAAAAGTTCCTATGATGCTCCAGTGAAATCCAGTGGGAATCCAGGTTATCCCAGTCCTGCCGTGTGTTCTACAATCTCACCAGTAGATGGCGCTGTGGCACTTTTGTTCCACTCTCTCTATATATTTAGATCTATTTCTATGAATTAAACATGATGGAAATGTTACGCTAATTATTATTATTTTTTTTTCAGTTACGATGTGTTCGGCCTGCGTGTTTATTTTTCATTAATAAAGAAGTGTTTCAGGCCATGACACGGCTCATGTTTGAATTCAGAACTGAAATATTAGCCTTTTTTTTTTTTTAATTCCAATTATTTCTGTGGGTCGGTGACACCTCATCGCCGTGTCCGTGTTGTAACACCGCTAATGGCCATACACGGGCCGATAAAAGCTGCCGACAGACTGTGTTGGCAGCTTATTGGCCCGTGTATGGGGGCCCCCGACGGGCTTTCCCGATCGAGATCTGGCCGAAATTCGGCCAGATCTCGATTGGATGGGTTTAAAAATCCCGTTGGATCGCGGCCGCATCTGTTCGTTGATGCGGTCCCGCGATCCGACCGCCCGTTTGCGGATGCTAGGATCCGATCGTTGGGCCCTAGGGCCCACGATCGGATCTGCCCGATATTGCCCACCTCAAGGTGGGAATATCGGAGGGAGATCCGCTCGTTTGGCGACATCGCCAAACGAGCAGATCTATCCATGTATGGCCACCTTAACGCTTGCTGTAATTTGCCAACAAGACATTCCCAATCATCGCGTTGGCTTTACTTACATGGGGAACCTCGATTCCAAATAGAGACCAAATAGTGACCCCATTCCTTGCCATGAGCTCAGCTGAGATATTTGTTTATCCAGGGATCAGCTGAGAGAAACACAAGCAGAAAACAAATGACTCTACAAACCAGGGTGGGCGCCCACATTCTGTAATACACTTTAGCAGTTTTCATGATTATTTTTCTAGTTTTCAAGAGATCAACTGGTAATATAATGACTGATAAAACAGAGCCATATGCTGGTCATTTCAGTGGGTCGGCTGAAAATGTATTTCCTGAGATTAAAGAAGGTTAGTTGGCTGAAATGACCACCATTTGGTTCATTGGTTAACTAGTCTCTTTTGTAGGTCAACCTGTATAGTCACCGACTGACCCAACCACAAGGGTAGTCAAACTAATGTACTATTTTTAAAGCAACTGAGCATGTGAACTGATAAGTTGGATATGTAGAAGGTTGGTCCACCGAAGGCCAATATTAACCACAGTGTGTATAAAAAAGCCCATAATAAACTGGACCAGGGTCTGGAGGAGACCTGTGAGGCCATAAATCTCTTCCCAAGTCCATGAACCTCAGGAATTGAGGTCCCAACGTGGAACTGGATCCACGGAACTGGTTGGCCCAGGGCAAAGATTGTAATGGTGAGACACGGCCGACCCCCACCCTGACCCCAGCAACCCTAACAAATCTCTAGCACTACTGACAATCATATCATGGCTGTCTACTAGAAGATCCACAACCCCACTGAATGGAAAATTAATGGTGTTCTCCTGTGTAGAGAATCATGGTGAAATATATATATATAAATTGTATTGATGTGAATTTATTAATGAATTCTGAAACCTTTAACTCCTAGAAGAAGAGGAAGCAGCCTTATTAGATTGTCACCTGATTGTCTGCTCCAAACAATAGGAATCCTCCCTAATTTAGAAGACAAAGGTATTGGTCTGGGGAAGTTACTGTTACACCTAAAACCTAATTAACATTGGGACAAGTTAATTGGCACCAGATGTGATAATCTGCCTGGAGTTGAACCAGGGATCTGGTGTTCTTATGCTGTCTGCATTACCACTGATCTAAGCAAGCAGACAGCCCTGGTTTACTCCTATGGCTACACTTGGTATATCAAGGAAACATGTCTGGTTGCACCTATTGCCAATCTGGCCACAGTTGATTTGTGTAAGCCATTTGACTGGCTATAGAACCCCTTACGCTGCTGTGACTCATTGCCCAGTATAGGTCTATGTTCCATAGTTCCTGGGTGTGATATATATTGTCTGATCCGGTTATTGACCACTGCCCGACCTTGATCTTCTGCCTAAACTGACCCTTGCTGGTATTTGACTGTCCTTCACTTCCTCATTTGTTTCCTTGCTCTTCTGATCTGTGGTTGACCTTGGCCTGTGACCTCAACTGCTCTTCAGCTCTTTGCTATTTGACCGGCCTCTTCCCCACCATCATCTTGTTCTCCATCCTATCTGTATAAGTTATGGTCCCCTCACCTGCCCAGAGCTTCCTCCTTGGTCCTCTCAAGGTAAGTGCTGGCGGCATCTGAGTAGTGGAGACTCCTCCCAAAGCCAAAGGCGACTGCTACAGGTGGAAGAGTGAGCCAAGACTGGGGCCTTGGGGTTTGCTCTGAGTTTTGGGAGACCAGACGTTCCACCAGCATTGAATGGATGTCTGTACATGTGTATATTTAGTCCCCTGTCAGGACAGAACCATGGACATGGAGACTGAAATACGCTTAATGGGGGACAGGGAACTCCCTGTAACTAAGTGGTATTTGCTAATCATTCAAATGGTGAGGAGACTTCTAGGAACTACTAGAATCAAGGTCTGTCCTGTATATAAGTGTCTATAGGGTGAATATACAGGGCCCAGGAGAGGAGGGACCACCTTATCAGATCAGAGGGAACCCCCTGTTTCGTGGACCTAAGGAGAAGTATAATTAGTCTGTGTGAACCTCAAGAGTTAAAGGTTTCATAGATTGTCCATAAGGCGTGGGAATAGTATTTTGGTGGTTGGGTTGCTGGTTCCATTTTAGTGTCCTTAGTTAAATACGTGAGTATCTTTGTAGTGTGCATTTATTTTATGATTTATGTAAAAATGTGTCCAATTAATAAAGAACCATTTTTACATTTATTGTTGTTGATCTCTTTGCCTCACTATATTGCAGAACGTTTGTTATATACATCTTCTCCATAGTAAGTCATGTAGTAAATCATGAAGTAATTTGTGTAGTAATTCATGTAGTAAATCATGTAGTAAGTCATGTAGTAAATCATGTAGTAATTTGTGTAGTAATTCATGTAGTAAATAATGTAGTAAGTCATGTAGTAATTCATGGGCCAATGACTGGATCAGTCGGAACCAGGGAGTGGGGTTCTACTTGGAGATTTGCACTGGATCCAGAGGGCCCCCCACTTGCAGCTGTCATTGAGCAGACTCAGAGCTGAACAAGGAGTTGGTTAGTGCAGATTTAATGTGTATATTGGGTTTATGTAGGTAAATAAAGTTCTGTTGCAAATGGAAAGGCCGGGGGGGGGGGGGTTATGTATCAGAGAAAGTCCAGTATGGGGGGGGGGCAGAGCAAACAAGTCCTGCTGATTAAAGTAAACGAGTCAAGTAAACACCCCCATCAATTATTTACTGAATCATTTACTGAATCATTGACTGATTTTCTGCTGATTCTCCTACAAAAGGCACCGGCCGTGGGACAAGTGAGAGGAGAAGCCCAAATGTCTCCCCACAAGCCCATCACAGTGAGTGACTATGAGGAGTGTGCCAGGGGCTCGCTGGGGAAATCCGTCTTTGATTATTATGGGTCAGGGGCAGACGATCAGCAAACGCTAGCGGATAACGTTGACGCATTCTCAAGGTAAGAGCTTTCATTTCTCTGTTATTTATGGGAAAATACAGTATTTAGATTTCGATTTATTTAGTTTGTGGAACTAATTCACAGGGCTCCTCACAGCCCCATACAAATTCCACTCTGAAATGATTTTATTTGTGGGTGCCCTGCCCCTAATACCCCAAAGCAGCGCTGGAGAGATGGGGCAATAGACTGATGTGTATGTCAGGCCTAAGTCTTCCCTATAGTCACATAGAAATGACTGGAGGCAACACAAGGGGGGACGGGGCCACGAGGTTGGGTTTGAAATCCGATTGTGGCTTGTGGGTTGGAGGGTGTGTAGGTGAGACCCAGGTCCTATTGTATAAGTGGGGGTGTCTGGGTCATAATTAAGGTTGGGCTACTGAATAGAGGGGCTCCATGTGCCCTCCTGCCCTTGCCCCATACAAACACCACCCCTTTTGTGCCCATTTCCCAGCAGTCCGTGCCCTTCTGTTTCCTCCCCCTGACAGATGTTCTGGGCTTAATTGATCCTGTCGACCCTGTACCTTTAATAGTGGGAGTTGCCACCCAGATTTTCCTTATAATAATAAAAGAGGTGCCTGAATTTAGCCGCAGTGTAACGGTTGTTTATTATTCAATAGTGACTTCTGCACTAGACAATATTGGACTGGGCAAATACTGGCCACGTGGCAACAACACTAAAACCTGAGGGTTCTGCCTCTATAGAGACTTTATTATTGGCTGAGTTACTGATATTGGGCCCCTGTGTAATGTGGTGGGGGGGCAGGGATGAGAGACGTTACTCTGAGGGCCACAATATTAATACAATATGGTTGCTTGGGCCCCCAAGAGCCTAATACCTGCAGGGCCCCCTATGTTAGTGCCAATGAGGGTCTCAGGAAGGCTGAGGAATTTCAGGCCCAGCTGCACAGACACAACTATTGTAACTGGGAGTAAATCTGTAGTAAAAGTGATAATCACTGTAATAACTAATAGTTACGGCTCCTTTGAATCCCTTTATTTGTATTGAACATTTGTGTTGAGAAGCTTTTCACATTTATACACTGCAGTATAAACACAGGCCCGGCCATTATTATTGTATTAAATACAACAACGAGTCAGTGTATGAGGCCAAGGAACGAGACCCCTGATATCAATTAACTCACACATCATACACACACTGGGGCTGCCGTACACACACACACACACACACACACACATATGAACACACGGACACACACACACACACAGACACATATGAACACACACACACACACACACACACACACACACAGACACATATGAACACATGGAAACGCACACACAGAAACACACAGACACACCAGCAGCCTGGGGAATGTTGTGTTTTTATTGAATTTAAGGTGCACAGACCAAGTCATATAATAGCTAGCAACCAATCAGCAGCTCATCTGTATTAAACAGACATGTGATTGGTTGTTGTGGGTAACTAGACCCTATGAAATAACTTTTATTACATGAAACCTTTGTTTTCTGAATGAGGAGCCTTATAAGGCTAAGGATAAAAGTTTCTCTGCTGAGTAGATGCAGGGCCCCCATCAGATATTACAATTTACTAGTACTACTTAGCAGGGCCCTTCCCCCCCAGGAGCCCCCCATATGTTAGTCCACCACAATCTGGTCTCTCTACAATAGGGTCTCAATAAAAAAAGTAAATTCGTTTCTGTGCTTGACCATGTCCCCTAATCTGCCCCAGCCACACCCCTTTACACCCAAAAAATGTCCACGATCAGTCCAATCACTACCTACACCCTCACATGGGGGCCCCTAATCAGACATTTGCCTGTCATGGGGTCCCCCACAAGGCCCCTAACTGGACTCCCCGATATCTCCCTGTGATGATGTCCCTGAATATATAAACCCTTAGCAATATGGTGGAATTGACTTCACTCCCCACTGCCGACAGTTAGAACCTCAACAAATCGACCTTCTCATTAACCTTCATTAAATGTAATGGGGGGCACCGGCTTCAGGAGTCGGGTCTGACAGTGTTTATAGGGCACCCCCCATTTATATTGGGACCAAACTGTTACTTTCACGATTTCATTGTCCTTCATTGTTTGTTTCCAGGTATCGGTTATACCCGCGGGTGTTGAGGGACGTCTCTGTCACTGATCTATCGACGACAGTTTTAGGCCAGAGAATCCGCTTGCCAATTTGTGTAGGAGCCACCGCCATGCAGAGAATGGCCCATCCTGATGGGGAGACGGCCACGGCCAGAGGTGCTGGTTGATAATTACATATAATATTACATATAATACATAGAACAACTGAAATCTCATGGATTCTGGGATTTGGTCATTGTACATCACCTGGATCCAAGTACTGGGCCGGTTACTAATGACATTTTGGAGTTGGATAAAACTAGGGATGCACCGAATCCACTATTTTGGATTCGGCCGAACCCCCGAATCCTTTGCAAAACATTCGGCCGAATACCGAACCGAACCCGAACCCTAATTTGCATATGCAAATTAGGGGTGGGAAGGGGTAAAATTTTTTACTTCCTTGTTTTCTGACAAAGTCACGCGATTTCCCTCCCCGCCCCAAATTTGCATATGCAAATTAGGATTCGGATTCGGTTCGGCCAGGCAGAAGGATTCGGCTGAATCCGAATCCTGCTGAAAAAGGCCGAATCCTGGCCGAATCCCGAACCGAATCCTGTATTCGGTGCATCCCTAGATAAAACAATCACTGAACAGGCTGTGGGGGGTTCTAAAAATCCCTGGCATGGGGGCAACCAAAAAGCAAATGAATCCTATTTTTTTTTTCTTCATGTTTTCTATGTATTTTGCTTGATGGCAATAGTGCGGTTAAAGCTTAATGTCTAATATAAGAACATTTCTAGGGAACAAACTGAATAAGGAAAGTACATTGTTCCAGTTGATTAACCAATAGTCTCCATTCCCTCAGCACATTGTATTGATATTAATAGAAATGCCATATTTTCATGTTGTCTTGGGATTCAGCTTGTGGGGCCCTTGGCACTGGGATGATGCTCAGCTCTTGGGCAACGTCGTCCATAGAAGAAGTGGCGTCGGCGTCCCCCGACTCCCTGCGCTGGATGCAGCTTTACATCTACAAGAACCGGAGGCTGACCCAGTCCCTAGTGCAGAGAGCCGAGAGATCGGGGTACAGAGCCATCTTTTTGACAGTGGACACCCCGCGCCTGGGGAGACGTCTCGCTGATGTGCGCAACAAGTTTCAGCTTCCCCCTCATTTAAGGTACAGTCTCCGGCAATAGGAAAATGTCTTAATTTCATGAATCACTTCTTCATAATTATCATTTGTGTTTGTGACGTCAGAAAAGAACCTCCTGTTGTTCATGATCCGTTCAGCAGAGATGGTTCTGGGAGTCTAATGAGCCTCAATAGAAAAAACCTTCCCAATGTCAGTGTCCAGCCTGGGCTCATACGATTCATTGATAATTGGGCTCAATTCATTTACCAAGGTGCAAAGTACAAAAATGGACTCATACACTTGCACTTTGTCCTCCACTTTGCTGAATGGTCACAGATCTTTGTGGGGACACTAGACACCCCTTCTGCCTCCCTAACTCTGACCTTGTACCCACCAGGCATTCCTATTGGTGGGGACAAGCAGGGGACACAGTTAGTTTCTTGGGCAGCCTCATCTGATGGCCTGACACTGGTATCTGCTACAGTCCTGCACAGGTTCCTGCCCAACCTGGACTCTTTAAGTCAGAATCTGACCTGGACCCAATATTGAACACCCTGCCCCCACTGCAGGAAACTGCCTTCAATTTTAGCCCAAACCAAGCCCCTCGCAAACTGGTCGTCTCTGGGGAAGAAGTGACATCAATCCAGAGGTGGATCAACCAGGTCAGGGGGGAAAGTTACTTTGGGAGGTGGAGGGAATGCAAACCTGAAACCGGACCAGTACCCGGGAAGGGTACCCATGGGCTTCCCACATCGTTAGAGAACTGTGGACTTTCTGCCCAAAACCAACTACTTTGCAGGTATACCACAAATACCTGACTCTAGTATCTAATTAAAGGGTACACTTATATGTCCCTTATGGTCTTGCACTTGAATCACAAGGTAAATAACCCAAAAATTTGTTCATTATGCAGAAAGTTGAAGGGAATCAAATCCACATCATCCCTTCCTTCCACCCACAGTGACTCTACAGAATTGTGTTACAAGAGCTTGAGTTATCCTGGACCTTTTGAACATCAGTAGTATCAGTAGTGGTCAAATCTATAAACCCCGGCCTTATGTAGAACATACAGAATCCCATATCATCTCTGCTACTAACTCCAGTAACTGTATTTCCAACAAAATCCATGGTGTCATAATACAACCGGTCGTTTTAAGCCTATGATTGATTCTCTTGTTCATATCAATGTTATTGTTGTAGGATGAAAAACTTTGATACAGAAGAGCTTGCATTTTCCTCCAAGCAAGGCTTCGGGGAGAATAGTGGATTAGCCGTTTACGTGGCTCAGGCGATCGACGCTTCCATCAACTGGAATGATATTGAATGGCTCAGGGGAATCACATCACTGCCCATTATTGTTAAAGGCATAGTGCGAGGTAACCTTCTCATTTGTCTCATAACCTGCATTGTTGCATTTCTGTCTTTAAAAGAGAATTTTCAGCAAATCCAGTTCCATGGAGTATTTGAAGGACATTTCCCAGTAGCTTTTATATGGTTTTATTTTATTCCAACCAGAGAGATGCAGATAGAGCAAGAAGAAAGTGGCAGAGAGGGCTGCATTGTGGTACTTTTTAGGAAAGCCACTGTGCACAGATTGTAATTTCTGGGCCCAGGATTGGTTAAACTGAGCAGAACAACTCTGGATTAACATAGTCCTACTGGAGTCACATGCTGAATCAACGTGGCCCAGTTATAACAACTGTAAAAATGTGTAAAACTGGGCAGAAACCCATAAAAACCAGTTTGTGGCTCTAGGGATGGGAGAATTTTTTCGCCTCGTTTCGCCGAAAAAATGCCGCCCATAGACTTGTATGGAGACGTGCGTCAAAAAAAAAGACGCGCGACAAAATAATTTCGCCGCGCGACAATTTTTTTTTTTACACCCATAGACTTTAATGGGCGTCTACGACATTTCGAATTTCGAAATTTCGAAATTCGAATTTTTGGCGAAACGAAACGGGTCAAATTCGCCCATCCCGTCAGCAGTTTAGACTAGTTAAGCAAATTCTCATAATAGTCAGTTTGAAATCCATGTGCGCCTCCAAATTAGATCGTTCTACATTTTATTTTTCAACTTGTATGTTGACCAATCTGATGGTATTGGATTTGGCCGCCCAGGTGCCGCGCTGTATTGGGCCTAAAAGCCAAGTCACACTATATTTTTGGGTTCATCGACTGACCTTATTTTGTTTTCAGCATTAGCATTTGCTCATTTAAAATAATTAAGCAGAGGTCCTTCAACCAATAAGGTGCATATTCCATATCAGCAAATGTCCTTCTACTTTACTCTTGTCGCTTTACCTAGTGAATTGCTGCACATAAGGGGACACCCATGTAACAACAGAAGGTGGCGGCCACTTTATCACCTTTAGGATAGTGCCATCCATTCCAGTGAAAATGAAATGCCAAAGGAATATCCAGCAGCGTTTGTATTGCTAAATAATTTATGGTTTGACTAGGGCAATATAGATAATAGCTCAATAGGCTGCTATGTAATCAGATGTGACAATAACAATGAAGACATTGTCTAAGGATGAATCTGCAGTAACTCCCGGCATCAAGACAACATTGTTAAAGAGAGAGGGAGAGGCAGAACAGTAGACAAAACAAACAAATAGAAAAACACAAATTACAATTGTCCTTTTTGCATTTTCGGAGCAGCTGATGACGCTAAAGAAGCGGTAAAACGCGGGGCAAGTGGCATTCTTGTATCAAACCATGGCGCACGCCAGTTAGATGGAGTCCCAGCAACAGTAAGTATGAAATGATCACATTTTATTCAATGAAATAAGAGAAATTATCATTATGTTGTGAGCTGTGTCGTTTGCTGAATGTATTGGGGGAGCAGCAGTTATTATCCCTATAGCAATGACAATATTGTCCCTTGTGCTTCTTCATGGTCCCATGCAGATTGATGTCCTACAGGAAATAATTGAAGCAGTAGATGGAAAAGTAGAAGTCTATTTGGATGGCGGAATAAGGAAAGGAACAGACGTCCTGAAAGCGTTAGCTCTTGGGGCCAGAGCAGTTTTTGTAGGACGGCCGGTCCTGTGGGGTTTGGCATATCAGGTAAAATCATTTATGTTACATTTTCTCCTCATGTTCATAGGGAAATAATACGATGCTTAAAATAAGTTTGTACTTTGTCATCTTCCAATACCAAGGGAGAAGAAGGAGTGAAAGACGTTCTTAATATATTGATGGAAGAACTGAGACTGGCCATGTCTCTTGCAGGTGAGAATAGAACTTGTATTTGTGGCCAGGACACTATAGAGGACATTGGTTTCAACTTGGATGAACTCACTAACCCAGTTGTTTCATGTTCAGGATAAAATTGGTTTAACTCTACCACATAGTCCAATCAGCAATGCTGGTAATTAATTGGACGAGGATCCTTCTTCATGGGAGACAATTGTCACATCATGTGCAAATCAAATATCAGTTCACAGCTACAGTCTTAAGGTGGCCATACACGGGCAGATTAAAGCTACTGATATTGGTCCTTTAGACCATGTGTGGGGCTCCCGATGGGTCCTCCAGATCGAGAATTAGGCCAAAAATCTGACAAATATCGATCGGTCAAGTTTGGTTTGTTCAACGACCCAGGACCGCATTGGCTAGTTGATGCGGTCCTGCGACCCATCGGCACCCATTCGTAGTATTGTAATCCTATCGTTTGGCCCTAGGGCCGAACATTCGGATTCGCCCAATATTGCCCAGCCATTAGTGGGCATATTGGGTTAAGATCTGCTTGTTTGGCGACCTTGCCAAACGAGTGGATCTTATAGTGTATGACCACATTTATTCTATATGTCACATTTTTATCCCAAAAGCATGTACAGGTATGGGACCTTTTATCCAGAATGCTCAGGATACCTGGGGTTTTCCCTAATTTGGATCTTCATACCTTAAGTCTACTAGAAAATCATATAAACATGAAATAAAGCCAATAGGCTGGTTTTGCCTCCAATAAGGATTAATTATATCTTAGTTGGGATCAAGTATAAGGTAGAGGTATGGGACCTGTTATCCACAATGCTCGGGACCTGGGGCTTTCTGGATAATGGATTTTTCTGTAATTTGGATCTTCATACCAGGTCTTAAGTCTACTAGAAAATCTTAGAAACATGAAATAAAGCCAATAGGCTGGTTTTGCCTCCAATAAGGATTTATTTTATCTTAGTTGGGATCAAGTACAAGCTACTTGAAAAATTTGAATTATTTGGATAAAATGAAGTCTATGGGAGACAGATTTTCTTCAATTCCTAGCTTTCTGGATAACAGGTTTCCAGATAACAGATCCCCTACCTGTACTGTAGATGGCTGTGAATTACATGTTGGCTGTGGATTACAGTTAAGAAATAAAACCACAATACACAAAATTGCTGGAATGTCAGATAAAATACATAGATTGTTAAACCAAATTCTTTGAAATATTTGCTTAATCTCTTCAAAGACGCCACTGCTAATAAACTTGCACATACGGGTGTTTAATGAACCCCCAGATCTTTCATGTTTTCTCTAAACTGACATTAGCGCTCAGCAATAGGGATGTAGCGAACGTCGGAAAAAAAGTTTGCGAACATATTCGCGAACTTGCGCAAAAATGCGAGCGGTTCGCGAACCCCATAGACTTCAATGGGAAGGCGAACTTTAACATCTAAAAAAGACATTTCTGGCCAGAAAAATGATTTTAAAGTTGTTTAAAGGGTGCAACGACCTGGACAGTGGCATGCCAGAGGGGGATCAAGGGCAAAAATGTATCTGAAAAATCTGCCTGTGTGTGCTTGGAAGAGATAGTGTAGGGGGAGAGCTGTTAGTGATTTCAGGGACAGATGATAGTAAGTTTGCTGGCTAGTAATCTGCTTGATACTGCTCTGTATTGGAACAAAAAAATAAATAAAAGCAGTCCTTACAAGGACTACTGTTATTGCAGCAGTCAGCAGATGAGATCAGAAGCAGGACAGCTGCCCACTGCAGCTACATACAGAGCACTGCAGTAGAAGGTAGATTACTAGCCAGCAAAGCTACCTAAGCTTAAATGTCCCTCAAACCCCTGCAGACTTCTGTCCCTCCAATAACAGAGCAGTATCAAAACGATTACTAGCCAGCAAACTTTCAACTGTCCCTGAAATCACTAACAGGCAGCAGCTCTCTCCCTACACTATCTCTTCAGCACACACAGGCAGAGTGAAAAAACGCTGCAGGGCTTCGGTTTTTATAGGGAAGGGGAGTGGTCCAGGGGAGAGCTTCCTGATTGGCTGCCATGTACCTGCTGGTCTGGGGTGAGAGGGCAAAAAAAAGCGCCAACAATGGCGAACCCAAAATGGCGAACGTCGCGCGACGTTCGCGAACTTCCGGCGAGCGCGAACACCCGATGTTCGCGCGAACAAGTTCGCCGGCGAACAGTTCGCGCCATCTCTACTCAGCAACGTTTCCTTAATGAAAGTCTCATGTGGGTTCTGCATTGCAATTGATTGGGTTCCACCAGAGGGAGGCGCTAGTTTCCTTTTCGCCCAGTTCCAGATAGTAATTATGCTCAGGCATTTGCAGGGTTTATTAAATATCACTTTATCTTCACTTTGCATTTTCCCTTTGCACTGGTCTAAGAAGAAAGAAAGAGATGAATACAGGTATATAAATACATCCCTCTTGCTTTGTGTGCCCATAGCTAATGGAAGAGCGTTACTATTGTTGCCATTTTAGACATATGTAGCTACTGGTTGGCTGACCATAGTCTTCCTCATAAGCTCACAGAGCCCTCCTGTACTGCAATAATCTAGTGTAGTGAGGAACACCTAAGGAACATATCCAAAATACCATCATTTATCACCCAAGATGCTGCCAAAATTCTGATTCACTCTCTCATCATATCACGTCTAGACTACTGTAACTCTCTATTAATTGGCCTCCCCCTCCAGAGACTGTCAGCTCTCCAGTCCATAATGAACACTGCTGCGAGGCTCATACACCTCAGCAACCGCTCCTCCTCTGCCATGAAACTCTGCCAGTCTCTCTGCCACTCTCTCTGCCACTCTCTTCGTCACTCTCTGCCACTCTGACAGTCTCTCTGACAATCCCTGCACTGGTTTCCACTACCTTTTAGAATCAAATTCAAATTAATGACACTGACATTGAAAGCACTTCATAACTCTGCCCCACCCTACATCTCTGAACTCATCTCTATATACTCACCCACTCGCTTACTACGCTCCTCTACTGACCTGCTACTCAACTCTTCTCTCATTACCTCCTCACATGCTCACATTCACTAGGGCTGCTCCCCTCCTCTGCAATTCTCTCCCATGGTCCCACTTTCTCCCAACGTTTCTGCTTTCAAAAGATCTCTTATACACACTTATTTAGAGAAGCCTCCCCTCACTCTGTTTAGCTACCAAATGTAATACCATATGTTACATCTCTCACCAGCTTATTTCTGATCTTGTCACTCCCACACCTTGTGTCTTATTCCCTTCCCTTTAGATTGTAAGCTCTGTTGCACAGGGCCTTCTTCACTTTTTGTACCAGTACTGGTTGTGATTTATGTAACTCTGTATGTTCTATATATGATATTCATGTGATTTCTTTGTATAAGCACATTTATCTTACATTGCAGCGCAATGTTAATAATATTAATAATAATGGTGGCCCAGGGTGCAAGTTTGATGACTAGAGGCAGGAGCAAATGAATATAGTTGGGAATGGATTACTCCAGGCAAGGAAATCTTTTAGGGCACCTGTTGTGCCTCCTCCACTGGGTTTTTTCTAGGGACAGACATTCACCATTACACAGTGTCAGACTGGGGACCCTGGGGCCTTCAATAGGACCTTCACTCAAGGGCTGCTGCCCCCACTTACCAGCTGACTGGCCCCCCATCATCACTGACCAGCCAACCACCACCCCCTGCCACTGACAAAAACATTAGCATCTGCCTATTAATGAGAACATGGAGCCGATTTTGGGCCAAAAGCACTGAATTTTCAAGGTAAAAAAACTGTGCCGTGATCAGCCAGAGTAAGAGGCAGTTTGGGGCAGACATTGGTGATTCTCCACCAGCAGAGGGTCCATTACATCTGCCCCTAGATTTAAGCTAATCATGACTTGTTCAGATTGAGACCATGAATATATTATTGATTTATTTCTATTACTTTACTTACTCTAATACTCTATAGAAGCCCATTACAAGCAACAACTAAATATATGTAACATCTATGGTGGTCCATCATGGGAAGTGAAAGGTTATGTAGATATGCCATTCAGCAGGTTCCAGGGGTGTTGTTAGTTATAGTGGGGCCTATGTTGGCCACTGTCATATAAATATATATATATCATATAAAGTACGACTGCCCAATCCATAAATTTCAGTGACTTCTACTGCAACCATGAAGTGACAGTTGGGATCATCCTCCCACAATTCTTATCTATAACTCTGGGGCTGATTTGGAGAACGTTTTTGATTGGCAGCCTAATTAAAGACCTGGTCAAGAACATACACAAAATACGTTAGATATTGTGAGCCCAATTCTCATACATTGTGATACAACTGAACTAGTGTTCCCTCTCATTCCCTTACAGGCTGCTCTTCTGTGAATGAAATAGACAAGTCCCTGGTCCGGAAAAGTCATTTTGCCTCTAGACTTTAGCGGCTGAACTGCTGGAAAGTGCCATTTATTTCATTTGCGATTTGCTCACTTTTTCTGATGTCTCTTCCAACTTGTATTTTTATGTCTGATGTTCTGTATTCTAATAAACTTGTCACTCGGCTTTCAAGCTGAAACACGGGGCAAATTGGGTTTTATTGTACCACAATGAATATTTATATGAGGCGAGCGAAAGTTCCAAACAATGTAAATGTTATTCATGGAATGTTTTATGGCTCTTAAACCTTCATGCAAAATTTAGTACCACTTGGGAGATGTGAGTTTAAACAGATGGAAAGGGTTTCTCTTGTTGCCCTCTCATCATATTGATATAAGCATTTCTACATAGACCCAATGCCTAAATTGGTAATGTCTGTATAGTATTGAGAATGGCTTGCGTGCTTGTCTTGCCACATATGTGCCTCTAAAAGAAGCAGTTCCACGGTGCATATTCTTATATTCTGATATATTAACTTAACCCCACCCCACTTTATGACCAGAGCACCCACAATTCTCATAGTGTGAGGCTTTTGAGGTCATTCGTTTCATATTCCTAACTGTGCTTGAGTCGGATGCCCAACCATTCTTCCTTTCTTTCTTTCTTTCTTTTCAATTTCTTTTTATTGAATCTTATAATAATACATCAATAAACAATTCATTTAATTCAATTCTTCTCATGCTTTATGGTGACATTAACTTCAACTGGGGTGCAAGTTCTAGTGCATTAAGGGGTGCAGGAGTTAGTGCTAGCTTACCACGGCTCCTTGACTGTATGTACATGAGCACTCTCCTCTACATTTCTTAATCGAAATGCTTCGACCTCTATTACAAAAGGGAAAGTTGTCCTTCCCACTAAACATCTTTATTGGACACCATAGAGATGAGCTGTAGATACTGTAGTTGGGTATGAGCGCTGACTCCAGGTAGGAGTTAAGCTTGAGAATGAGTAAGATATCTGGCCGGAGACACCCCACATATCCATCTGAAAGGCCCATGAGGCTGTAAATTCAGTTCTCTGCCCCCGATTATTGGCCTGGGTTGGGATATAGATGCAAGTTCTGCTCATTCAATGGCCATTCATCTTTCTCTATATGACCAGCTTTAAAGGTTATGGTAATGAGCAAGTTGGCGACATCACCAGAATCAACATTACTTAAAGGCACAACATTCTCACACTGGCTGATTCGTACATATAGGGGCTCATTTATTAAACCTCAATTTTTTTCTGGTAAAGGTTTTTAGGGGGAAAACTCAAATTTTTGGTGGAAAAATAAAAAGTTTTTTCATACCCCAAAGCTGCTAAAAATCTGAAAATATTCCATCTCGAACCTGTCAAAGTCATGTAGAAGTCATTGTCAGAT
The DNA here is from genome assembly GCA_038501925.1 of Xenopus petersii. Classification (NCBI taxonomy): domain Eukaryota; kingdom Metazoa; phylum Chordata; class Amphibia; order Anura; family Pipidae; genus Xenopus; species Xenopus petersii. The sequence goes on along the minus strand of CM076680.1, from coordinate 175,509,827 downwards.
GTCCCTGATGTAGTTTTTTTTTTCCTCTAAAAATTTGAGTTTTCCCCTTTAAAAACTCTACCAGAAAGATTTGCCCAAAGTGCATGATGATTATTAGTTCATAGGTGGCCCTCTACCAACACAGTGGCTTGGCCTTTCATTGTTGATCACAACAAACCAATGACCCCCATGAGTGAGGGTACAGCCCTATAGCTTTGCATAGCGATCCAGTCTATGGCTCAATATGGCTAGCCCATGTCAGGGCTGATAGTTCCATATTTTATTAAGTGGCCTGTGTAGGCCAAAATTTCAGTAAAGGATAGAGGTTTATCAGTTGTATTCAAAATACATGTATTAGGGTACACCAAAAAGATAATTACAGGTATGGGACCTGTTATCCAGAATGCTTGGAACCTGGGGTTTTCCGGATAACAGATCTTTCCTTTTTTTTTTGGATCTTCATACCTTATGTCTACTAGAAAACCATTTAAACATTAAATAAAGCCAATAGCCTGGTTTTGCCTCCAATAAGGATTAATTATATCTTAGTTGGGATCAAGTACAAGTGACTGTTTTATTATTATAGGTATGGGACCTGTTATCCAGAATACTTGGGACCTGGGGTTTTCCGGATAACGGATCATTCCATAATTTGGATCTTCATACCTTAAGTCTACTAGAAAATCATATAAAACATGAAATAAAGCCAATAGGCTGGTTTTGCTTCCAATAAGGATTAATTATATCTTAGTTGGGATCAAGTACAAGTGACTGTTTTATTATTACACAGAAAAAAGAATAATTTAAAAATAATATGAATTATGTGACTAAATGAACCCCTGTTGGCCCCAGAATGGTAAATCCCTTGGAAGTGAAGAGTAAATGCCAATGTCCCATGTTAAAGCCTTAGCCTTGCACTGCCTCTGGCACTGGGAATGATGCGGCAGTTGGAATAAGGAAAGTCTTCTATGTAAGAAAGCTGGAATGGCTCTGCTTTTATTGGCTTCTGTCAAGGCCTCAAATCCAAGAGTGGATCCATGCAAAATGCTAAGTATGAAGTCAGGACTCAATGTAAGGATATCTGTTCTATAGCTGCTTTTGAAGTGAAAGCCTGGCTCTCAATGTATTGAAACCCATTATAAATAGCCTCTACCTTCTGCCAACCACAGAAGCTGGTTCCCTGTTAAGTACTGGAGAGGACTTGGGAAGGAGTTCAACGTTCTTATGTTACAATATGTCAAAGCTTTACATTTTCTTTCAGGTGTTCACTAAATATGGTCGCCTGCTTTCTCCTTATGGCCTATTGGAGTGTTCTTGCTTTGCACATGGAATAATCATATATATACAATATATTATGGATTCTGTTTTGACCTTCAATTAAGGGTAAATATTCCCTTTTTATAAATAAGGTTTAATTTTACAGTTTGTATTGAAAAAAACTTCCTTAAAGACATAATTGAAGGGATGACTTTATTATTTTTCACATCAGATTTAATTGTGTTGATATTTTACTTTCTTCCTTGGTCAATGTAATGTATGGACAGTATTGCCCAGTGGTCAGGAGGTCTTACAGGTCATAGTTCATTTGGATTGGGTTATAATTCGAGTTCCTACCAAGAGGTAAGGCACCCATACTGACAGTTAGAGTTCTTTCTGGAGCATTGTAATGACTATGTAACACGTGAAGTGAAGCTGGAGAACAGTGACCTGAATGACATTGGCCCTTTCCTGCAGACTTGGCATTGGTTTCTGCCCAAAAACACTCAAGTGGGTAAGTATGATGTGACATTACTGAGTTCTCTGCCAGTGGACAAAAGGGGATATGTGGCATAGTCTTTAATGTTTATGAGCCCAAAACTGATCCTTCTTTTTCTTCTGAGAAACCAGGTCTGATCTGCATGCAATTAAGTCAATGCCATAAAGCAAGTTAGAACTACCATAAAAAGTCAAATGTCTAGCAGCGGTAAGGGTGAATTTTGAGTGAAGTCAATCAGCTCTGACTTACCTATGGATAATCCAAAGAAAAAGCTTCTCTACCATGTACCAAATACTATATATATACTCTGAGACCTCCTCTTGGTCCCACCCAATTTGCATAAAGAATGGAGCTCCCCAGACACCAGAGGGTTAAGGAAGGGGTTTCCATGACCAGGTTAGGAGGACAATGACTGGGTTCATTGTAAGGGGCTCATATTCCCCGGTCTAGTAAGGTACAATTCAGCACCCCCGGGTAGTGGTCCTTGGAGGTAGCAGTGAGAAGTGAGTGTTACCTGCTCTTACTTACCCATCAGAGTGTGGCTGTGCATGGTTGCCGGCATGTTGAGTGGCTTGTTCATTCCTGTGGTGTTTTGGTCGTGTTGTTGGTTACCATTTTTTTTTGAGTAAATAAAGCTGTGACCTTTCAAATACATTATAAGGGTTGAGCAAGGTTAGAAGGTTGGTTAGTTAGGTTATGTTCTGGGAAGGGGGTACAAAACTTCAACACTGCCCTGGTCAAGAACAAGTATGGGGGGTACAATAGCATGGTCTTACATGATGTTTTATTTCACATGGACCCTTTCTCAAGTGGAACTAAAAGAGTAAAAAAGGATCCATATGACTCAAATGATGATGTGAGACCAACAAACGTAACCAGCAGAGCAGCCTTTGGTCTTGCTCCATCCATACTTTTTTGCTGGTGCCTATGAATATATCAGCATGGTCACGTTCTCTCTTGACTCTCCCAGGTGACAAATGATGGTGGAAAGGTGCTTTGAGCTTACGCAGAAGTAATGAAGTGTTAAATACCCAATATTACTCCTATTCTACTAAACTGAGCAGCAAAAGAAACAAGTGGGTGGCAATTATTCAATCTGTACAGGGAGTCTTTTATAGTTCCCAATGTTTTTCTTTAGATCACTTTTACACACCCTGATGTCAGATTCTAAAGTTCATTGCAGTGTTTAAATCTCATTCAGTTAAAATAAGCATTTGTATATACATTCTGGAGTCTTGTGATAAACCACTGCCCGTCGGCCCCTCGGTCTGTAGAACAAACAGCAAAGCCACTTCCCAAGCCAACTTGCTAGAGATCAGAGGGCTGCAATGGAAATCAAGCTCTGCTGCTCCCATAAAATATTATATCTGTGCAACTTTCACTCTTTCTTTCACTTCATTTTGCAGCCAATAAGAAACAAGTAGCAGGAGATGACATCTGGAAGCCATCACTGAATATGGGAATTCTCTTCTAACGGTGAAATCCTTCCACCCTGAAATCATTCCCTTCCCTGCATACAACTGTATTTTTAAATGTATGAAACCATCAAAGGGGAACTCATCATTATTTTTACAAATTCATTTACAAATTAATTGTGAGCTGCCTTTTTGACTGTTATTTGGTTATTTAACCAATTGGCTTTAGATAGAGGCTTCAGTATGGATATATTAAAAAGTATTTCATCCCACAATGCTATACTTTAAAATATATTCCTGTAAAAGTTTTACTGCACATTCTTGGTTCTGTAATACTAGCTATGGTGCCCCCTCATTTGCCGGTGATGCCCACACCATATTGAACATTTCGGAGCTCTACCATGGATTGTGAATTTAGCTCCCAGATTGTCCTGCTTCAAACAATATCCAGGAAGAAAGGAGATCTAGCCTCCATTGAAGATCTGAATAGATGTGGTTCAAGATGATTGGTTGGCACAAATGTATGGGGGCTACCTGTAAATGATTCTATATTTCAATTGGAGCTGTGATCAAGTGCATCAATGGTAAAGCACAGTCTAAGGTCTTGGACCTACAGCAAAGCCTAGCTGACCTCAAAGCTTCAAGAAACATCTTACATATCTGCCATTGGCACCCATGATACAGTTATCCCTTTTCTTACAAACCATATGGTCTTCAACTAGTAGAAATGACCTTACCCTGTCTGTGGCTCTACAGTCCTTGCAGAGCCCTATCCCCATCCACAATGCCTGGTCTCTGCCTCTCTGCCTCTCCATCCTTCTGGATCCAACGCACACTCCCATGGTTTTCAAGTCCTCATCCACAATGTTCATCCATTACTTTCTTGGGCGTCCCATGAATCACTATCGCTCAGGCTTTTGATCGTAGACCTTCTTCGTGGATCTCTACTATCCCATGCGTTCCAGATGACTGTCCCACTGTAGCCTTCCACTCTTGATGATGGAGGTTATGCAGGAGTCCCCATAGTGGTCATACAGCTCTGCATTAGTGTGGAATGGCCACTTCCTAGGCATTGAGCAGGTGCTTGCCCATTGCCATCATCACCCAAGCCTCACTCCTGTAGATGACCATCACCCTGATAGTCTAGAGGGTCCTTTTTGTGTTCCATGTCAAAAGCTGTGACTTCAACAAGTGCTGGAGACTGAAGTAGCATCTGATGCCTGCACTAATTCTAACCTAAATTTATAATTGGGTTTCATTTATCTCTGTAACCTGGGATCCCGCATACTTGAACATGAGTACCCTCTCATAGCTGTAGTCCTCCCCTAACTGAAGCAAGTTAAGCCCTACTTGAGCTTCACTCCTTATCATGAGCATGTACTTAGTCTTCTGCTTGTTGACTACAAGCCCTGCTTGCCTAGACACCTACTCTAGCTTCTGGAAACTCTCCCTAAGGAAGACCCGCTCAGCAGAACCATGTTGTCTGGAAAGGCCAGCGCCTGCACTGTTCTATTCAACTAGCAGAAGCAGGTATACATTACACTGAGTGAATAATGCAAAGATCCTGTTAATGACAACACTATGGTATAGTGTCCCTAGAGGTCCCAAAGCAGTGGCACAGACTGTAGATCAAGTAGGGTGAGATTTGGGGGAAATGCTGATTTGCTATAATACTTATTCTTGCAAGCCAACATGAAGGCCAATGATGGTGGCATTTTAGATCTATTGGCTCTCCAATAAATTGCTGGAACTAGAAAGAAGATTGATTAAACAATGTTTTTGTTTATTCATACACATATTATAAGGTAAATGTGGTCATGATCAAATGGTGGGCCACAGTGGCACAATGGGAGCCTTGGACACAAAAGACAAAATCCCTGAAGTCAACAACAATAGGATATTATTTCAGCTTGGCTGGATGCCGCCTGACTCCAAACTGTGGCTTCATATAAGGTAAGAAGAACTTTTGGTGGAGTTAGTGTTAGGTATGTGTTTAGGGGAGGCTTGTTTTTTTTTTTTTTTTTTTACATTAACATTTAGTCATCTATGGATGTGTGTCATTTGGCTGAAATATTTTGGCCCGAGGAATCAGATAAAAGAAAGCAGGTCCTTCTAAACAAAACGACTGTAGTCAGTACTTCTGTGTTCTAATTGGCTCTTATAAAAGCCTAATGTTCACTCATATTTGTTAGTCTGTAATGCAATTGTTCACTGATGTTAACAATGAAGAACAATCTCTGTAACACATGGTTATATTGGCCTTATAAAAGTATTTAGAAAGGTCAAACCCAAAGTCTAGTCTATCCAACTGCTTATCTAATATATTGTGTCCTGGTTTGTATGTTGCCCCTTATGCCATCTTGTCTTCCAATTATGGCTTTGACTCTGGACTATGAGAACTGCTGTCTGCCTTACTACCTGGAGCTAGCACTCTAATGACTACTGCCTGCCCTGAACCCTTCTGCCTGCCCTGAACCCTTCTGCCTGGCTGACCCTTCTGGTGTCCTCTGGCAATTGCTGCTGTATTCCATTAGTGATCTAAGTGAAGTCATACCTTCCTAGTAGTCACTGATGAAGTTGAGGCCCCAAAACAACAACAGGTAACAGCAGCATGTGCAGAAGACTCTTCAGACTTTGCCAAGGGTGCTTTATACACAGGTCAGTACATTATGCAATTCCATACATACACAGTACATACAAATATGTCCTGAAGGTTACGCTGAAGGGTGGATAGACCCTTTAGGTGTTGCCTTCATTTGTTTGGTTCAAACATAGAGAGGAAGCATAACCTTCCACAACACAATGGACATTTATATGTAATGTCTGAGTGGGCGTTTCTCTTCCTTTTTTATCAAAACCATCTGACAGACACATTTACATGAACACATGGTAGATATACAGTCGATCTCTTGCAGCTGCTTCAAACTTGGAATCTTCCATCTCAGTGAGATTCTTTATCCAAAAGTTATTGCATTTTAACAGGATTCAGTGTCTTATCTCCAGCACAAAGCAGAATTTGGCTCGCCTCTATAGAAGAAATACCTATTGGCTCAAATGTGTTGAAGGTCAGGCTACAACTAATAAAAACTGGGCCTTGGATGAAGTCCATGCAGACAAAATGTATCAGGTAATGTGTTGGATTAATAAAGATTTTCAGTCTTCAAGTCCAGCTGTGTTGCCCAGTGATAGAGGCCTCGGTCTTTTCATTAATGGCTTGTGCTTCTCCTATTACAGGATTGGGACGCTGCCCCCCAACAATGTTTGTATATGATGAGTGCTAGCTTTTTATTCTGAAAACAACACTTGTTTTTTATGATGTATTATGTTAGTAATTTGGCAGTGAGCTTGTAGTAGATGAGACCTACTTTGACTCGCCCAAAGCTTTGGCTTTGATACATTGCTACATAAAGGTTTGGGTTAACTGGCTTAATGATCATGTAAATGGTATATCTTTTAATTGGGCTAAAATTCTTAGTGTGCTGCAAGGTTCTAAATTGGGTAAATGGTTCATAAGTGACTTTTTCAGAAAGTTCTTGCTCAGGTTGAGCAGTCAGACATTCTTCTTTAAATAAGTTTCCAGTTGCAGACACTGTTTTGCCCTTCTAAGGAAACCTTTCCCACAGTTTAAGCTCAACGCATCATCATTTGTACAATTTATATCCTCTCACCGATTAATTCTTTAGCCGACACTGGCTGCACAACTTGCTCCGAACTCTCGCGTCAAGAAAGCAACATTCAGTGTCGGTTCTGACCGAGGTTCAGGCCCAAGTGGAAACATATGTAACAACCCTGTACTCTGCTCTCTGAACAGAAAAAATATAGTGAGATCCCCCAAAAGTCAAAGCAAAGAGTTATTTAAAAATAAAGTTATTTGTTAGGACATAAGCCTAACGCGTTTTGTCCTTGTTGGGAGCACTTATTCATATTTGTTAGGCTCATGTCCTAATAAATGATAGTTTAGTTAGATCTTTACTGCTGTGGTTGCCTTGGGCTGGTACAGAAACCCAAAACATAATGTACAACATTTCTAGCTACTTCTTTAGTTACACTTTAGTTCTTTTCTATGTCTGTAAGTTACCTGCCCATTTAGGTATTAAGCTCTACAGGATCTCCTTCCATTCGTCTCTAAAGTTGGCCATAGACGCACAGATAATATCATACAAAACAAATTTGTGTACGATATTTGGTGCCTGTATGGGGGAAAAGAGCCGATCGATATCAGCAGAAGACTTGGATATCAGTCGACTTGTGATCGGGTTGGATCAGAACTCCCGAACATGGGCCATTGTTAGTGCTGAATGGTCAGATTCTAGTGTTTCTATATGTATATCTGACCATTCAGCTCTACACCTGTGTATTGAAACCAAAGATCCTTTCCAAGAAAGATCGTAATTGTTATGTCTATGTCCACCTTAACCCTTAGCTCTTAATCTCTAATATCACTGCACCCAATATCATTGTATTGACCCCTGTTTGTTCTATTCATTTATTGGTCAACTATCCAGACTAATTATTTACCTGGCCAGGACCAAACATGGAGCAGCTCCAGTTTCTGTTTATCTCAAGAAACAACAAAAAGCACAGACCTTTTGTGATGAAAACAATAGGCAAAATGTAGCCCTCACCCTATTCATTGTTCTCTTGATCAACAAGGGGGTGTACTGCAATGGGGCTGCAGAAAATGTTACAAGTAAGTTAATTAAGGGCAGAGACACTACTGCCGTTTTAAAGGAGAAGGAAAGGTTAAAACTAAGTAAGCCTTATCAGAAAGGTCCATCTAAATATACCAGTAAACCCCCAAAGTAGTGTTGCTCTGAGTCCCCTGTCAAAAGAAACAGAGCAGTTCTTTCCTTCTATTGTGTACTCATGGGCTTCTGTATCAGACTAACTGTTTTCAGCTTAAATCTCATTGCCCTGGGCAAGAGCATGCTCAGTTTGTTCCTCTCCCCCCCCTTCTCTACTGTATTCTGAGCCCAGAGCAGGGAGAGACTCAGACAGGAAGTGATGTCACACCCCATTAATACTGCAGCTCCTATCCTAAACAAACAGAGAGTTTCTAGAGCTTTATACTCAGGTATGGTAAAATATTCTACAGGATAAATATAGCATTCTAGCTTGCACTATTGCAGCTAATCTATTGGCAATAAAATGCCTCCGTAGCTTTCCTTCTCCTTTAAGGACATTAGTTGCCCATTGACAAGTCGCTTCTTCTTCGGGCAACTAGTCTCCCCAAACTGCCTTCCCACTGGCTAGAATGTAAATCACCAGTGGGATGGCAGTCGGAGTGCTTCGTTTTCTGAAGTCGCCCCAAGTTGCCTCACGAGGAAACTTCGGGCGACTTTGGAAAGCTGAAGTGATCCGAGTGCCATGATTTACATTCTAGCAGGTGGGAAAGCAGTTTGGGGAGATTAGTCGCCCCAAGAAGAAGCGATTTGTCAGTGGCGAATAATCTCCTGAAATAACAGCGTGTGTCTGGGCCCTTAGGCTTCTCGTGGGAAGTTTAAAAAACATTTTGTGTTGTTGGGAATTGAATTTACAAACATTTTCTTGGAATTAGCTGGAGAATTCAGGGTGGGCAACTCTTCTGCGGACACCCATGAGTAGAGCTCCATTAGGCAGCATAAGACCCCATTATTAAGGAGACGTTATTTCTGGTTAGCGTGTAGAGAAACTCAGCACATGACACACATGTTCATTAACAATAGATTCCCACTGAATCAATCTCTAAAGTTTCCCCAATTCCCAGAATGGGACGATGAATTTAATGGCTCATCACTATCAACAAAATTTCTACTTAACTGGGACCCACAGTTATTTAACCGCAATCTAAGATGAGTCAAATATTGAATTAGGATTTCTTTAATTACATCAATACACAAAAGCGTTCATTTTGCACAAAGGTCAAATTATTGTTTTGGACAAAAGTGGATTATTATGAGGGTTTGGGGATCTTATATCCAGAAAGCTCCAAACTGTAGGCCATCTCCCATACACTCCATTATAATCTATTTATTTGAGATTGATTTATTTCATGTTTATATGATTTTCTAGTAGACTTAATGTATTAAGATCCAAATTACAGATAGGCCCATTATCTGGAAAATTCCAGGTGCTGAGCATTCTGGATAACAGGTCCCATACCTGTATATAGAATCACTGAATCATTATCACATAGTGGATTTTTCCTAAATCTGTTTTATTTTGCTTTTCCTGCTGAAACTTCCTACATAGTGTTCAGTGGTTTTGGAGATATTTCTAAATATATTTGCTTTTAAAAGCAGTACAGGTATGGGATTCATTATCCGGAAACCTGTTATCCAGAAAGCTATGATTTACGGACAGGCCATCTCCCATAGACTCCATTTCATATAAGAAATCAGATTTTTAAAACTGATTTCCTTTTTCTGTGTAATAATAAAACAGTAGTTTGTACTTGATCCCAACTAAGATATAATTAATCCTTATTGGAGGCAAAACCAGCCTATTGGCTTTATTTCATGTTTATATGATTTTCTAATAGACTTAAGGAATGAAGATCCAAATTACAGAAAGATCCGTTATCCAAAAAACCCCAGGTCCTGAGCATTCTGGATAACAGGTCCCATTCCTGTAATAATAAAACAGTAGCTTATACTTGATCCCAACTAAGATCTAATTAATCCTTCTTGAAGGGAAAAAAAAGGTATGAAGATCCAAATTATGGAAAGATCTGTTAACTGGAAAACTCCAGGTCCCGAGCATTCTGGATAACAGGTCCCATACCTGTATTTCAGAAAGCAGCTCTCCTTCAGCCAATATTCCATTTCCCCAGTGATCTACCGATTTCTCCCCAGGCTGTAAAAGACTTGTTCTTCTTCATTATGGGGATCCAGCAGTGCAGACCCCATGGAATGGAGCCCCCACGATTCCTCCTGCACCTTAACATCAATTCCCCCTATTGCTCCCAGATCTCAGTTCTACAGCTTTCCTGCACTGCACTAATGATAATTCCATAACTGTTCTGCAATTGGACCAGGTGCTGTCACCCCCTAAATAGTCACCCCCTAAATAGTGTCTGTCTCTCTCTCTCTATATATACAGTACATACAGTATAGTGGTTTGGAGAGATTCTTGTCAAGTATACAGTCCCTATCAATATGTTAGTAGGTTGAGAATTGTCATAAAGGGGTGAACCTTTATCAATATAAATTATTGTATTCATTAATATTAATCATATATATATATATATATACAGGATCAATGATGAAACCTTTGGATATACTACTGATGAGCAATAACTTAGACACACACAAGTAAAGGAAGAATTTAAAAATATTGACGTAACTTCATATTTTAGTAATTACAAGAATAGCCAGTTCTGCATCAATTCGGCACAATCAGGGGACCCCACATTCTTTGGTTCATGACCCTCATGTTCCCCATAATCAAGTGATGATCCAAGTCGTGGCACCTGCTCATGAGTCGAAGCTCCTGACTGAAAGTTCTGGATGTCTTTTAGGGGCCGATTCACTAAGGGTCGAATATCGAGGGTTAATTAACCCTTAGAAGGTGTCCTTCGATTCAAAGTCGTAGTCGAAGGTCGAAGTAGCCCAAAAAATTCGTAGCCCGAAATTCGAAGTTTTTTACCTTCGAATCCTTCACTCGAAGTTAGTGAATCGGCCCCTAGAGTCAATATCTGCAGCGACTTCTGGAATCCTGGGTAATATTATTAGCTGAGGAGCCCAAATGTTCTCCTATAAGATCAGCAAGAACTTTGTGTCTCTTCAATCAGGTCTGTTAACTGTCAGTTTATTTATTCTTAATGATGTTTCTGGGTAACGATGTCTGTGTTTTCTATAGAACATTTGCCCTGCAATATTATTCACCAGGGACATAATACATAATAATAATTATCAGATATATATTGTAAATCATTAAACAAATGACAAATATTCCCTGTACTACAAGGATAAATATAACATTGTACTGTGTATGTGACGCTGGATTGGGTGGGCACCCAGCACCCTCTCACCCTCTCACCTTTACCTGCCGTGTGTCAATGCACCACTGTTGTACCAACGACACCTTCTAAGGGTCAGGCCACACAGGCAGATTTAGGGAGATTAGTTGCCAGGCAACAAATCTCCTCTTATTTGGGGCGACTAATCTCCCTGAACTGCCTCCCCTGCCTCCCCGTCAGCTAAAATGTAAATCGCCGGTGCAATGGCACTCACATCGATTCATTTCCCAAGTCGCCCGAAGTTTCCTGATGAGGCAACAAATGAATTTGTGGGTTAATTCCTGGGGGTGAAAGGAAACCCCTTGAGTTTATTGAGTGTCGAGTGCAGTGAAAGTGACATTAACTACAGGGACGTCTTTTGAGATTTCACCAGTCAAATATAAAATAGACCGGGGTTTCAGGGGATGATTCAGAAAATAAATAAATCTCTGTAGATCAATTGAAACAAATAGTTTTTTTACAAATATTTAACTTCAGATAAAGTGGAGCTGGAACTAAGGACAACACTGAATGGGCCACAAGTTGCCTCCCAAGGAAATTTCGGGCGACTTCAGAAAACAAATCACTCCGAGTGCCGTCCCACCGGCGATTTTCATTTTAGCTGACGGGAAGGCAGGGGAGGCAATTTGGGGAGATTAGTCGCCACAAACAAGAGGAGATTTGTCGCCGGGCAACTAATCTCCCCGAATCTGCCTGTGTCCCCTGACCCTTAAAGGAGAGGTTCACCTTTCAGTTCTAGAATCGCTAATTCTAAGCAAATTTTCAGTTGACCTTCATTTTTTCTTTTTTCTAGTTTTTGAAGTATTTTCCGTCTTCTTCTTCTGACTCTTTCCAGCTTTCAAATGGGGGTCACTGACCCCATCGAAAACACAGCTACTTTTTATTCCTCCTCTTTCTATTCAGGCCTTTCCTATTCATATTCCAGTCTCTTATTCATATCAATGCATGGTTGCTAGGGGAATTTGTATTACTTCATACTAAGAGTTAACTTAAAGGTGAACATCAACTTCAATGTTTTGCTTTTTAGGATTTTTTTGCTCCACTTTAACATCTTAAAGGGATACTGTCATGGGAAAAAATGTTTTTTTTCAAAACACATCAGTTAATAGGGCTGCTCCAGCAGAATTCTGCACTGAAATCCATTTCTCAAAAGAGCAAACAGATTTTTTTATATTCAATTTTGAAATCTGACATGGGGCTAGACATATTGTCAATTTCCCAGCTGCCCCTGGTCACGTGACTTGTGCTCTGATAAACTTCAGTCACTCTTTACTGCTGTACTGCAAGTTGGACTGATATCACCCCCTCCCTTTTTCCCCCCCCAGCAGCCTAACAACAGAACAATGGGAAGGTAACCAGATAGCAGCTCCCTAACACAAGATAACAGCTGCCTGGTAGATCTAAGAACAACACTCAATAGTAAAATCCAGGTCCCACTGAGACACATTCAATTACATTGAGAAGGAAAAACAGCAGCCTGCCAGAAAGTATTTCTCTCCTAAAGTGCAGGCACAAGTCACACGACCAGGGGCAGCTGGGAAATTGACAAAATGTCTAGCCCCATGTCAGATTTCAAAATTGAATATAAAAAAATCTGTTTGTTCTTTTGAGAAATGGATTTCAGTGCAGAATTCTGCTGGAGTAGCACTATTAACTGATGTGTTTTGAAAAAAATTTTTTTTCCCATGACAGTATACCTTTAAGTTTGGGGGATCCCTTCTAGTAAATAAATAGTTAATAAATAATAATTGATGTTGTTTATATACTGTAGATATGTATGTATTTATTACACCTCTAAAATCCAAGTCCACTAAAATAAACCAACCAGAATCTTTATGGCCAAAGCTTGAGTCTATTAGAAGGGTTTAGGCTTTGAGGAACGAATGCTCCAGAATAAAGTGTTATTTCCTGTAATTCCAGAGCAAATACAGGACACTCGGAAATTTCTTTGCACATTAAAAGCTGCTGAAGGCGGAAATTGCCCTTTGGAGCCGCCATGTTGGTAGGGGAAGTTACTTCATAACTAGTGCGAATATCAGCTGATCAATATTTATATTATAACTGGCACAAACCAGAAAGAAAACACGAAAGAAAAAAAAAATCTAAATATATAGGTCCGTTTGGATCCTGTGGGATTATTATTATTCTTCTTATTTTCAACGTGACAGTTTATATTCTTGGCTAAGCGCTACTGAATGAGAAGATTAAGTGTCAGACAGAAGCAAAGTGTCACATCTATTCCCTGAATCCTCACAGACACACAGAGACGCCCCTTGCCCTGGGGCCCCAAACTAAGAGGGGCCCTTTGACCTGAAAATGCCATTTTTTAGTTCTTATTTATAGGGATGCACCGAATCCAGGATTCGGTTCGGGATTCGGCCTTTTTCAGCAGGATTCGAATTCAGCCGAATTCTTCTGCCAGGTCAAACCGAATCTGAACCCTAATTTGCATATGCAAATTAGGGGTGGGAGGGAAATCACGTGACTTTTTGTCAGAAAACAAGGAAGTAATAAATTTTCCCCCTTCCCACCCCTAATTTGCATATGCAAATTAGGGTTCGGATTCGGTTCAGTATTCGGCTGAATCTTTCACGAACGGACACAATGATGTGCAGGATTTGTCCATATGTAGACTTTCAGTAGGAAAGAGGAGAGCACTCAAACGCAGATTAACTGCTTGTGATTAATATTTATTTAAGCTGCTGTACACTTTGTCCATATGTACTCGTGCAGCTCACAATGCACCAACAAACATGGTTCTTATGCCCCTTACAAAAAGACCGAATTTATTGCTGTAAAGGACATTTTAAGCTTTTTGTAAACGTCGTATCTGTTTTGATTAAATATTTAAAAAAATTTTGGTGAGAAATTAAAAAAAAATCAAATAAACACCCCAAAAAATTCAGCAACATCTAAAAAAATGAATGTGTAAACCCTGTCAAAATGCACAAATTCATTATTTGCATTGAAATCTTTTTTTCTAGTTTTCAAGATATTAACCACTTTTATAATGGATGTTAAACAGCGCCACCTGCTGGTCATTTCAGACAACTGACTGCAACTGACGGCTGAAAATTCATTTGGTTTGGTGCAATTTTCAGCAACCTTGTTTTTTTCCCCCAATGCAGTGTTTCCCCCATAATTTCCTGCAACGGACACAATGGTGGGAAATGCACATAATTCCTAATGGAAAGTACAAGGGGCACTTTTGACACAAGCCGCACTAATAAATTAATTTTTTTTTGTGCATTGACGGTGGACAAATTTGAGCAACTGCACTTTGGGTTCAAAACTGAACCTTTTTCTTCTGATGTTGTTCTGCTTAGAAGATGAAGTTAATGAGCAGAGAAGAGTCAGCTGATGTTTCTAGAGTCAGTTCTAAGCAGGGAAACATCATGAGACTTTCCTCCTCGCAGGAAATTAGTTTTCAGCCGACTGTAGCTGGTCAGCTGAAATGACCACCAGATGGTGCTGTTGTTACACATTTATTTATGATGTAATCAGTTCAAAACCAACTGTTATTTCTTTAAAAAACTGGGAAAAAAATGTTTTACATTAGATTTGAGGTCTTTTCTTTAACACATTTAAAAGTTTCAGTAATTTCATTTTATAATATTTCTATTTTTAATTATGTAATACATTAATTAGTACTGGGGGTTTTCTGTATAAGAGGGGGGTCTGACTGATCAATGAAAAAGATTCTCAGCCATAAAGCAGGACACAACTGTAAGGTACAAGTACCAGTTCCACTACTGACCATTTAGGTGATGCTGATTGGTGGAGAATCTGTCATTGACACGCCCACTTATCACTCCACTTTTGATAGAGAACAGATAATTATTGGAAGATTAGGCCATTGTGCCCCAGCCATAGACTAATCTTCTGCAGATTGATAAAAAAAAAAAACCCCAAAAAGTAATGGTACGATCCAGTTTCCCCTCTCAGTAGCAGGACAAGTCCCACTCGGGTCTGTTGCTGGGGAAGTACTAGAGGGCAACAGCAGAGATATAAAGGTGATACATTACTGGGATGTAACTGGGGCAAGTACTGCTCTCCTGTGTCTTTATGTTGTACTTGTGGGCTGATTCCCAACATTTCAGCCCGTTCATGGGACTGGACCAGCTCAGAACTCCTCAGGCCATTAGAACACAATGCAGGCGTTAATATAATAATAATACTAATAATACTACTAATAATATAATACTACTAATAATATTAATAATACTAATAATAACACTAATAATAATTGTATTATTAATATAGTACTACTAATAATATTAATACTACTACTACTACTAATAATAATAATAATATTAATACTACTACTACTACTACTGCTACTAATAATAATAATAATGGAAAAAAAAAATAATAAAAAGTGCTAAAGGAACAGTAGAAGTGCGCAGGTGTGTGAGACGTCACTGAATGGAACGTTCATCCGGCCACTTGTGTCCATGTGGGAGATCATTATCTGTGTGATTAGTGCACACTCACTCACTCACTCACTCATGTCTTACTCAAGTCTTACGTCTTGCTAATTGCTAATTTGCCCAGTGTTGATAAATTACCCCAAGTATGTGTAAGCCACGCCCCCTCTGTTTACAGACCTGCCCAATGCCACCCAGGCCACGCCCTCCCACCACACTCCCTGCTCCGCCTTGTTCAGAGGATTTAAGGAGCATTTCAATGACAAAGGTTTAGTAACAGTGGGTGGGTGACGGGTGAGAGGGGGACAAATCCAGGTGACTCAGAAATAAGAGTGACTTAATGACAATGGTGTTTTGTTGCTCAATTCAAATTCATTGTCAAGAAAGGGTTAATAATAAGTGTGAAAAGATTGAACTGCAGGGATTCCCCCATAACATATCTGAACATCTTGATATATTGAGCATCTGAATAAACAGTGAGTTATTAGTTATCTGAGGATTATTAGTTAATTATTAGTTGATTATTGTTGATTATTAGTTAATTATTAGTTGATTATTAGATGATTATTAGTTGATTATTAGTTGATTATTAGTTAATTATTAGTTGATTATTAGTTGAATATTAGTTAATTATTAGTTGAGTATTAGTAAATTATTAGTTGATCATTGGTTAATTATTAGTTGATTATTAGTTAATTATTAGTTGATTATTAGTTGATTATTAGCTGATTATTAGTTGATTATTAGTTAATTATTAGTTGATTATTAGCTGAATATTAGTTAATTATTAGTTGATTATTAGTTGATTATTAGCTGATTATTAGTTGATTATTAGCTGATTATTAGTTGATTATTAGTTAATTATTAGTTGATTATTAGCAGCATCAGTCTATAGGCACCTCTGTCTCAGGACCAGCAGATGGCGCTGTAATATACAAACTGGGGGAAAGTAACGGTGGGAAATAAACAGTGTGGGGGGTCGTTACTTTGTATCTGTCATTTCCTATAGTGACTTTCATGTTCATTAATTAATTAGAAATAATTGGATTCAGAAAAAGAACAAAACTTCCTCGTATAAATAGATACACAGTATATACAGACATCTGTCCTCTACAAATACACAATGTACTTATAAATGGGAGTTGCTGCAGGCTGTGTGTGTGTGATTGTGTGATATTCTGTGTGAGTGTGATTGTGTGTGTGATATTCTGTGTGTGTGTGTGTGTGTGATTGCGGGTGAGTGTGTGTGATTTTGTATGTGTGTGAGTGTGTGATTGTGTGTGATTGTGAGTGTGTGATTGTGTGTGATTGTGTGTTTGTGATTTTGTTACTCACACTCACTTATCTTTCTATAGGGGCTGTTCTAAAGAGTGTGTGTGATTGTGTGTGATTTTGTGAGTGTCTGTTATTATGTGAGTGTGTGTGGTTGTGTGAGTGTTGCCTTTTTGGACTGTTTGATATGTATCCAAGAGGGGGGTAAGTTGAAGACGGAAGTATACAGGAAACTCACTCATACGGATCAATATCTGTTGTTTGATTCCCACCATCCACTGGAACACAAACTGGGTGTCATTAGAACCCTGCACCACCGGGCGGAATGTGTGGCAACTGATACAGAGTCCAAAGACAAAGAGCAAAAACATCTCAGAGGAGCTTTGAAAGCGAGTGGCTCCCCAGACTGGGCATTTGTCAAAACAGCAGCAACCAAGCCCAACAGGAACACCAATAGAAATAACCGCCCGGAGACACATAGTAGGCGAAACATAGTCATCCCATATGTAGCTGAAGTGTCGGAGAAACTCAGGAGGATTTTCAACAAACACCACGTCCCTGTGTTTTTCAAACTCAACAACACACTGAGACAAAAACTGGTACATCCAAAGGATCAAACACCAAAAGAAAAACAAAGCAATGTGGTATACGGAGTCCAGTGTAGCGAGGAGAGCACAGATCTATACATCGGGGAGACAAAACAACTGCTCTCCAAGCGAATGGCTCAGCACAGGAGGGAGAACTCTACAGGGCAACACTCAGCTCTTTCTACACTTAAAAGACAAGGGACACTCCTTTGAAGACAGCAAGGTCCAAATCTTGGATAAAGAAGCCGCTGGTTTGAACGAGGCGTGAAAGAGGCGATTCATGTCAAGGTGGAGAGACCATCTCTGAACAGAGGGGGGGGGCCTTCGACACCACCTGTCTGCTACATACAATGCTGGTCTAACGTCTGTACCCCGGCGGATTCAGAACACTTCACACATCCATTCATGTAACTCTCACAAGTAACAGCTGTATCTAGGAGTCACATGACACATTGGATAATCCTATCACAGTAACTACACACAATCTACACCTCTGTGAGTTTCTCTGAAGAGTTACAATGGGCCATTGTGATTGGATTAGTGGAAGAGTTTATATGCCCAGAATTTCCCACACCAGTCAGTTGTAGGGATGTAGCGAACGTCGGAAAAAAAGTTTGCGAACATATTCGCGAACTTGCGTCAAAAATGCGAACGGTTCGCGAACGTCGCGAACCCCATAGACTTCAATGGGAAGGCGAACTTTAACATCTAAAAAAGACATTTCTGGCCAGAAAAATGATTTTAAAGTTGTTTAAAGGGTGCAACGACCTGGACAGTGGCATGCCAGAGGGGGATCAAGGGCAAAAATGTATCTGAAAAATCCATTGTTGACACAGCGCTGCGTTTTGTGCTGTAAAGGGCAGAAATCACACTACATTTCTAAACTTGTGTAATAAAATGCTTTAAAACATCCGGCGTCTACATGCCAATCAAGTCGTGTAAAGGTTACAGCCTGTTCACACGCAAAGACGAAACGCGGTGCTTACTGCAACGCAAAAAGACGCAAAGAGCTTTAATGAATGATACCGTCAAGTGAGCAAATAATAGTTGTTAATTACTAGTTGAGCTTGTCACCTCCAGGATGTTCGTCCTGTTGGTGGCAATATTTCTGTAGTGGTGTGTTTAGCAGTCACCGTGCTTGTGCGCATGTGCACGGTCAGGCAGAGGTAATTCAATGTACAGTGAAGTGAACCAAAAAACACCGATTCTGCAGTGTGGGCCCAGTTTTGGTCTACTTTATTGATCACCTGCGGTGACCATAAAAGATGCGATTTTGCCACTGTTGCAGAACCCTGAAAAATTAGGCATGTGTACTTTCCTGAAAAATTATCTTTTTTTTGTCGCAGTCACTGAAGCACAGAGGCCAGAAACAATATGCAATATAAATGCTAAAAATATTCATTTTTTTTTGTCGCAGCCACTGCAGCACAGAGGCCAGAAAAAATATGCCATATAAATGCTAACAATATAAATTTTTTTTGTTGCAGCCACTGAAGCACAGAGGCCAGAAAAAATATGCCATATAAATGCAAACAATATAATTTTTTTTTGTCGCAGCCACTGAAGCACAGAGGCCAGAAAAAATATGCCATATAAATGCTGAAAATATAAATTTTTTTTGTCGCAGCCACTGCAGCACAGAGGCCAGAAAAAATATGCCATATAAATGCTAACAATATTCCTTTTTTTTTGTCGCAGCCACTGAAGCACAGAGGCCAGAAACAATATGCCATATAAATGCTGAGAATATTCATTTTTTTTTTGTCACAGCCACTGAAGCATAGGGATGTAGCGAACGTCGGAAAAAATGCGCAAAAATGCGAGCGGTTCGCGAACGGTTCGCGAACCCCATAGACTTCAATGGGAAGGCGAACTTTAACATCTAAAAAAGACATTTCTGGCCAGAAAAATGATTTTAAAGTTGTTTAAAGGGTGCAACGACCTGGACAGTGGCATGCCAGAGGGGGATCAAGGGCAAAAATGTATCTGAAAAATCTGCCTGTGTGTGCTTGGAAGAGATAGTGTAGGGCGAGAGCTGTTAGTGATTTCAGGGACAGATGATAGTAAGTTTGCTGGCTAGTAATCTGCTTGATACTGCTCTGTATTGGAACAAAAAAATAAATAAAAGCAGTCCTTACAAGGACTACTGTTATTGCAGCAGTCAGCAGATGAGATCAGAAGCAGGACAGCTGCCCACTGCAGCTACATACAGAGCACTGCAGTAGAAGGTAGATTACTAGCCAGCAAAGCTACCTAAGCTTAAATGTCCCTCAAACCCCTGCAGACTTCTGTCCCTCCAATAACAGAGCAGTATCAAAACGATTACTAGCCAGCAAACTTTCAACTGTCCCTGAAATCACTAACAGGCAGCAGCTCTCTCCCTACACTATCTCTTCAGCACACACAGGCAGAGTGAAAAAACGCTGCAGGGCTTCGGTTTTTATAGGGAAGGGGAGTGGTCCAGGGGAGAGCTTCCTGATTGGCTGCCATGTACCTGCTGGTCTGGGGTGAGAGGGCAAAAAAAAGCGCCAACAATGGCGAACCCAAAATGGCGAACGTCGCGCGACGTTCGCAAACTTCCGGCGAGCGCGAACACCCGATGTTCGCGCGAACAAGTTCGCCGGCGAACAGTTCGCGCCATCTCTACTGAAGCACAGAGGCCAGAAAAAATATGCCATATAAATGCTGAAAATATTCCTTTTTTTTGTCACAGCCACTGAAGCACAGAGGCCAGAAAAAATATGCCATATAAATGCTGAAAATATTCCTTTTTTTTGTCACAGCCACTGAAGCACAGAGGCCAGAAAAAATATGCCATATAAATGCTGAAAAAATTCATTTTTTTTGTCACAGCCACTGAAGCACAGAGACCAGAAACAATATGCCATATAAATGCTGAAAATATTCATTTTTTTTTGTCACAGCCACTGAAGCACAGAGGCCAGAAAAACTCAGGATTTACCTGGATTCAAATGAAACCAGTAGGGTTTGCACCCTAGTTTGTAACGGTGGTGGAGGGAGGAGGACGCTAAAGGACAGCTGTATGTGGAGTCATGAGGCGTGCAGAGAAGGACAGCTGCATGGGGAGTCAGAATCAGAAACTCAGAACAAGTCTTCCGGCGTGCAGTAACCCTCCGAGATCCACCCCTCATTCATTTTAATAAAGGTCAGGTAATCGACACTTTTGTGACCTAGGCGAGTTCTCTTCTCAGTTACAATCCCTCCTGCTGCACTGAAGGTCCTTTCTGAGAGCACACTTGAGGCTGGGCAAGACAAGAGGTTCATGGCAAATTGTGACAGCTCTGGCCACAGATCAAGCCTGCGCACCCAGTAGTCCAGGGGTTCATCGCTCCTCAGAGTGTCGATATCTGCAGTTAATGCCAGGTAGTCCGCTACCTGCCGGTCGAGGCGTTCTTTGAGGGTGGATCCAGAAGGGTTGTGGCGCTGCCTTGGACAGAAAAACATTTGCATGTCTGACGTTACAGACCGGCCAAAGGGCTTTGTCCTTGCAGGTGTGCTCGTGGCAGGATTACTGGCACCTCTGCCCCTGGAATGTTGATGAGTTCCTGAAGTGACATCACCCTTAAAAGCATTGTACAACATGTTTTGCAGGCTGGTTTGTAAATGCAGCATCCTTTCGGACTTGTGGTACGTTGGTAACATTTCTGCCACTTTATGCTTGTACCGAGGGTCTAGTAGCGTTGCCACCCAGTACAGGTCCTTCTCCTTAAGCCTCTTGATACGGGGGTCCTTCAACAGGCATGACAGCATGAAAGACCCCATTCTCACAAGGTTGGATGCAGAGCTATCCATCTCCGCTTCCTCGTTATCAAGGACTGCATCATCCACGGTCTCCTCCCCCCAGCCACGTACAAGACCAGGGGTCCCCAAAAGGTCACCACTAGCCCCCTGGGAAGCCTGCTCCTGTTGGTCCTCCTCCTCCTCCTCCTCCTCCACAAAGCCACCTTCCTCCTCTGACTCCACTTCTGGCACCTCTCCCTGCGTTGCAGCAGGTGCCTGGGTTCGTTCTGGTGATTCCGACCATAAATCATGCGCTTCCTGCTCCTCGTCACGCTGGTCTACAGCCTCATCTGTCACTCGTCGCACGGCACGCTCCAGGAAGAAAGCGAAGGGTATTAGGTCGCTGATGGTGCCTTCGGTGCGACTGACCATATTTGTAACCTCTTCAAAAGGTCGCATGAGCCTGCAGGCATCGCGCATAAGCACCCAGTAACGGGGTAAAAAAATCCCCAGCTCTGCAGATCCAGTCCTACCACCCAGTTCAAACAGGTATTCGTTGACGGCTCTTTGTTGTTGCAGCAGACGTTCCAACATGAGGAGCGTTGAATTCCAGCGAGTCTGGCTGTCGCAAATCAAACGCCTGACTGGCATGTTGTACCGCTGCTGAATGTCAGCAAGGCGTGCCATGGCTGGGTAGGACCGTCTGAAATGGGCCGACACCTTCCTGGACTGCCTGAGAACGTCCTGGAATCCTGGGTACTTCGAGACAAAACGTTGGACTATTAAATTCAGAACATGTGCCATGCAGGGCACATGTGTTAAATTGCCCAGTCTCAGTGCTGCCAACAGATTGCTTCCATTGTCACACACCACTTTTCCGATCTTCAGTTGGTGTGGGGTCAGCCACCGATCGGCCTGTGACTGCAGAGATGACAGGAGTACAGATCCGGTATGGTTTCTGCTTTCCAGGCACGTCATCCCCAAAACAGCATGACAACGGCGTACCTGGCACATCGAATAACCTAGGGGGAGCTGGGGGTGCACAGGTGTGGAGGAGGAGGACCCAGCAGCAGAGGACGAAGAAGAGGAAGAAGACGAGGTAGAGAGCGAAGGAGGAGTAGAGGTGGTGGCAGAACCGCGTGCAATCCGTGGCGGTGACACCAACTCCACTGTTGTTGTTGAGCCACACATTCCCTGCTTCCCAGCCATTACCAAGTTCACCCAGTGGGCAGTGTAGGTGACATACCTGCCCTGACCATGCTTGGAGGACCATGCGTCAGTAGTCATATGGACCTTTGGCCCAACACTAAGTGACAGAGATGCGGTGACTTGGCTCTGCACATGGTGGTACAGGTGTGGTATTCCCTTTTTTGAAAAAAAATTGCGGCTGGGTACCTTCCACTGCGGTGTCCCAATTGCTACAAATTTGCGGAAGGCCTCAGAGTCCACCAGCTGGTATGGTAAAAGCTGGCGGGCTAAGAGTGCGGACAAGCCAGCTGTCAGACGCCGGGCAAGGGGGTGACTCACAGACATTGGCTTCTTACGCTCAAACATGGCCCTCACAGAAACTTGGCTGGGGGCAGATGACTGGGAATGGGAACTGGTGGTCAAGGTGGAAGGCGGAGTGGAGGGTGGTTCAGACGGGTGAAGGACAGCAGAGGTAGAGCAGTAAGATGCTGGACCAGAAGGAGGGTGGCTTTTAGTTTGCCTGTTGCCTTTGAGGTGTTGCTCCCAAAGTGCTTTGTGCTTGCCGTTCATGTGCCTTCGCATAGAAGTTGTACCTATGTGGCTGTTGGGCTTCCCAAGACTCAGTTTCTGACTGCACTCATTGCAAATTACAACGCTTTTGTCAGAGGCACACACATTAAAAAAATCCCACACTGCTGACCTTTTTGAAGCTGGCAATCTGGCGGTAACAGTAGAAGTTGGCGGCGTTGGCGGCAATGGCGGGTGCGTTGGCCGGCTGACCACAGGTGCCGATACATGTTGTTACCCTACTGTTCCCTGCGAGCTGTCCTCCCTGCTTCTTCTAAGTCTTATTCTCCTCCTGCCTCTCTGACTCTCCGTCTCTCCATCTGAACTATCCTCCTCTTGCTCTCTTCTACTGGGCACCCATAAAACATCAATCTCCTCATCCTCATTCTCCTCAGATGCATCAATTTCTTCTACCAGCTCACAGAAGGAAGCAGCAGCGGGGACCTCCTCATCACTCATTATGTCCATCTCTGTTGTGTTCTCTGCCAGAATTAAATCTGGTGTAACGTCCTCATCTCCTTCATCTTCTTCTGCCAATAATGGTTGCGCATTACTCAGTTCAAGAAACTCATGGGAAAATAACTCCTCTGACTCCAGTGAAGAAGGGGCGCCGGTGGTGGAGGAAGTGTTACGTGGGGTGGCCATAGCAGTGGAGGATGAGGATGTTGTGGTAAAGTTAGAAACGGTAGAGGATGGGGTGTGCTGTGTAAGCCAGTCAACTACCTCTTCAGCATTTTGGGAGTTCAGGGTCATTGCCTTTTTAAAACTGGGCAATTTGCTAGGGCCACAGGATAGCATAGCAGCACGGCCCCTAGTGCCTCTGCGTGGCGGCCTGCCTTTGCCTGGCATTATTTTTAAAACAACAACAACAACTCAGGTGGTGTTTCTGGAGATGGTATTATTATTGATATTTAGACAGAATGTGAACAAGCTCACACAGCTATATGGCAGTTGTTTGAAAATGAAGAACACACTGGGCAAACAATGCCTACAAGGTCAACGTATACTCTACTACAGCAGTGGATACGGAATATATTATTGCTGCCTGAAAAACGTCACTCGGGTGGTGTTTCTAGAGACGGTATTATTATTGATATTTAGACAGAATGTGAACAAGCTCACACAGCTAGATGGGAGTTGTTTGAAAATGAAGAACACACTGGGCAAACAAGGCCTACAAGGTCAACGTATACACTACTACAGCAGTGGATACGGAATATATTATTGCTGCCTGAAAAACGTCACTCGGGTGGTGTTTCTAGAGACAGTATTATTATTGATATTTAGACAGAATGTGAACAAGCTCACACAGCTAGATGGGAGTTGTTTGAAAATGAAGAACACACTGGGCAAATAATGCCTACAAGGTTAACGTATACACTACTACAGCAGTGGATACGGAATATATTATTGCTGCCTGAAAAACGTCACTCGGGTGGTGTTTCTAGAGACGGTATTATTATTGATATTTAGACAGAATGTGAACAAGCTCACACAGCTAGATGGGAGTTGTTTGAAAATGAAGAACACACTGGGCAAACAAGGCCTACAAGGTCAACGTATACACTACTACAGCAGTGGATACGGAATATATTATTGCTGCCTGAAAAACGTCACTCGGGTGGTGTTTCTGGAGACGGTATTATTATTGATATTTAGACAGAATGTGAACAAGCTCACACAGCAAGATGGGAGTTGTTTGAAAATGAAGAACACACTGGGCAAATAATGCCTACAAGGTTAACGTATACACTACTACAGCAGTGGATACGGAATATATTATTGCTGCCTGAAAAACGTCACTCGGGTGGTGTTTCTGGAGACGGTATTATTATTGATATTTAGACAGAATGTGAACAAGCTCACACAGCTAGATGGGAGTTGTTTGAAAATGAAGAACACACTGGGCAAATAATGCCTACAAGGTTAACGTATACACTACTACAGCAGTGGATACGGAATATATTATTGCTGCCTGAAAAACGTCACTCGGGTGGTGTTTCTAGAGACGGTATTATTATTGATATTTAGACAGAATGCGAACAAGCTCACACAGCTAGATGGGAGTTGTTTGAAAATGAAGAAGAAGAACACACTGGGCAAACAAGGCCTACAAGGTCAACGTATACACTACTACAGCAGTGGATACGGAATATATTATTGCTGCCTGAAAAACGTCACTCGGGTGGTGTTTCTAGAGACGGTATTATTATTGATATTTAGACAGAATGTGAACAAGCTCACACAGCTAGATGGTTGTTGTTTGAAGAACACACTGGGCAAATAATGCCTGCAAGTGCACTACTATTGGTGCACTACTATGAAGAACAGCAACAGCACTGTACACGTTAAAGAACAGTAAGATAAGTAAAAGAAAAAAAAAATATATGTATATTAAAAAAAAAAAAATTCTCGGGTTGCTGCTGCTGAACTACTAGGAGCAGCAGATTAGCACACCAGTCCCACTCCCCAACACTGCTAGACTAATAGCACTGGGCTCTTATAGTAGTAGTAGTAGTAAAACAACAAAAAAATAAATAAAAGCAGTCCTTACAAGGACTACTGTTATTACAGCAGTCAGCAGATGAGATCAGAAGAGATCAGTGCCCACAGCAGCTACATACAGAGCACTGCAGTAGAAGGTAGATTACTAGCCAGCAAAGCTACCTAACCTAAACTCACTGTCCCTCAAACCCCTGCAGACTTCTGTCCCTCCAATACAGAGCAGTATCAAGTAGATTACTAGCCAGCAAACTTACTATCAACTGTCCCTCAAAGAAATCAGTGAAATCAGTAACAGCTCTCTCCCTACACTAGCTCTTGCAAGCACACACAGGCAGAATGAAAAAACGCTGCAGGGCTTCAGTTTATATATGGAAGGGGAGTGGTCCAGGGGGTGTGGGGGTGGTCCAGGAGGGAGAGCTTCCTGATTGGCTGCCATGTATCTGCTGGTCTGGGGTGAGAGGTCAAAAAAAAGCGCCAGGTAAGGCGAACCCAAAATGGCGAACGTCGCGCGACGTTCGCGAACATTAGGCGAGCGCGAACAGTCGATGTTCGCGCGAACAAGTTCGCCGGCGAACAGTCCGCGACATCCCTAGTCAGTTGTACTGAAGAAGCTGCAGTGGCATAACTAGACCTCTAAGGGCCCTGGTATGTAAATATAGGCCCCCCTACGTGACACCGACCCCCCCCATGCATTGGACTGGAACAAAGTCTCCCATAGACTCCATTATAATCAAATAATTCAACTTTTTAAAATTTTTCTAGTAGACTTAAGGTATGAAGATCCAAATTATGGAAAGATCCATTATCTGGAAACCCCCAGGTTCTAAAAATTCTGGATAACAGGTCCCATACCTGTACTAAAAGGATATAAGCACAGGAGTCTGAAATACATTTTTACTCTGTTAATAACAAGGGTTAATCAGTGGAGCATTAAAGGGGTCCTTCACCTTTACATTAACTTTAATATGGTGCAGACAGGGATTTTCTTTTTTTTTTTTTTGCTGTTTGTGTTATTTAGATTTTTATTCAGCAGCTCTCCAGTTTGCAATTTCAGCATTCTGGTTGCTAGTGACCAAATTACCCTAGCAACTATGAACTGATTTGAATGAAAGATTGGAAAATGAATTGCACAGAGCCTGATTAAAAAACCAAGTACCAAGAAAAGTACAGACACCAATAAATGTTAGCCTTACAAGTCATTGTTGTTTAGATGGGGTCAGGGACCCCCACTTGAAACCTGGAAAGACTCAGACGGAGAGAAATAATAAATATTAAAAGAAAAAAATGAAGACCAATTGAAAAGTTGGTTAGCATTTACCATTCTATAATATACTAAAAGTTAACCTGAAGGTGAACCTCCCGTTTAATGTTACACTATGGGGCCCAACATGTATTGTCTCTTTAACAGCCACCTTGCAAGGGGCATCAACTATTCAACTATTTTCAACTTCAAGAACAGGGCTTACCGGGCATATCCCAACTGTAACTTTCACACAATGTACTCACTCAGCTTGGTGGCCTAGGAATTGGACTGCACCACCTTCTGCTCCCTTCTTAAGACCAGAGCTGCCAGAGAGGGGGTAGTTGCAGTTTGCTGCGCCTTCACTGATCTTCCTGCACTAAGTGATGTAGGCGGCGGCATGTTGGCTCACCGCCCAATCGTTTTTCACCGCTCTCACCAAGAGGGCCTAGGGCCCACCAAGTCTGCACCCAGTGGAGTGCCCCTGGAGGCCAGTCCGACCCTGCCTGCCAAAGCCGGGATGAAAATTGGCACCGCAAGAGTGCGCCACCGGTGATGTCATGCGCAGCGCGCCGCCGGAGGAGTGCGCTGTGGATAACGCGGCCCCATCTGGCTGCGCCCCAAAATTGGCAGTGCGCGAGCTGCCGGCGGCCCAGAGGGTGTGCCGGCCCTGGCCCATTTGTACCCCCTGCTCCCCCGGTAGTTCCACCACTGAGAAGCTGCTCGGATGAGTAGTGAAACATCTTCATTGATTACTCAGCAAGTCCAGTTGTTTTTAGATTGACCTGCACTAGATGAACTCAACCATGCTGCTTGTCAATAGTCAATTGTAAAGTGGTGACTCCTGCTGTGGACAGCCAATGAGAGCAGGTGAAATCTGTCAGTGACTCACAGCATGTTGGTTGTAGCTGGAAACATGTTAGGTTGAGGAACTGTAAGAATGTTGCACTGAGGAGCTCACAAAGCTTTTTAAATATATAAACAACCTTAATTAACACATAATATAAGACTTTAAGTTTCATTTACAAATAGTCCACTTTACCTTTACCTGCCACTTGCCTGTGGGGTGCAACAATGTTCCTGCCCAGCCGGCTCTGTACAATTAGTGGAAGGTGCAAATACTGATGTGGGGAAACCCTGGGGTTATCAGTCAGATACACTAGCACCCTGCTGCACCTGCTGCACCCTCACCCACTCTCCATGCGCATGAAAGCAACGTGACAAGAGGTTGGGGAAGGGACAATTGTGACCCTGGGGCAACTCCTATGATGTGGCCCCCTCTCCCCACTGCTCGTACCTTTCTAACGCCACAGTTACTATGGGGGTGTATCAATAGTGTCTCTCGCAATACAACTGCCCAATTGTCGGGTTAATGACTGGAAATTTGGCTCTTCCAGTTACCGGAGTGAGTTTGGGGCTGCCGGAGACAAGGTGAGACTGGTAGGGGCAACAAGTAGTTGGGGGGAGGGAAGTTAGTTGCTGATGGAGGGACACTCGGAGATTGATCCTGTGCAGAAATTAACTGGAGGTAAATACCAAGCACCCCCCACCATTACAATCGAGACACAAGTCCCCCCTAGTTTCACACCAGTCGTTTCCCACTAATAGACACTTGTCAATGGGAGACGAACCACAAGCAGTTCCCTCTCTTTTATAACTTTGGGATTTTCAGGTGAAGCTTCAGCCAGGCCTGAGTTTTGCTCCACTTCTGCCCCAGGTACCCAACCTCTTTATACCCATTGGCTCATGCGCAGTGACATCAGGGAAAGTGATGTCATTACATAACCTGCTGCACGTGACATCATCATTTCTGCCACCAGATTTTGTGGCAGGGGAAGAGACTTTGTTTTTACCATAAAGATGTCTAAACTTTCAATGTCCCTTGCCTACAGCTCTTGCTCCTGAAACACAACACCAGATCAACTCTATTATTATTATTATTATTACAGGTATGGGACTTGTTATCCAGAATGCTCCAGACCAGGGGTGTTCCAGACAACAGATCTTTGGATCTTCATACCTTAAGTCTACTAGAAAATCATATAAACATGAAATCAAGCCAATAGGCTGGTTTTGCCTCCAATAAGGATTAATTATATCTTAGTTGGGATCAAGTACAAGCGACTGTTTTATTATTACAGGTATGGGACCTTTTATCCAGAATGCTCGGGACCTGGGGTTTTCCAGGTAAGGGGATCTTTCCATAATTTGGATCTTCAAACCTTAAGTCTACTAGAAAATCATATAAACATGAAATAAAGCCAATAGGCTGGTTTTGCTTCCAATAAGGATTAATTATATCTTAGTTGGGATCAAGTACAAGTTACTGTTTTATTATTACACAGAAAAAGGAAATCAGTTTTGAAAATTTGGATTATTCAGATCAAATGGAGTCTATGGGAGACAGTGTTTTCATAATTCAGAGCTTTCTGGATAATGGGTTTTTGGATAATGGATCCCATACCTGTATTGGTTTAGAAATGAATTAGGTACATAAATGATGTATAATAGGCAGGTTCCAGGTGCTGGTATCCCTACAAATGTGATATTTTGCATTAAAAATGTGTGATTTGTAGAGGCGAGAAGTGTTTCTATTGGATTCTGGACATACCTGGGTGCAGCAATTTGGATTATTTGGATAAAATAGAGTCTATGGGAGACAGCCTTTTTCATAATTTGGAGGTTTCTGGATAACGGGTTTCCGGATAATGGATTCCATACTTGTATATATTCTGCCTTTGCTTCCTCTCAATCTATGGAATAATAACATACACACACACATATACTGTACATATATATATATATTCATGGAGCTGTGCTGGAGTGACAGGTTGTGGGCATGTTGTTGCTAAGCAGCAGCAGAAGAAGAGAAGTGGGAGTCACTGGGAGTTGCTGGGAGTCACTGGGAGTCGTTGGGAGTCAGGGGTTGGGGTGCTATAGTATATGGGTGTCTCTGCATGTAAAGTTGGAATATTCGTGCGACTTCTAAAGTGGTGGAGCAGCTACACACTGTTCCCTGGGGCCCAAATCCATTTGCAGTTCCTCCCTTGATTAGTTTAATACATAATCTGCTTTTTCCAAAGTAAAAGAGCCAAACGTTTGAAAGGAGGGGAAAACATGTAGTAACCTCTAGCCTAGAATTTGCTCATTAGCCCAAATAAAGTGCATGTGCGCACAGGCAGGGGAAGAAGGGCAGCTTTGTTGCTCAATCTTTAGTGGTTATTACACAAATAACAATAATAAACCAAAGCCTTTTAAGCGGCACGTATGATTGGCCGGCTAGAAATGCGGCCGGCTCCATTTGTAAATAGTCAATAGCGACTCCCCAGCTCTTTCAACGTCCCCATTATGAGCCGGTGACACTTCAAATGGGGGAGGAAATGATGATGTCACACATTGGAAATTTGGAGCCTTGAGTCAACAAATATCTGGTTGCACTCGCCTTCCGACAGGGAATGTACCATGAGCACGAGCGTCTGGGGGGTTTCTGGCTCAATGGGGCCACTATAAAACTGACATGAAACTGCACAAGACACATTTGTTTCCCAAGGAAAATGACGGCACTTGAATGAAATGCGTTAATTCTGCACTCTGTCCTCATACTGAACTCTCTGCACTCTCTCATGCGACTGCTGCTCTATGGGCTCCCCACATCGACCCTTTAAAGGACAACTCATACCTTCAAATCACTCTTTTCTTGCTCCTAAAAATGGAAAGAAAAATCAACGTCCGAGTTGGATTTCAGTGAAGATGTGATTTGTCCGAAATGTTACCCCTGCCACTTATCGATACCTTTGCGGCGTCCACTCAACAGAATCAGTAGACAGCGGTGAAGTAAAACAGTTTTAATATCAGGACAATATTCCGCTAAATAAAACTGTTTTATTTCCCGGCTGTTGAGTTCACGCTGAAAGGGTATCGTATCAATTGTGAAAGCCTCCCAAAGCTGCGGGTTTGGGGTGTTGCACCCGGACCAGAGATTAGGGGGAAAATTCCCTAAACGGCAAAAATTTGCCAGCAGCGGCTTTGCAGCCATTGCAACACTTCGCCAGGCGTAAATTCGCTAGGACAACGCCAATTCCCTAAAGTGAGACGTTGCGTCCAGGGTGCTGAACGCTGGCTTTCGCTACCATTACTGCGGCAATCAAAGCGAAGATGCTCTAGCATTGGCTAATTTGCATACGGCGGGAAATAATAAAGTTGAATGGACGTATATGTTGCAGCAAATACATTACATTACACAAGCCCAGGGAACCTTAATAAAATAAAATAAAGTTGTTATATTGCCCTACACATGAGCCCACTGTATAGTTTATCTTCCATATGTTAGGAAATGTAGGGGGGAACCCGGTTACCCAAAAAAATTTTACGGACCTTTGCAGCTTATCACTCTGAGAAAAGGAACAGACAGCAGTGTTTTTGGGACTTTTTGCATTGAGGATTCTTATTCACTCCATTGCACTTGGCCTGGTCTGCGGTGGCGAAGGGAACTCTGGCGAATGAGGTAACGTTCAGTAAAATGCGCATCTTAGTGAATTTGTGGAGTTACGTCCGTTTGCCAGAGAGAAAACTTGCCGGGCGCTAGAGTGTGAAGCAACGTTACGTCTGTCTCCTTCACCAGCGATGTGACGCCTGCGCCCGTTAGGGAATCGACGAAGTTGCGAAATGACGTCACGCAGGCGAATTTTCTGTAGCGTTAGTCACTTCTCACTTTAGGGAATGTGCCCCATGGAGCGCTGAGTGACCTGTACCCCATTATTGTTATTGAAACATGATGAATTAAGTGACAGGTTCGGGGGATTTGCACCCGGACCCACTGAGTAAAGGGGTGAGCGCAGCAGAAATGGATCCTGTGGGACATTAATAACTATATACAGAGTTGGTCAGATTTGAGCCCATTTGTATATTGGGTTTTTGGTTTCCCCTGCCACTAATAAAGTTTTCTACTTTTATCCCCTCGCTGATGTGTCGGCTCAACTACAAGTCCCAGACACGTTCACAAAGAGACTTACACTGGGATTGGGGGGGGGGGGGCAGCTATTTGCATCTCCTGCTCAGTCCCAAATGCACAAATGTCCCGGGGGCAACACGTCGTCCCTAAAATGTTGGTGCCCTGGGCCATTCCACAAATCAGGGCCTAATAAAGCAGGAATTTGTGTTAAAGCCTTGTCTAACAGGTTTCCTCCCATTACTCAATAGTCAATACTACAGGGAACAATGAAAAAGAAAATAGAACAACCCCCTCCCCCCCAACCCAAAGAGTATAAAATAAATTGGCTTCTTAATTCGGCATTAGGTTGAGTATAAATTGTAATTCATGTTATAAAACAGCCGAGTGTTACAGACTTATTGAAATGTCTCGTGTAACAGTGAAACCTGATTTGTCAATAAAATAACAGACACTTTTTTCCCTTTTCAGCATTAAAATGTTTTGGCAGCGGAAGGTCTGGAACATGTAACAAGCCGTGACCTGTGTCACCCCCAGTGTCCCCCACGGACTCTGCACCTCTCTGCGGCGTTAGTGTAAAATTCAATTTCATGTCACTCAGCACTTGGTCTCACACACTCACACATTCACATATACACAAACACATACACACAGACACATACACACATACACATACACACATACACATACACACACACACACACACACACACACACACAGACACACACACACACACATACACTCATACACACACAGACACACACACACTCACATACACTTATAAGATACAAACAGTCTGGAATGGCACTTGGATCATTTATTCACATAAACGTTTCCATGAGGCGCTGAACTATGGAGGAATCTGGGATTATTTTACCTTCTGATTAACAGAAACCCCTCAAGTTATTTTGATATGAAAATAGGTCCAATGTTCTGGTGCCCTTACCAATAAGCCCAATGTACTGGGACCCGTATCAATGAGCTTATTGTGCCGGGGTTCTTACCAATGAGTCCAATGTGCTGCGGTTCTTACCAATGAAGCCACTATACCAGGGCCCTTACCAATGAGTGGATTACTGCTGAATCAAGTTGAGTAGTAACTTCACTATAACAAGTGCAAGTTCAAGCTGCTCTTATCCTTCCAGTGGGCTATGGACCTACAGATACTGAAGGACTGGACTCTCAATTCAACAAGCAATTTCCATAAGTAATTTAGTTAGGTTTATTTCATCGGGTTTGCATCGAGGCTGCATCGAGTCTGGTAACCCATAGCAACTGACTAGAAATGTAGAGCCAACTGTCTTGATTAGGAGGTCCAGCCTTGCCAAATTTAAACCATTGAATCATATGAAACCATTTTTGTAGGGTCTATTGACCTATGAGGGGACTGGTTAAAGGATTTGGGTCCATCTATCCAAGTGGTAATAAACATTGCCCCCACTTCCAATATTGTCTAATTGCTGACCAATAAGATCTTAAAAGTAATTGAAAGAGACCCATGGATACTCATAGCCTATAAGTAAGTGCCCAGTTGGCACGAAACGCATAAGGCTAAACACGTGCTAATAAATATTTGAATTCATCCAATTTTGGTAAACCTGGAACTGGGGTTAATCATCAGACCATATGAGGATATTTATGTATATCTCCTGTAATTTAATATACTGTATATCATTTTTCTTCAAGAGCAGATATACCCACTATTTTTGTTTATTCAATAAGAGATCTCAGTCTTTGTTGTTCTCTCTGAAGGAAGGTAGTGCACTAGGTTTTTTTGGTCATATAATCACTATTTTTGGCTCTGTCCCCTCCCCATAAATTCTTCCCTGGTTGTTTAGTACAGGCTGTGATATTCCTAGTCGATTCAAGTGGCCTAAGGTTGGTGCTGCCCAAAGTCTTGGGGTAATGGATGTTGGGGTTGCAGTTATAGTGGTGAAGGTTTCAGGTCACATTGTTTCACAAAATTTATTTGTCTGTGTCTGGAGCAGCTTCATCCCTGGACTTCTTTATGAACCAGACTGGAGTGAGCACCATGGAGCCCTTATCTCTAATTAAGATGGGTTGTTGGCTGGACATCTCTTATCCACGTAATACACCCCAACCCCAGGTCTCCTGCATTGCAACAGGTCCCCCCTGTAAACTCTGGCCCCATATTTATGGTTACGGTTTCAAAATAAATGGACTGATCTTGCTCTACAAGCTTTAAAGATGACTAGAGTGTCTGGCAGTAGCCGAAATGTATCAGGTGGGAATCTGGGTGAAACGTCCGTGATATTTTACTAAGAATTGCAGAAACAATGGGCAACTGCCCAAAACAGCCAAACAACAGTTTATTTTACCCTGAAATAACACGAGCCTTTCACTGCCAAAAAGAATAATATTTCTTTGTCTATTTTTCAAGTGGAAGAGTATTCACTGCTATTAAAGTTCTTTTTCTGCTGTTTTTGACTCATCGGCAGAATAGAGTCTCGTTCCTCTCATTAGTCCCAGTTTAGACAGGACAGTGATTTGGGGGTTTGTCTGGGCAGAACTGAGTGTGGCCATAGACGATAAAGCCGGGGCACAAAATGTTATATATCCAACCACATACATTATTAATATGACCCCTTCCACTGACGAACTTACAAAGTTTTCAGCAGGTCTAGTAACCCATGGCAACCAATAACAGGGAGCATTTACTAGTTATGCATCAGAAAGAAATCTTCTGATTAGTTGCTATGGGTTACTAGACCCATGGAAACTTTGGTACAATGTATCTTTCTCTTGCACTGTGGGGTCTATGACACCTGGGCACTAACCAGGGGGGGGGGTGTATAATTACATCATATTCTTATTTATTTAAAGCTAATAAACACATTTTCAAACCTTTAGACAATTCTTGGGCGGCAGTTTGAGACACCAGTGATGCAAATGCAAATAAAACGCTCTCCGAATTTCCCTACTCTAAACACTATACGTATATATATCTATACATTCATTTATTGCAGAGCCCCCCATGGTATGCCATTTGGTTGGAATTACATAAGCAGCCCCCGAGCAATTATAAGGCAAATGATGTGACATCTGATTTTCAGGAATAAAACGCATTGATTTCATTGATGTTTTGCCTTTGAAACGTAAGGTGCAGCTATTTCCCCCAGCTGACAGTTAGGCATGAAATGAGAACAAGGTTTTCTTTTACCACCAGGCTGAACAATATTCCATTTTTGTTTTATTTCAAGAAAGAAATACTGAAAGGACTTGTGAATTCCATCTGTTAACCTTGTTAGGTCTGTGCCGTGTTCTATAGGAAACTCTATCTTTGTCCCACCTGAACAAAAAGGGCCTGGGACATTGAGAGACTGCACCTCTTTAATGCACAGATGTTCCAAAAAACAGTATTTTGTGCAGGATTTCCATGTATTTCTCTATGTATATTCATCATGTTCAGTGATTGCTGGAAGGTCTAGTAAAACTCTATGGAATTGTGCACTGCCGTGTCTGCTCCCAGGAGCCAAGTCCTTCTAAAGAAAAAGGGGTCACACTGGAAATGAAGAAATATAAGTCCCCCTGAATGCACCATTTTGTATGTGGTTCTTGGGTTATGTGGACATTTAATATTATATAAAGTAGGTGAATTCAACAAGTGGAACCAAGGAAGGATTAAATGAAATTCTACCCCCCCCAGTTAAATTCCCTGGAAATGCTTCCCTAGTTCTAAGCCTAAAACACAGGAAGAAATGAGGGGTCCAAAAATGGCTCCAAAAAGTAGCTGGGCACAACACCAAGACCATGTACAGTAAGTATATATCGATATATAGTGAATAAAGTACCCCCTCTTTTAAAATATAAGGATATTATATGTCACCGAGGAGTTTCATGACCATATAAAAGTACAAAGTACGAGGCCGAAGGCAGAGTGTTGTTATACAGGTCATGGAACTCCGAGCTAACTTCTAATATCCTCATATTTTACAACAGGGGGAACTTTATTTATTATAATACACAAATTTCGGTGAGTCATGTGACAGAAATGACATCAGAACTCACCGTTTATAACTGATGACATCAGAACTCACCGTTTATAAGGATATAATTGACAACATATTCATGGCTTTTGTGTATTATATAGATATATATTGGCACAACTTGCTGATGCTTTGTAAACGTTTACTGCCTACCTCGGCTTATTCTTCCTTAAATCCAACAGCATTGGGTTGGGATGTTAGTGCAACGGTTCCACATGGGACATTGTGCACATGAGGAAGGGGCAGTGGCCTCCCAAAGTTTCTCTTGGTGTAGTTGCCCCAGGTTTATCATTGATATACACTTTTGAATTGCAGCAGACAGACTGATGGTATAGAGCAGTCAGACTATATAGACCAATGAACGGAGAGGGTGGAGATTTCTTAATGAGCAGCACTGTGATTGGATGAAGGTGGTACAGAAAGTTGGACTTCTCACCACCCTTGTCATATTAAGATAAATGGACCTCAAATAGCACTGGGGTTTAACAACAGTATTTTGGTACCTACCGTTACAGTCTTGAAGAACAGTTACATGATGTGTAGATATGCTGGGCTTTCATATATACAAGCCCTAGCTTCCCAAAGTGTGAGGCAGCTCCTCCCAGTGGGCCCTGAGCAGTGGATATGGCTCCTCCTGAATAGCTAGTGTAAGCTTGGAGTGCATACTTACTTTCTGTTTGATTTATGTGCAGTACCTTTAAGCTTGTTACAGGCTAGTAAAGTAGAGCGATGAGAGATTTTCATGTCAATGGCACCCAATACATTGGAGAATCTCATCTCAATGGCACCCAGGACATTGGGAAACTTCATGTCAATGGCACCCAGGACATTGGGAAACTTCATGTCAATGGCACCCAGGACATTGGGGAACTTCATGTCAATGGCACCCAGGACATTGGGAAACTTCATGCCAATGGCACCCAGGACATTGCAGGACCTCATGTCAATGGCACCAAGACATTGGGAAACTTCATGTCAATGGCACCCAGGACATTGGGAAACTTCATGTCAATGGCACCCAGGACATTGGGAAACTTCATGTCAATGGCACCCAGGACATTGCAGGACCTCATGTCAATGGCACCAAGACATTGGGTAACTTCATGTCAATGGCACCAAGACATTGGGAAACTTCATGTCAATGGCACCCAGGACATTGGGAATCTTCATGTCAATGGCACCAATACATTGGGAAACTTCATGTCAATGGCACCCAGGACATTGGGAAACTTCATGTCAATGGCACCAAGACATTGGGAAACTTCATGTCAATGGCACCCAGGACATTGGGAATCTTCATGTCAATGGCACCAATACATTGGGAAACTTCATGTCAATGGCACCCAGGACATTGGGAAACTTCATGGCAATTGCACCAGGACATTGGGGCAGTCTATTTGCCATGGGAATTAACAGTGTAGGAATAAATGTTGGAACTTGTCATCTCTGAAAGTGTGGGTTTGCTTTGTACCTGACTCCAAAGCTGATAAATCCTCCAAATCCATTTGTTTACTTTTGCCTTTGCAGAAGTTTTATATCCTCTTTAATATCCATAGTTAAAAGGACATAGCAGCAAAGAGAAAAGATGTCAGCTCAGAACAGAAGCAAATTTTTCTTATCCTGCAGATTATTAGCAGTGAGGCTTAAACCCTACAGGGAGTTGTAAAAAGTTAATATCTAAAAAACACTAGTAAAGCAACAGAAATATGATATATTGTGCAGATTCTTGGGGGGGGGTTAAACTGTAAATACCACAGAAATGTGTTGGAACATGTTTAGTGTTACACAAAAATAAAATACATGATCATCATCATCTTGTGTTCACCAAATTCACAAATACTGGGCAAACAAGATCAGTGACTTATTATTGTATATAGTACAGTAAATGGTGCACAGTATATAGTAATATATAGTAGATGTAACCTGGGCATTCAGCAAGGGGTTATCTCTAGGCTCCAGGCCATAGATATCAACATATGCTGAGTATTCATCTCCCAAATTAATATCCAATTATAGGACAGTAAAACAAAAATATTGAAGATATTTGTCAAATTACGTGTAATTAGTGATGGGCGAATTTGCGCTGTTTCGCTTCGCCGAAAAATCCGCGAATTTCGCGGAATGGCAAAAAATCCGCAAAATGGCGCTGGCGTCTCGTTTTTGATGCCGGTGCCCGTTTTTTTGACGCCGGCGCCCGTTTTTTGACGCCGGCGTCCGTTTCGCGAATAAATTTGCCCATCAATATTAATTAGTAACTGTTTTTCATATAAACAGAACCTGGGGTCTTCCAGATGATGAGTTTTTCTGTAATTTAGATCACCTCCGCGAAAAATAAAAATTTAAGCATTAATCCAATAGGATAGTTTAGCCACCAATATGGATTCCTGCAGCTCAGTACAATCTACTGTTTTATTTTACAGAGAAAAGGGAAGTCATTGAAAAGTGATTTGCTTAAAATGAACCTGATAGACATTTGTAACAACATTCCTGAAAAACAATTGATTAAATCAAGGCTATTTTAAGTTAACTTAAGACTATTATCCCACTGTTACTATAGGCACCATCTCTCCCTACTATACCTGCTATCCCACAGTCTCCCTTCCCAGAGACTATTATCCCACTGTTACTATAGATACCATCTCTCCCTACTATACCTGCTATCCCACAGTCACACTCCCTTCCCAGAGACTATTATCCACTGTTACTATAGGTACCATCTCTCCCTACTATACCTGCTATCCCACAGTCACACTCCCTTCCCAGAGACTATTATCCACTGTTACTATAGGCACCATCTCTCCCTACTATACCTGCTATCCCACAGTCACACTCCCTTCCCAGAGACTATTATCCCACTGTTACTATAGACACCATCTCTCCCTACTATACCTGCTATCCCACAGTCACACTCCCTTCCCAGAGACTATTATCCACTGTTACTATAGGCTCATCTCTCCCTACTATACCTGCTATCCCACAGTCACACTCCCTTCCCAGAGACTATTATCCACTGTTACTATAGGCACCATCTCTCCCTACTATACCTGCTATCCCACAGTCACACTCCCTTCCCAGAGACTATTATCCACTGTTACTATAGGCACCATCTCTCCCTACTATACCTGCTATCCCACAGTCACACTCCCTTCCCAGAGACTATTATCCACTGTTACTATAGGCACCATCTCTCCCTACTATACCTGCTATCCCACAGTCACACTCCCTTCCCAGAGACTATTATCCACTGTTACTATAGGTACCATCTCTCCCTACTATACCTGCTATCCCACAGTCACACTCCCTTCCCAGAGACTATTATCCACTGTTACTATACGCACCATCTCTCCCTACTATACCTGCTATCCCACAGTCACACTCCCTTCCCAGAGACTATTATCCACTGTTACTATAGGCTCATCTCTCCCTACTATACCTGCTATCCCACAGTCACACTCCCTTCCCAGAGACTATTATCCACTGTTACTATAGACACCATCTCTCCCTACTATACCTGCTATCCCACAGTCACACTCCCTTCCCAGAGACTATTATCCACTGTTACTATAGGCACCATCTCTCCCTACTATACCTGCTATCCCACAGTCACACTCCCTTCCCAGAGACTATTATCCACTGTTACTATAGGTACCATCTCTCCCTACTATACCTGCTATCCCACAGTCACACTCCCTTCCCAGAGACTATTATCCACTGTTACTATAGGCACCATCTCTCCCTACTATACCTGCTATCCCACAGTCACACTCCCTTCCCAGAGACTATTATCCCACTGTTACTATAGACACCATCTCTCCCTACTATACCTGCTATCCCACAGTCACACTCCCTTCCCAGAGACTATTATCCACTGTTACTATAGGCTCATCTCTCCCTACTATACCTGCTATCCCACAGTCACACTCCCTTCCCAGAGACTATTATCCACTGTTACTATAGGCACCATCTCTCCCTACTATACCTGCTATCCCACAGTCACACTCCCTTCCCAGAGACTATTATCCACTGTTACTATAGGCACCATCTCTCCCTACTATACCTGCTATCCCACAGTCACACTCCCTTCCCAGAGACTATTATCCACTGTTACTATAGGCACCATCTCTCCCTACTATACCTGCTATCCCACAGTCACACTCCCTTCCCAGAGACTATTATCCACTGTTACTATAGGCACCATCTCTCCCTACTATACCTGCTATCCCACAGTCACACTCCCTTCCCAGAGACTATTATCCACTGTTACTATAGACACCATCTCTCCCTACTATACCTGCTATCCCACAGTCACACTCCCTTCCCAGAGACTATTATCCACTGTTACTATAGACACCATCTCTCCCTACTATACCTGCTATCCCACAGTCACACTCCCTTCCCAGAGAATATTATCCACTGTTACTATAGGCACCATCTCTCCCTACTATACCTGCTATCCCACAGTCACACTCCCTTCCCAGAGAATATTATCCACTGTTACTATAGGCACCATCTCTCCCTACTATACCTGCTATCCCACAGTCACACTCCCTTCCCAGAGACTATTATCCACTGTTACTATAGACACCATCTCTCCCTACTATACCTGCTATCCCACAGTCACACTCCCTTCCCAGAGACTATTATCCACTGTTACTATAGACACCATCTCTCCCTACTATACCTGCTATCCCACAGTCACACTCCCTTCCCAGAGACTATTAAAAATCACTATATTCTGTAGTAACAACAAATCTAATATATGTCACCAATACAAATATAATGAATTTCAAATATTAGCTGTGATTATTAGTTCTGTACATAATGACTTTGCTTTCTTTTCCTTTGTAAGTGGAGAGCACAGCAATAGCATTGAATCCTAGCTGTACTTACCATGGAATGGGTTAAAAGATTAGGACCGGGTAAATTAGGTTAAATGAGAATATACAGCTGTAAACTATTCACTACAAAATTTCTACAGTGTCTGCAATCAAATAAAGTCCGTTGTAGTCTTTGAACTTTATATACGTATTAGAAAGGCACAGATGGCAGGAAACCCCTGATACAAATAGGAATATAAATAATCTAATGAGAAAATAATGTGTTTTTTCTGCAGACTTTTCTTTTTGTGTCCGTTATTGTTCCTTTAACCCTGCAGGGAACATCTGGGAGACCTCACTCTCCTTCCTAAACTGAGTGTTAAGTGTGTATTCCTGGCTTTAGACTTGCCATTAGTGGATTGCCTAGAATTGACTGAGCCCCTCAGCAGATGGCTAGTTTGAAGGACCCTCAAAACTGGAGGATTCATAAAGCATCTCACATCCAACTCTTCATCCAATACATTTATTTGCCCCATTGAAAAGCAACTGCAACATACTCTGCTGAGGGCTCATTAAATGCAGTCTTTCCTTTCAGAAAATCCCATCAATACTTCACCAATCCAAAAATGATAGGGACAAAATCAATTTCTTATGTCGATAGAAACCCAATGGTTGAACCCATGAGCTGAACATGCAGAAGAAAGTTATTTGTCAGTATCTGACTGATTGGCCGCTGGTCTTTGTGATATTGGTTGGCTGATTTGTATATAAGAACCTCAGGTATGTGGTATCCAGTCCCGAATGTTCACCTGTAGCATGATCACTAATCAGTTGGAGATGATTTATATATGTAGACACCTTCATTGATCATTCCTGTAGAATCGTCCTTTTGTCTCCCATCCAATTAGAGTTTATGTAAAGATTTTTTAGACCCAATGGGAACGTTTCCCTTGTGCAACAAAACCTTCTGACTAACTGAATCCTTCAAAGGGAAAATAATTCACGCAATGGAGCTTGGGCCATTTGATACTTCAAACTCATTCTCATTTAAACGGGAAGACGGTCCTCAAATAAAAATAATACATTTCTACTTGTCAGTAATGAGAAGTGGAAACGTAATCAGTTGCTTTTTATCCAGTTTATTTACAAAGCCAACACCTCACTACTCCTAGCAGGGAATGAAAACTTTCCTTTGAAATCAGAATATTCCGTCTTCCAACAAAGGATACAAGTCATTTAGTAATAAATCTTGACTTGATTTCAGATCAAAGTGGCACTAAGCACTTCATTACCCTGATTATTTGTAATGTATTGGTGGGAAACAGGCTACAAATGGCTAATACTAGACCAGCTGTGAGAGAGTTTTATTGTTGAGTTTTATTTATTTAGGGACCTACAATTCCTTGTGAAATGAAAACATGGTTTAGGGTAACATGAAAAAAAGGGCGAGATCATGAAATGTGTTGTTTTTTTCACCATAATAAGGGTGTTTGAGGATCACTACAGCATTAGTCTACAGAGATTCCCCAATGTCAACATTAGACTGTGGGGTCTACGGCCTACTGGGGCTGCCACTTCATGGGCCCACACCCCCCTGGGCCTCCCACCCCAGCCAAAAAAAACCCCAGCCCCCTGTCCCAGTTGCAAGCCCTCTCTGTGCCCATTGGGGCAGATCCTATTTTCTCTTCTCACAGCCACAATTGGAGCCGGGTGGGAGGTCAGTAGATTTCAGGAGATGAGTGGTTTTGGGTCGGTCTGTGGGTGTTGGGCCCCCGGGTTTTTCGCGGTATCCTGCTGGCCCAGTCTGACCTTGATCACAGCACACAGATGGGGTGGAGAAGCACATGAGCCAGCTACTTGCATTCACATAAATATTGGACCAGCACCAGTACTATATAGGACATGTCCACCAAAAAATCCAACCTGTGCTAGATACTTCCTCCTAGTAAACTGCATTTTCTCCTCAAAATCTCCTTATATCCAAAGGACCCATACTTTTCAAAACCAAACATTTGCTCCTCAGCACCATTGGGGTAGACTTTTTTTGCACTTTTACTACATGGACATGGGTATAGCTAGCTACTCCTGCACAGATGCCATCAGAGTTCTTACAATTTTGAAGTTTTGTGCAAACCTTCCCCTGAAAGGTTCTTTATGCGTCAACGCCCAAAGTAACATCCAAAGGGGAAATAGGCTCATTAGTCTCTGTATTTGAGATACGCTCTTTTGAACCTCCTGCTCCATACATGCTGAGATGCTCGAACTTTGCTCCTAATTATAATTATGGGACAGTCCATGCTCTTTAAAGGATTTGAAGGTGGACACAGTCATATCACACTAACCTGTTCCTTGATTGTGAGTAGCTGCATAACAAGACCAAAGTCATATGGACGATGGAAACTGATACTTTCTCTTCATTTTTTTTTATTTAGGATCATTTTTTTCTATATGATCTCTAAAGGTCCATACAAGTAATCAATAAAAAAACTATCCAGCTTACTTAATACAATAAAATACTTGCCCATTCAGTTGTGTCTAACAACTTTATATCCATATATTTCTAGAAATGACAAGGATCGGAAATGTTAAATCCACGCTTTATTGGAGACTAAAGAAAAGAATATGCCAAAAAAACAACCAATAGATAAACAATGACTTCTGGAGTGAATTAAGGCCAGGATGAATTCATAATTTTAGGATATTATTTCTTTGTATGATAATTTCCACTTCAGCTGAAGAAACAAATGGTATTGTTTGCACAACTTTGCTTCTTTCCTTGTGGAAAAGCCGAGTGCTTGTGTGGCTCAGGAAAGCTCCCAGATTATCCCTTATTATGGGATCAGGGTGAAGGTGCAGCGAGAAGCTGAGGGGAATGCTGGGGAACCTACATGGTAACATCATAAAAGAAGCAGAACATTTTAGTGCTTCGGCAGAAATAAAGTTTGCTTTGCCGATAAGTGACACTATATCTCATAGTTTGAGACTGTTTAGCCCACTTAATCCTAGAGAATACCCTCATTATAAGGCCCTAAAGCTTCATAGCTTAAACTATTTTTTTTTATTATACTTTAGCCCTGTCCATTAAAGAACTATTATAATACAGAGTATAATTCAACCTCTTTTGAGTTCTGTAGGAGCACAAGTGCAGGAAATTTAATTCCATTGGGTTCTGAGAGAGCATCACTTAGGAGAATTCAGTTCCAGGGAGTTCTGTGGGGGCTTCAGTCTGGAGATTCAGTTTCAATGAGTTGTGTTGGACCATCAATGTGGAGCATTTAATTTGACTCAGTTGTGTTAGACCATTAATATAGAGAATTCAGTTCCAGTGAGTTGTGTGGGAGAATCAGTCTGGGGCATTCAGTAGCACTGAGTTGTGTTAGACCATTAATATGAAGAATTCAGTTGCACTGAGTTGTGTTAGACTATTAACATGGAGAATTCAGTTCCACTGAGTTGTGTTAGACCATTAATATGAAGAATTCAGTTGCACAGAGTTGTGTTAGACCATTAATATAGAGGATTCAGTTCCACTGAGTTGTGTTAGACCATTAATATAGAGGATTCAGTTCCACTGAGTTGTGTGGGAGAATCAGTCTGGGGACTTCAGTTGCACTGAGTTTTGTCGGACCATCGATGTGGAGAATTCAGTTCCAATTAATTTTTTGGAATATAAGTCTAGAGAATTCAGTTCCAATGAGTTCATAGGTATGACTTAACTCAGTTCCTTTGAGTTTTGTGGGAACATCAGACTGGAGTAATTTTCTACTCCTATGGGAACATCAGTGTGGGGCTTTCAGTTCTGAGGGAGATTCAGT
The DNA here is from genome assembly GCA_038501925.1 of Xenopus petersii. Classification (NCBI taxonomy): domain Eukaryota; kingdom Metazoa; phylum Chordata; class Amphibia; order Anura; family Pipidae; genus Xenopus; species Xenopus petersii. The sequence continues at coordinate 175,465,564 of CM076680.1, read as the reverse complement.
TATTAGAATTCTTTAGAGTTCTATTGAGGCATCTGTTTAGGGAATTCATTTTCGCTACATCTTTACATTTTTAATTTGTAAAGAAATGATTCTTTGGCCCTGTTTGTCCCCCCCGTAGGCCCCTGGCTCCTAATATAGTAGCTGTTTTGGGGTTTTGGAGAGCTGCAGTTTCTGACCCTCCTCTGAACAATCCTGGCCAGTGAGTGCACCAATGGATAATGCAGACTAATCCCATGGGATTTTTGTATAATCAGACCCCTGGTTTTTCCTCCAATGGGGTATGACTGACATTTGTATTCTTTATTTAACATTTATTCCCCACTATTTTTTAGGTGATGATTTGATTTCTCTGTTATTTAGCTCAGCATCAAAGCTGTAACGTCCCGTTTGTATTTATTATAAAAAGCGTAAGACACCTGAGATAAAAGCTCAGAAGTGAGAGAGAAACCTCACTCATTTCTATTATTCAGTCTAACTGGCCCTACAGTCCCTCTGTGACGGCTTTCATGTTGTCAGGCCAGCAGTGCAGGAGTTAAATGTTTGATATTTGATCTGTCTCTATAATTATAGGCCCTATTGTTGCTCAGAACAGCTGCAAGGGTGAAACTCTTATAGAAGCAGACAGCTCTGTTTTGATTTAAGAACAAGGAGGACATTATATATATATATATAGATATTCCTGGGTTTCCCAGCTGTGGAATATGATGATGTTATTTAACTGAGTGTGCTGCTTAGAAAGGTTCAATATAATCTATGTGGCCAGATGTGCCATGAGCCCAAAACTTTTTGTGCCTTTAGTCGAGAAAGGTCGAGTTTGTTCAATAATAAAAGTCTAATTCTAAAATATTATAAATGAATGTTTCTTGTATTATACTCTGAGAAGAACACAGTGCCATGGGTTAAATTTCCTTCCATCCAAGCCCCCGAGGAGAGGGTGCCCAAGCAGTGTTGTTGGGGGCAGAAAGTTTGAAGGATTCTTAGGATGACAATTGTAACAGGTTCCATTGTTAATATTGGCAGTAGCAAGGTGGCGGTTCATTCTATTCTTGTTATTCACCCTTGTTCTAAAAATAAGACACTCCCTTTATTTTCAATATGAATAAACTATTGATAGAAATTGTTAGATGCGCCGCCTTGCAACTGGTCTCGTAATGAATTTTCATTCGTACAGGCTTTGTCCAAGTCTTTTCTCCTTTCTCACTGTAATTCAGCACACACTTAGCTCCACATTGGAAGACAAATTTGGTCCACACATGGTCCATCTTAAGAACATTTTCAATACTACATATCCCTTGCATTTCAAGCTGAACCCTTGTCTATTCTGGAGGTCAGCACCTACAAGGCACTACACCAAGTAGACTACTGGGGGTTCACCATTACCCATATCTAGGTCTCTAGGTGGGTAGATATCATTAGTGTGAACCCTTGTCTATTCTGGAGGTTCAGCAACTTCAGCACCTACAAGGCACAGAGCACAGTTATGCACACAACCTTGGGTCTCTAGGTGGGTAGACATTATCAGTGTGATAATCCCACTCTCCTGTGTGGAGATCCTAATTATTTTGTGCTGCTAACACTTCAGTTTTGATTAGAAATACAAAGCTAAGCTGACTAAGTCTGGACTCCTTTCTAGCTGAGCACTGAAGCTTTCTGCCCCTTACCTCCATACGATGGGACCCCTTGCTTCACATATATGTTGGCCCCTTGATGGCGATATAACTAGTGGTATTGCTACTAATGTCACTCCATAAAAATTCAAAGCAAGGAAACCAGAAGAAAAGAAAAAAATATTCCTACAATGTAATTATCCTTGTTGTCCTGCTTTGGCTTTTCCCAGTGCTTCACATCACTGGGAAAAGAGACGTTGGACAGCTGGTTGGTCATAAGGTTGTGGCACTGGCATTTAATCAGGACAAGAACAGTTCCACACTCCAACTGACACAGGGACACAAAATACATAAGAATCCATATTTTACTGCATCCCTATATTTGTTTTAAAATTCCATTATTTTGACAAAATATTGGAAACGCCAAGTGGTAAGCCAAATTTTTCCTATTAAATTCATTTCCAATAATCATTGGGTCTCTCCTATGACAGTTGTCTGAAACATTTTTATAGAAACAAGCGTTTTGTGGCAGAGGTTAAATGGTGTCAGAAATGTAAGTGCACAGTCAAGATCCTAAATATGCTAAGAAGGAACGTTTGGTTTCACACACTCTTTGTGGCTCAACGTTTGGCCAAGGGCCTTCTTACCTCATAACCAATCAGGACACACGTAACAATAAAAACATTGTTAGTACATGAGTATTAATGAAGTAGGGATGCACCGAATCCACTATTTTGGATTCGGCCGAATACCGAACTGAATCTGAACCATAATTTGCATATGCAAATTAGGGGTGGGAAAGGGAAAACATTTTTTACTTCCTTGTTTTCTGACAAAAAGTCGTGCTTTCCCTCCCCGGCCCTAATCTGCATATGCAAATCAGGATTCGGATTTGGTTTGGCCCGAACCGAATCCTGGATTTGATGCATTCCTACAATGAAGGCAATAAATAGATAACATTTATTAATAATAATTTCTTCCAAATGATTTTCAGACAAGAACCCCATGCACTACTTTGGGGCCCTCTAAAAAGAGCAGAAAGCTCTGACTTTCTACAACCAAAACTCAACAAAAGCACAAAAACAGTATGAACAATGAGCATAAGGGCAAACATGACCCAAGTAAGAAAAGCCTATAAACCTACTTGATATTATGTAATAAATGAATTCAAGAAACAATAGATGAACTGAAGAACTACAAGTCAACTGTCATCTACTTTATCACCAATAGTTACATATAAAGGCCATTGAATCTCTATGGGTAGTAAAAGAATCCAATCAGAACTTCAGCTTCTTTACCCTCTTAAAAGAGGGAGATGTCTTAATTGGTCGAAATGTATATCATAGTATTTCAGGTTTTAAAAAGTCAAGTATTGTTTTAAATATACATTTTATTGATGACTATTATGTGCATTATGTATTGTGTGATATGTTCATGGCAACAGTATTATGCTGTATTTATAGATATATACATATGTGCGCTGTGTCTATATAGTGAATAAAGTACCCCCTTTTGTAAAATATAAGGATATTATTAGTTACCGAGGAGTTTCATGGCCATATAAAAGTACGAGGCCGAAGGCCGAGTGTTGTTATACAGGTCATGGAACTCCAAGGTAACTTGTAATATCCTCATATTTTACAACTGGGGGTACTTTATTTATTATAATACACACGTTTCAGTGAGTCATGTGACAGAAATGACATCAGAACTCACCGTTTATAACTGATGACATCAGAACTCACCGTTTATAACTGATGACATCAGAACTCTACATGAGCCCATAAGATATGAGTTATCTGAATAGAGTTCTACAGCACATTCTCCAAGGTGCACTTTTGCATTAATATAATCAAAAACATCTTATCAATAAATGAAAAATAGGGACGTAGTGAAGGAAATATATCTCTACATGAAAGATACATTCCCATTTATATCTGCAGCTGTACTACAGATTCAGGCAGAGGAATATTCATTTTCTGCTTCATCAGATGAAGAGTTAAAGGATATAAATCTTGAGTGTATGGATTCTGAATACGCACATCTTGATGAAATATCACAGAGCAATCTAACACAACACCCTGCACGTTATTAAAAGTTAATCGAACATTAGTTATTTTTAGGTATCACCTCCCTCTTTTATTTCAAGGACACTCCACATTCTAATAAGTATTCTTTGGGGAAGATTTATACTGCTATTTTTTTCTCCTTCAAATGGTTTAAAATTGGTGAATCCAGAAGATTTCCCCTAGTAATGACACAATGGAAGTAAGAACAGAATGTCTATGCAACTGACTGCTGCAAGAACTACTGAGTATAAAGCAGAACAAGGAAACTTTAAATCACCAGGGGTTTCAATTTGGTATGGGCACCCCAATTATAAAAACACTAACCTTCTGTCTGTGGCCAAGCACCTCATCTATAAAAAGAACCAATTTGTGTCTCTCCAGTACCTTGGCCACTCCTGTGCATCCCGGTTACTACCAAAAAATGTCCCAAAGCCTACTGGACCAACTCTGAAAGGTTTGAGTGCTTATTGGAATGGTCCATCTCTTGTCATTCCATTAAACTTGTTCAAATATCTCAACTGCACTAAATCCTGTTTTTGAATTCTGCAATTGCTAACAGCAAATTCCTTGTAAATACACTTCCCATTGGCACTACCCTACTAATGAGAGCCAACAATCTCTTTCTTCATTTTGCAGGTATTCCTTGTCTGGTCTTAGGCCAAGGTGTGTAAGGTCATTGTCAGTTTAAAGCATTAGTTCCCATATTGTAGACGTGTCCCCTGCCTGGTGTGTGTGATGTATATTTGCTCTAATAGATACAGTTTGAAGCCAAAATTAAAGACCAATCATGTTGAGGTTTCCAATGAACACTTGTATGCTTTTCTAAATATTCTTGCAGCTTGACTGATACGGAAATGTTTCTTATGTCAAGAACCTTCTTATGAGTTAAAGGAGGACCTGCCAAAATGTTGGACCTTCAAGAGGAGGCAGAATCTGCAACACTGGAAACCACTTATCTAAAGGGACAAGCCACCAATGGAGTTTTAGAAGGTCTCTAGACCAAATGTAACCCATGCTTAGCAGAGTTACTTAGCACTGGGGTGGGGTGGAAAACCTGTGCAGGATGGAACCACCCTTCTTGAAACAGGATTAGAGAATGTATTAATTCACTAATGAAGGAAATACTATATCATTATTTATATGTTGGCGTATGAATAAGAAACCCAGAAAATGCAGTGCCTCATAGTTTCCCACAATCATTCAATGCCCCTTAAAACGGGAATTCACTTGGATTTTCATGCAATGCCTCGAGCTGCTGCTGAGAAACATTAATAACGTCTTGGAAAAACAAACACAAATTGAATAAAGTTGATTTACTGTATTTAGTGCTATAATTTGACATTTAAACCGTATAGGCCTTTTAAAAAAACGGCAATGCAGTCTTTATGGGGATGTATTTTATCACATTTAAAATATAATCCAAATGCCAAAATTGTTGTTAAAGCTGAGTAACAGCAGTGAGTGACTTGAGCGAGAGCCTCTTCAAGCAAACCACTTGTTTCCAGCCCATAGCCAGACTCCTAACCGCTATGTCTACATCTTCTTATTCCACATCCTGGTTAAGGATCTACTTGGCCTACTGTTTTCATGTGGTGTGGCACTGGGAACATTCTCTCAGACTGTCTATTTATGTCTTTTACTTATTCTTAAGAAGTCATTTAGGAAGCTACTGTAAAGACATATGTGGTTATTTACTTATCTGCCAGAAATAAAACAGAATACATCACATGGAGCGATAATGACCCACCAGTCCCGATTAAGGGTCTCATGCTTCCAGTCGAAAATTAAACTGGGCCTATTCTGGAACAAAAAAGATGATATCTTTTCTATTTATTTATTAGTTCAATTATTTTACCTTGAAGGGGATTTCACAAAAAAACTGGAAACCTCGTTTGGAGCAGAATTATGGTCATTTGAATTCTTAGGCATCAGAGATTGCACCACCAATAATTGACACCTGTAGAGTGTGATCTCCCTCAGGGAAGTTGCACCAAGGGAATCAGCAGCAGGACAACAGGGGGAAGGAGCCTTGACTGGGTAAGGAAGGTCCAGGCCACAGTGAGTTGGGCAGGTTGTTGGGTGGAATGACAGGTGCGAAATTTGTAAGCTGAGTAAGGGTACTGGCTGTTGGGCCGAAAGTTGTGCAATTGGAGATTGGAGGACTGTGAGCTTCCGGTAGCGAAACCCTAGGCCCCGGCACAGATTTCAGCACATAAATGGAGACTGACCACCTTAAAGAGTTCAAATTGCCACTTTGCTGGCTTTTATTTGCAAGAAACACAAACTCTTCAGCCCACTGGCTTCACATGGGGAAATCACATATGCTTCACCTCATAGCAATAACAGTCCCGCTTCACGCCCTCACTGGTGTTCACCTTACTCACAGTGGAGTTTAGCCCTCAATGGCTTTCAGCAGACCACAAATCCCAGAATCCTCTCTGGGCACACTTGAGACACTCTTGTCTCCTGGGAGTGGTTTCTCCGGTCCTTTCTTCAGCTCAGGGGAATGACTCTTGTTCCCTGGTGCTCACAAGCACATGTAGCCCCTCACCCTCCTTCACTCCAGGAGGTCTCTATCAGGAAGCAGCAGCAGCAGCTCTCAGGTGTTGCTCCACACCTCCTTTTAACTATCATTAATTAACACTAACTGCCTTTAGCTTGGCAGCTGCAAAACCCTTACATGGAGCAAGGGATGGTAGCCCACCCTGCTCTCTTCCATCCACTCCAGGGACCCTTAATCCAGCTTTTACCAAGCTGGTTCAGAATTTCCACAGCTTTACTTGCTGCAGCACCACACTTTTCCCTGGAGTTTTGATTTCACCAGCTTAATGCTGGTGAAATACACACAATATCGTGCCCTTTAGACACCTATATCTTACAAGGACAAAGATCTAAAGCGCTTTCCTGCCCAAAAGGAAACAGACTTCTTTTAAAAGTTAGTAGAGAGAACCATTCCTATCCACCCTTACTGTTTCTTATGGTCACTGTTTGAGGTATAACATTTTGCCTGAGGGTGGAGGGTATAAATGTCCTCTAGGCTAAAATCCAAAGAGTGCTGGTGGCATTCTGCAGTTTCCTCAAGCAGGAGTCCCAGAAGACAGCGATTTGGGTTTTGTCCCACGAAAATCTGATTTATTTGAGTGCAGGGTTGTTCCCCGAAACCCCGGATTCAAGTTTTTCCCATTCAAGTTTTTTCTTAAATTAGAAACCGTTTGAGTTGTGAGTACATTCAAGTTTGTAAAAAGCTCACAAAACTCTAACTGTATAAATATTTTTATTTATATAGTTCTACCGGGTTAGAGCTGTATATTTCCAACACATTGTTATTACAGACAGAGGAATTACACTAGGGATGCACTGAACCCACTATTTTGGGATTCAGAAGAAACCCAAATATTTCATGAAGAATTCAACTGAATCCTTTAACCGAACCCAAACCCAAAGAATTGCATGCTGTGCAAACACACACACTAAAACCTCAATTTCCTCATTCACATTATAAACAGATTCAACCGACTCCTGGATTAGGTGCATCCCTAAATAATTCAATAAAGAGAATATGAATATATTCAATTACCTTTACGATTACCTACGCGGAAGGAGGTCCTTGACCCACAGAGCCTACAATTTTTACTTCTTTCTCTCCCTATTTGGGTACATTTTTAATTAACTGAATAGTAATTTTTCCCATTTGGCCCTCTGTTTCATCTCTGTTTACCCCTATTGTTGCTAAAAATATAAAAAATGTTGCTTTATTTTTTCATTCAAAACAGGAGCAAATAAGTATAAGGTGGTCCTCTGAAATGTTCATGGGTTTATCGGGAATTGATACATTTATTCGCTGAGCCCTAACTTGGTCAAAGATGATGACACACATTGACATTGTCATTACATGTTGCAAGATGCATTTTCAATACTAAAAATGAATGATCCCGTTTGCTTTGTATTATTGGTTTCCATATTCATCTTACATCAGCCCACCCCACCCATTCCATCCTTCTAATTAATCCAGCATTTCACTGGAAATGTCAGCAAATGTTTCGGTTTCCTTGCACTTTAGAACATGATTCAAAATGGCAACCGGCCAAAGATACTTCACATTCCGAATGTTAAAGCAAAAGTCATGATGCATGACCATGATCTATGAGGAACAGGCACATGACTGGTATGAAATCATTTAAGAGAAAGACATAGCTGGCTTAGGACATGAAATCATAGAAACATTCCTTTTTTTTCAATACAAAACATGTTGAAGAACAGTCAATAATTAAGTCTTGGTATGCTACTGACAGCGGTAATTAAATCTAATGCTATTGAGGTTTGCTTAGTTCAGTGGAATTCTGGTGCTAGACATGGTTTGACCTCCAATGACAGCAATATCACCCATTCCATCAAGGCTGCATCTGCTTTTGACTTCTTGAGGATGGGCTTGGTAGAAGCTGAAGCAAGACACCTGAGAACAACTGAGGTCTTGTGGAAGAAGAACATCTTTATCAGAAATGATGCAACCATACAAAAATGGTACATTCTACTCAGAATATAACCACTAAACAAATATAGGTATGTTATCTATTATCCAGAAAGCTTAGGAACTGGCATTTTTCAGTTAAGGGATCTTTCCATCATTTCAATCACCTTTACCTTAAACCCAATAGAAGTGTTAGCACTGCTTAGTTACCAGCAAGTGTGAGGTACTGAAGGCAGTTGTTCTAGGGCATTACTCATATGGACCTGTTTATTATCAAACTCGGGAATTGGGTTTAGGATTCTGAACTGTTCTGTTTAGGAAATTATCCTATCCACTTTACCTTGGGCTTTTGTGGAGTTTCTTGTTTGGGCAATAGTAGAAGATAAGGCACTTCAAATGAATGCCTTAGGCTTAGACATTTCCTTGAGGGCTGACAGTGCCTTGAGGGCTGAAATTTCCTAAAATTTACTATTTGCCGTTTCCACCTTCTCATTATGAAACTACAAGTCTCAGACACTACAATTTTATAGAAGGCAGAGGAATATATCTGAGGACTAATTGCAGGGGTGCAGTATCTGACAATGGCAGATATTCAATGTGCTTGACTAGTGAAATAATGTGTGGGGAAGCTAGGGTCATATCAACTCTAGATCTGAAGTTTAATGAGTTGAGGAGTAACAGGAGAATACCTGGCAGTTTAGATATTTACACCTCCATACCTTAGTGACCATTGGGCCAGTTGAGTAATGCCCTGGGCATTGAAGTTTAGCCTATCCAGAGTGGGATTCATAGTGGACAGGACTTGGGGGGAGTGAAGATATTTTCCCCATTATATGTGCTTGATCTGTAAGTGTGAAGGGGAGTTAAAAGTAAGTGTTTACAATAATCATGGGTTTATTTTCTAGCAAAGCATGGAGTATACTAAAGTGACCATTTTGTTTGTGTCGCAGGAATAAATTGCATACTGTATGGACAACGCATCCTCATTAGCAAATATTTTCATCATGTATGGATTTGCATCGAAATTACAGATTTCGGCATTGTTGAATATTTTCATGAAAACCACCGCAATAACAACCTGCAACAAAAAGCCTATAGACTCCAATGTATATTGCGTGAAAAAAAACGCCCATATACACCAATGTATTCTGTATGGAAAAAGTCTGTGAAAAATGCCCATAGATTTCAATGTATTGTGCTCAAGAAAAAGCACCGCAGAAAAAAATTGCCACATAAAAATGCCCATAGACTTTAGATTTCCTTACACTTTTACCTATTTATTAAACTTTATGTGACCAGCAACCTGACATAATTTCCTCATAATTTCAAAGTCTGTTACCAGAAGGCATTTCTGTATTTCCCCTTATATAAATTGATGCATTCATATAGTAGGTACAATGATTAGAAATGCCCCTCCCAAAAAAAAATACACCATTAATTCCAGGAAAGGGGGGGAGACATTGCTTCTAGGAATCATGACTCATAATATTCTGCATTTAGAATGCAAGAAAGAATATAAAAAAGTGAGTACAGAGAAGATAACAATGAGTTGGTCTTGGAGCTCCCATGCACAGAAAAGGAAGCGTACAAGGTTTCCCTCAGATGGAATATTGAGGGGTTAAACTATTAATTTAAGAAAAAAAATTTAATAGTATTTTGAGTCACAACTGGTCTACCTTCCTTATATCTGATAAATGGGTAAGTGGCTACCAGAAATGCTGTGGATTCCTTTTCTAAGAGGAGAGATCTTCACAGCGCACTTTGACTAGAGATTACTACTTCAAGATGGCGCCTGCAGCAAGGAAGTTTACATATAAATTTAGAAGATCAACTGAAATTGTAAGAATTTCCAGAGTTCAGTTTCTGAGCTCAGAAGATTTTTCAACAGCTTTAAATGCGGAATGGAGCATATCAACAACAGGAATATATATTTTCCAGTTTCCAAAGACTAAAGATTTCAATCAAACAATATTATATATTATTATTAGGCATGGGTTTTTAGCCAACATGGAAATGATCAAACAATATTGATCTAATTATCTTCATCTGCCATTAGATTCTGTATTCCGCCTTGTATACTTCTTGACTACTAATTGAAACAGAGTTCAGTTCATTCTGCCTCCTCCTTATTGAACATTTCAGTGGTCCAAGATAAAACTTGTTCCCCTGATAAAGCAGGAAGGCCTCGGTGGACTGTAACTTAGGTATTAGGCCAAAGTCACACAGAGCATTGGTTCTGTTGCTTTTGTCCCTGTGTTTTGTAGGTAGGTGGAGAGAAGCAAAAGAACTTTCTTTCACAGCTTTGTGTAGCTGCACTTACTGTGTGCACAGCTTTGACCTCAGTGATGGTACTTGGAGTGGAAATCACCCTGAAAATGCCTGTTTTTGGGACAATCTCTGCTCCTTGGCACAGTGTGTGACTTTGGCCTTAGCCCCTGCTGGTCCCAAGATAAAAAGGTGGGATAGTAATGGGTTAGTGGAATTGGGGGACACATGAAACCAATTGGAATAATTGTTATACTTTATCCTAAACCACATGCAGGGTTGAACAGGCCTACTAGGGTACCAGAAGATCTTTAGGTTGAGAAAGGCTCTAGTAGACTGGGAAAATTTCTGTTAGCTCTTCCTTATTCACCATAAAGCTCTAGGTATACCATTTGACATTGTTGTCAGATTTGGTAGCCCAAAACCCATAACAAACGTCAAGGCCAAGGTCGTTGTAGTCATGAAATGGGCCGAGGTCAATAAACAGACAGTGCAGTACAGAATTGGAATCCAGAAGAGTAGTCAGTAACGAGCAAAGTTCGGTTCAGGCAGCAATACAATGGTGTCAAGGACAGGCAGAGGTCAAGGAACAAAGAATCAAATTAGAAGCACATCCAGGAACTATCTAGAGTAGACCTACGTTGGGCAAGGGAAAGTGGAGGAGGAGTCTTTAAATATTTGAATTTGGTGCTAAGCTGGGTGACGCCAGAAACGGGGCACCAAACAAAATAACATGCAAGCATGGACACGTGCATTAAATCTTAGGGAAGTGGCTGCGGTGTCCCCTCAAGGAAAGTGGCGGGTGTCCCTGACACCCCACTAGACCACCAGGTACTGTTACATAATCCCCCTCTAGAGGGCCACCAAAGCATAGGCTTTTCAGGGAACATAGTTTGAAACTGATGTTTGAAATGTTTAACATGGACATCAGCGGCTGGAACCCAAGGACCATAATCTTTCCAATGTGCTAGATATTGTAATTTATCTCTGTAAAGAATCCACCAACCTCTGTACCAAATATTTAGGCTGACTTTCCAATCAGAGGAGGAGGAGGGTTCTGTCGAACAGCTCTGGCAGGCTTTAACAAAAAACATGAAAGTGTTAGAAATTTTGAGTTCAGGAGGACATTTCAACCAGGGATGAATTATTTCTTATACAGAAAAAAGACCAATGAATTTGGGTCCTAGCTTGGCAGAAGGAACTTTTGGAATATTCTTGGAAGATAACCAGAGTATCACCAACCTGATACTCGTGTGACTCTTTACAACCAGAGCCTCTATTGGGCAGCTGCTGTTGAACATAATGAATTTTGAGCCTTTTGCCAAATCTTAGAAAATTGGTCAACGAAGAGTTAGCAGCAGGAACGTCTGAGGAATGACCGGAAAATGAAAAAGCTCTAGGATGATAGCCAAAAACAGTAAAACACATTCACCAGTGGATGAGTGAGTGGCATCATTCAATGCAAACTCAGCCCATGGAAAAAAAAATCAGCCCATTGTGATTTATTACTGGAGTCGTAACACCTGAGATACTTCTCCAGTGACTGATTGGTCCTTTCCATCTGGCTGTTAGTTTGTGGGTGAAAAGACAAATCTGTGCTCATAAGTGAACAAAAGTACTGCCAGAACCTTGAAACAAACTGAAGCCCCTACCAGAGACATTAGAAAGAAATGGGAGAAAAATGTTGATTCTACTTCATCGGTCCACTATAACCCAAATAGCAGCATTCCCTTTAGAGGGAGGTAATTCCACAATGAAATCCATGGAGACATGAGTCCATGGCCTTTCTGGAATTGGAAGCGACTATAGCAGACCCTGAGGTAAGGATCTCGACGGTTTTGAACGTTGAAAAACTTGGCGAGAATCACTATAATTGCCAACATTCTGTGTTAATGTTACCCACCAGAAGGTACAGGGACCGAAGAGAAAAGGTTTTACTGCGGTGAGTCTCAACCAAAATCGCCTCACAAAGATTTTCCAGATCGAAGAGTTAGCAGGTAAATTAACCTGGGCTTCAGAGGAATACAGATCTGGACTCAGTGCTGCTACAATCACTTCCTTAAAGACAATTGGATCAGGTTCAGATTTCTCTTGAGGATTGGAGACAAAACTTCTAGAAAGGGCATCTACCTATGCATTTCTTTCCCCAGGCCTGTATGCTATGATAAAATTGAAACTAGTAAAGAATAATCTCCACCTGGCCTGTCTAGGATTTAATTGCTTCCCAGACTCAATATACAAAAGATTTCTATGGTCTGTTAACACTGTAACCACATGTTTAGCACCCTCCAAAAGATGTCAAATGCCCATTTAATGGCCAGCAATTCTCTGTTGCCAATGTCATAATTAATCTCCGTAGAAGAAAACTTCCTAGAAAAGAAAGCACACGGATGAATTTTACTGGTAACAGCGTCTCACGGTGACAGAAACCGCTCCCACACCAATCTCAGAAGCATCCACGTCTACTAGAAAAGGAAGAGTAGAATCTGGATGCCAGAACACCAGAGCAGAAGCGAATGCTTCTTTCAATAGCTCAAAGGCTTTTACAGCCTCATTAGACCATATAGTTGGATCTGTTCCTTACTGGGTAAGGGTAGTAATCTGACCCACCAGAGTGAAAAAGTTTAAAGTACAAATAAAATATAAAATGGCCTGAACCTTGGCAGGCTTAACCTCTAAGCCCTTTTGTGAAATAATATATCCCAGAAAATTAATAGAGGGTACTTCAAAAATGCATTTTTCAATCAATATAGCTGATTTTGCTTTAACCTAGCTAACACTTCCTAAACATGGGCACCTCCTAAATTAGAAGAATAAATCAGAATTTCATCTATGTACACCACTACATAGCAACCCAAAAGATCCCCAAAAATGTTGTTTACGGATTCTTGGAAGACAGCTGGGGTATTACATAAGCCAAAGCGCATTACTATATACTCAAAATGCCCATAACGAGGCCACCTTCCATTTATCTACTTCCCTGATTTAAATTAGATTATATGCACCCATCAGATCAAGTTTAGAAAAAATGCGCCTTTAGCTTTATCAAAGAGGGAAATCAAGGGAAAGGTATATTGATTTTTTTTAGACCTCTATAATCTTTGCATGGCTTTAGGCCACTGTCTTTCTTCTTCTTTTACAAAAAAGAAACAGGAGAAGAAAAAGGCCTTATGAACCCTCTTTCCAAGTTTTCCTGTATATACTTTTCCAAGGCCTGAGTCTCAGGAAGAGAAAGTGGGTATGTTGTACCCCTAGGATTAGAGGAGCCAGGAATTAAGTCAATAGCACATAAGGCCTGTGCGGAGGAAGGGTCTCTGCAGCTTTTTTAGAGAAGACATCTGCAAAGGAAGAATTGCCGGAACGTTAACCTTCTGCAGACATAGCAGCTAGAACTTGGGAAGGTTTTAGACATGAACCCTCACAATCTATTCCACATTGTTATTAGTAACCCTTGAGGATTGTGTTTCTGTAAACAGGGGAGGCCTAGAATCAGTGTGTGAGGATAAAATGATAAGAAGAAGAAAATGTGTTCTGAGTGATTACAATCCAAGGACATCATAAGATTTTCTGATTTGGAGGACTCTAACCCACATCCTAAAGAGTTTCCATTGAGTTTCCATTGCTGCTCCAGAATCTAAGAAGGCAAAACCTTCTATGCAACCCTTATCCCACTCTAAGAGGAATGGAATTAGTACCTTGGAAGAAAATTGTTGGGGAGTAGAAACAGAATGAACAAAACTCCCCAGACCTGCTGAGGTTTTGCCATTTCCCAGCCTCTTGTTTCCCCCACAATATAATCACAACCCATTAGCACGTCTACGGACCATTTCTTCAGACCATTTTGTCTAGAGGAAAACGGGTAGAGCCAAATTGCATGGGTTCCTCTGATGGCCTGGGAATCGAGACTTTAGGTTTGGGTGCCGATTCTGAGGGAATATTAAGAGAGGTAGCAGTAGGGGCTCTTTCCTGATGCCTCTCCCTATGCCTCTTATGAATTTTTATAGTAAGGTGCATTAACATATCAAGACCGGACAGAGCAGGAAAATTAACTATGCTATCTTTGATAGCATTAGGAAACCCCATCCTGAACTGACTAAGTAAGGCAGTATCATTACAGGCCTTCTCAGGGTCATCATAGATAATAGCCATGGCCTTAAAAAAAGATTTGAGAGAGAGATGGGCTGAATCAGAAGGGGATAAGCTAAATGGCCATTATTTAGGGATCCTCTTGGAGTAGGGTAAACAAAATGAACTCTGGGTGAGAAAGGAGTGGGGTAGGAACCCAAAATGTAGTTTACACACCTCCTGAAAAGCAAAAAATTGACTACAGTCCCCAGTGAACTTTTCAGGGAATGGGATCTTAGGTTCCACTGCGGAGTAACACGGGGATGTTGGTAGCGGTCTGCTTCCCAGGACAGGAGTGACAGTTTGTTGCTAGATAATGTCCAACCTTGCAGACAATCTCTGGAGACATTGGGCGATTTGGTCCTGCTTTGCCTCATTTCCTCGAGACGCTGGGGGAGACTTGCCAGGATTACTTCTGTGGTAGCGAGAGAAACAGCTGCTCCTTCGGCATCCATATCTGGCCCAACATAATGTCACGTACGGTATCCCAAAACCCAGAACAAACACCAAGGTCACAGCTCATGCTTCTGCCTATAATAAATGTCTTTCATGTTGGGAGAAGCCCCTTGCTACTCAGATACTGCCAGGTCTTAAAGTGAGAGGACCAAGGTGAGGGTACTTGGCAGGCAAGGGTACCCACAAGGGTACATACTGTGAGACAGTAGGAACGGGGTAAGAGTAGGCTTAGTCATAGAATAGGCTGAGGTCAATAACCAGTTAGTACAGAATCAGAATCCAAAAGAGCAGTCAGTAAGGAGTAAAGGTCGGTTCAGACAGCCATACAGCAATGGTTAATGACAACCAGAGGTCAAGCAATAAAGAATCAAATTAGAAGCACACCGAGGAACTATCTAGAATAGTTGGGTCAGGGAAAATGGATGAGGTGTCTTTAAATATTTAATTGTCACATTTCACTACGTGCAATGAGATAAGAAGCAGGGCACCAAACACAGCCAACAGGACGTGTGCACCAAATCTTATGGAAGCAGCGGTCTCACTAGACAACTAGACCACTAGACCACTAGGTACCGTTACAACTGTCTTCATCTAGACTAGTGCTGTCCAACTTCTGTGGTACCGAGGGCCAAAATTTTACTGGCTTATGTGGTGGAGGGATGATAAGGGAAGTTAGTGTTGGCCACTCCCCACATTAACAGTGGTAACACACCAAAAAACAAATGGTTGGTGCTCACTGCAGGGAAATCCCTCATCACTCATATGTGAAAAATTTAAGTCATGTTAAAAACATCCCCTTAAATCCATATGCCTCATCCTCCCCTGTGGATAATACAACAACCCCCCAACACATGATTAAACACCTTAGAGGGCCTTAACAACAATTTCCAAATTCTAACAAACCCCAAGAACAAACCCCTAACAGGTAGTGTAGGGCAAGCAGAGAATGGCACACACAAGCAGCACTGGGCAAGCAGAGAATGACACACACAGGGAGGGAAGACAGAAGAGAGCAGGAGACAGGGAAAGCTCTCAGTCTAATATGTACTACATACAGTCACACAGTGCTGGGGCCCCATTAGCATTTTGTATAAAGTGTGAACAGGAGAACAATGTGGCAGTTTCAGTCTGGGTCTCAGGTAGAACAGTACAGGGGCTTTAGGATATAAACAATAGAGGGGTCTCAGGTAGAACAGTACAGGGGCTTTAGGATATAAACAATAGAGGGGTCTCAGGTAGAACAGTACAGGGGCTTTAGGATATAAACAATAGAGGGGTCTCAGGTAGAACAGTACAGGGGCTTTAGGATATAAACAATAGAGGGGTCTCAGGTAGAACAGTACAGGGGCTTTAGGATATAAACAATAGAGGGGTCTCAGGTAGAACAGTACAGGGGCTTTAGGATATAAACAATAGAGGGGTCTCAGGTAGAACAGTACAGGGGCTTTAGGATATAAACAGTAGAGGGGTCTCAGGTAGAACAGTACAGGGGCTTTAGGATATAAACAGTAGAGGGGTCTCAGGTAGAACAGTACAGGGGCTTTAGGATAGAAACAATAGAGGGGTCTCAGGTAGAACAGTACAGGGGCTTTAGGATAGAAACAATAGAGGGGTCTCAGGTAGAACAGTACAGGGGCTTTAGGATATAAACAATAGAGGGGTCTCAGGTAGAACAGTACAGGGGCTTTAGGATATAAACAATAGAGGGGTCTCAGGTAGAACAGTACAGGGGCTTTAGGATATAAACAGTAGAGGGGTCTCAGGTAGAACAGTACAGGGGCTTTAGGATATAAACAGTAGAGGGGTCTCAGGTAGAACAGTACAGGGGCTTTAGGATAGAAACAATAGAGGGGTCTCAGGTAGAACAGTACAGGGGCTTTAGGATAGAAACAATAGAGGGGTCTCAGGTAGAACAGTACAGGGGCTTTAGGATAGAAACAATAGAGGGGTCTCAGGTAGAACAGTACAGGGGCTTTAGGATATAAACAATAGAGGGGTCTCAGGTAGAACAGTACAGGGGCTTTAGGATATAAACAGTAGAGGGGTCTCAGGTAGAACAGTACAGGGGCTTTAGGATATAAACAGTAGAGGGGTCTCAGGTAGAACAGTACAGGGGCTTTAGGATAGAAACAATAGAGGGGTCTCAGGTAGAACAGTACAGGGGCTTTAGGATAGAAACAATAGAGGGGTCTCAGGTAGAACAGTACAGGGGCTTTAGGATAGAAACAATAGAGGGGTCTCAGGTAGAACAGTACAGGGGCTTTAGGATATAAACAATAGAGGGGTCTCAGGTAGAACAGTACAGGGGCTTTAGGATATAAACAATAGAGGGGTCTCAGGTAGAACAGTACAGGGGCTTTAGGATATAAACAGTAGAGGGGTCTCAGGTAGAACAGTACAGGGGCTTTAGGATATAAACAGTAGAGGGGTCTCAGGTAGAACAGTACAGGGGCTTTAGGATATAAACAGTAGAGGGGTCTCAGGTAGAACAGTACAGGGGCTTTAGGATATAAACAGTAGAGGGGTCTCAGGTAGAACAGTACAGGGGCTTTAGGATATAAACAATAGAGGGGTCTCAGGTAGAACAGTACAGGGGCTTTAGGATAGAAACAATAGAGGGGTCTCAGGTAGAACAGTACAGGGGCTTTAGGATATAAACAATAGAGGGGTCTCAGGTAGAACAGTACAGGGGCTTTAGGATATAAACAATAGAGGGGTCTCAGGTAGAACAGTACAGGGGCTTTAGGATATAAACAATAGAGGGGTCTCAGGTAGAACAGTACAGGGGCTTTAGGATAGAAACAATAGAGGGGTCTCAGGTAGAACAGTACAGGGGCTTTAGGATAGAAACAATAGAGGGGTCTCAGGTAGAACAGTACAGGGGCTTTAGGATATAAACAATAGAGGGGTCTCAGGTAGAACAGTACAGGGGCTTTAGGATATAAACAATAGAGGGGTCTCAGGTAGAACAGTACAGGGGCTTTAGGATATAAACAATAGAGGGGTCTCAGGTAGAACAGTACAGGGGCTTTAGGATATAAACAGTAGAGGGGTCTCAGGTAGAACAGTACAGGGGCTTTAGGATAGAAACAGTAGAGGGGTCTCAGGTAGAACAGTACAGGGGCTTTAGGATAGAAACAATAGAGGGGTCTCAGGTAGAACAGTACAGGGGCTTTAGGATAGAAACAATAGAGGGGTCTCAGGTAGAACAGTACAGGGGCTTTAGGATAGAAACAATAGAGGGGTCTCAGGTAGAACAGTACAGGGGCTTTTAGGTAGAACAGTACAGGGGCTTTAGGATATAAACAATAGAGGGGTCTCAGGTAGAACAGTACAGGGGCTTTAGGATATAAACAATAGAGGGGTCTCAGGTAGAACAGTACAGGGGCTTTAGGATATAAACAATAGAGGGGTCTCAGGTAGAACAGTACAGGGGCTTTAGGATATAAACAATAGAGGGGTCTCAGGTAGAACAGTACAGGGGCTTTAGGATATAAACAATAGAGGGGTCTCAGGTAGAACAGTACAGGGGCTTTAGGATAGAAACAATAGAGGGGTCTCAGGTAGAACAGTACAGGGGCTTTAGGATAGAAACAATAGAGGGGTCTCAGGTAGAACAGTACAGGGGCTTTAGGATATAAACAATAGAGGGGTCTCAGGTAGAACAGTACATGGGCTTTAGGATATAAACAATAGAGGGGTCTCAGGTAGAACAGTACAGGGGCTTTAGGATATAAACAATAGAGGGGTCTCAGGTAGAACAGTACAGGGGCTTTAGGATATAAACAATAGAGGGGTCTCAGGTAGAACAGTACAGGGGCTTTAGGATATAAACAGTAGAGGGGTCTCAGGTAGAACAGTACAGGGGCTTTAGGATATAAACAGTAGAGGGGTCTCAGGTAGAACAGTACAGGGGCTTTAGGATAGAAACAATAGAGGGGTCTCAGGTAGAACAGTACAGGGGCTTTAGGATAGAAACAATAGAGGGGTCTCAGGTAGAACAGTACAGGGGCTTTAGGATAGAAACAATAGAGGGGTCTCAGGTAGAACAGTACAGGGGCTTTAGGATATAAACAATAGAGGGGTCTCAGGTAGAACAGTACAGGGGCTTTAGGATATAAACAATAGAGGGGTCTCAGGTAGAACAGTACAGGGGCTTTAGGATAGAAACAATAGAGGGGTCTCAGGTAGAACAGTACAGGGGCTTTAGGATAGAAACAATAGAGGGGTCTCAGGTAGAACAGTACAGGGGCTTTAGGATATAAACAATAGAGGGGTCTCAGGTAGAACAGTACAGGGGCTTTAGGATATAAACAATAGAGGAGTCACAAGTGTGAATAATACAGGGGATTAGAATTTGAGGTTTAAACAATACAGGGGTCAGTTAATCTCTGTAGTGATACCTTTTAAATCTTACATATGGTAATCAGACACAGCATGTGGGGGCCACAGAAGGGGGGGGGGTCGCAGGCTGCCAGTTAGACAGCCCTGATCTAGACAATGCGGATATCAGGTTTTCTTGTGGGCTGTCTGAGGTCCAGTTTGACACCCGTCACATGCTAGTGGAAACAATGGGAATCTGATTTAGTATTTGGTATTTAACAGTTTAAGTTTTAAGGGCACTATCCCTCACCATAATATTTATTAACAGTAATAACTCTAATTGGCTGGTCATGTTTTCAATTTTTTCGAAATTCAGTATCAAATACAGGGCATTATTCTTGCACTGGTCCACTGGGGTCATTTTTCGGTGCCTAATATCTTCTCAGTTAGACTTTAGCTTCAGCTTGTATCCTTCTTGTTGACAAAGTTCAGTTGATTCTTCCTTTCCCCACATGTAAAAGTCCAGTGGTCCAAACCACAACTTTTTTTTTTGGGTGCCAAAGGAAAGAAAAACTGAACATAAGAGTGAGTGGAATATGTTGCTCATGTTAAATAGGATGCCACATGTGCACTTGTTCTACACATTGTAGGCTTGGCTCAGACCACATACCACCTCACTGTTTGCTCTGACCTGTGATTAGTAATTAGGTTAGTGGAGAGGAAATGATGTGGTTCCAGGGAACTTCTGTGCAGGTAATTCTCCAGAGTCGGCCTGATGAAGGAACCCGAGCACGCTCCTCTCATTTAGGATAGAGAAGCTGACATTTATGGAATCTACTTTGCATGTGCCGATAACATTTGTTTCCCCTTCTCTTTTCTGATCATGCGTTCAATGCTCAATGCATTTATGACTAGTAGAAAGGCATGTTTTCCTGTATTTACATATATTTTTATGTATTCGTAGGTTGAATTTATCTTTCAGTTACTGTATCATGCCAGCGACTATTTTTGAGTTAATGTTGGCATATGTAACCAATTTCTTCTCCCTCCCTCGTGTAACTGTGAAAAGAAAAGGAATGATTCTGGAATGAAAGTCCTGAAAAACAAGCGGAGTGGCGTAATAGCACATCTGTTTTTATAAGGAATGGTGGACTTTTTTTTTTTTTCAGTGTGGTATTTTACTACCACATGGCTTTAATCCTACATCTGGGCCTGTTGTTTTATGAAATATTTCCCACAGATGATGTCAATTATAATTTCTGTCCTGGTCGTCAATTTACTGACTTTTGGAATCAGACGAAATGAAACGAGCAGAAAAAGAGCAACTTATGTGGTCTGGGCTCTGACAAAATTATAGCCGTGCGATACACATCTAAAATCAATATCTCTGTTAGTGATTAGCAGCAAACTTGCTCGGGTTTAAGAGCAGAGATACGTCCCGTATTTTGCAGATGTTTGGCTCCGACGCACATTCTTGTTTGCTGTGTATTTACCAGCAGATGTTCAATAGTGGTCTATTCTGTATGTACAAGCGAGCAGTGCAGCTCAAACACAAACCCACTTCCAAGCCATCTGCCAGCAATACAGGTGGAATGCTTTCATGTTTTTCTTCCCCCAAGCCATTTTTCTGTTATGGATCCACCTATTCATGTTTCTACCAGAAACTCTCTTTGCCGCTTCTACCACTAGCATTTCAAACTTTGCCTTTTATTCTAAAGATTTAAAAAAAAAAAATGTAAATACATTAAACAATGGAGTTGTGGGATTTTAACAAGAAGTTTCCTTGATTAATTCTAATAGTAATATGTATATGGACTGGTTACCTGTGTGCATTGTGAGTTTTACATTCCTAGATTGGAAATGCTAATAGATGGATGAAAAAATGGAAACACTGGGTAACTAGGGTTGAGCAAACTTTCTACAGTTTCACAATGAAAACAGAGGTTCTGCCTGCAGCAACTTTTTCCCAAATCCTTGCTAGACAAATGTCTTCATTAATCTGGCCCTTGCCATCCATGCCAGTAAATGGGATATAAAGTCAGAGCTTGATTTGCCAAATTTCAGGCCTGAGCAACTGGGAGAAAAGATATCTGGATTGTACAATATTATATATGGAAAGTCACTGCCATGTGTGCAAGAAATTGCCAATATGGGAGGTGTTTTTTTTGGTGGAGAACAGTTGCAGCATATTGGAAATGAGCTTCTCGAACAATGTAGACCAGTGATCTCCAACCAGTGGCTCATGAGTAACATGTTGCTCTCCAACCCCTTGGATGTTGTTCCCAGTGGCCACAATACAGGAGCTTATTTTTCAATTCCAGGATGGAGACAAGTTTTGGTTGTATAAAAACCAGTTGTACTGCCAAACAGAGTGTCATGTAGGCTGCCAGTCCACATAGGGGCTACCAGATGACCAATAACAGCCCTTATTTGGTACCCCGGGAACATTTTTCATGTTTATGTTGCTACCCAACTCTTTTTACATTTGAACGTTGCTCACAGGTAAAAAAGGTTGGGGAGCCTTAATGTAGAGCACTATATATATATATATATATATATGCTATTGCAGATCTAAAAATGTCTGACAACAATGAATTTCATCTTCCCATTGGCTCTGATGCATTTTGCGGTTTTGCAACCTTTTATTTGAGGTCTGCAAAAAACTATGGAGATAATGTACTATCCAATCAGCAGGTCAGCTCTTTGCTAGGGATGGGTTGCACATCAATGATGATGGTGCAGCTGTTTTGGGAGAGAAGATGGCTAGAGGGTTGGAGGAGATTTTAAACTAGGTGTGGGGGGGGAGGGTTCAGTAAAAGATTCAGTGGAAGACAGGTTAGATGAGATAGTGGGTAAAGAAAGGGAAAATGGGGGAGGAGATTTGGCTGGGGATACTGTTAAGAATAGGGAGGAGCACATGTCATATGTTCAATGTGGTACCAGTATTAAATGTATGTTTACAAATGCAAGAAGTCTGGCTGGTAAAATGGGAGAACTGGAGCTGCTGGTGCTGGAGGGAAAATATGATGTGATTGGTGTGGCTGAAACATGGCTGAATGAGTCACATGACTGGGCAGTAAATATCAGTGGCTATACTTTGTTTCCCAGGGACAGAGGCAATAGAAGAGGAGGAGGGGTATGTCTGTATGTTAGGCAGGATTTAAATCTAATATAAAGGAGGAGGTTATGTTAGAAAATGAGGGGGCAGAAGTCTTATGGGTGGAGTTCTTCACCAATTGTAAAGAGTCCAGCAAATTAATTGTAGGAGTCGCTATAGATCCCCTAATGTAAGTGACGAGGAGGAGGCGAAGCTCCTAATGCAAATAGAAAAGGCTGCTAGTTTGGGTAAAGTAATGATAATGGGGGATTTTAATTAGCCAGATATTGACTGGAGCAACAGTACTGCTAGATCAGTTAATGGGAACAAATATATAAACTGTTACATGACAATTTTATGGCACAAGTTGTTGAGGAGCCAACCAGAAAAAATGCTATTGTGGATCTAGTGATCTCTAATGACCCAGAACTTATAGCAAATGTGCAAGTCATTGAACCCCTGGGTAATAGTGACCATAATGTTATATCATTTAATGTCTGGTGCAAAAAACAAAAATATACTGGGGCAACAAAAACCAGGAATTTTGGAAAAGCTAATTTTAGTGCCTTGAGGGCTGCCCTACAGAGCATTGATTGGGGCATTAGGTTTTCAGCTAAAAACACAGAACAGAAATGGTTGTCCTTTAAAATGATATTAAATCATTACTGTTCTCAATTTATTCCCTTAAGGACTAAACGTAGAAGCTCTAAGAATCATCCTGTGTGGCTTAATACAGAAGTAAAAAAGTTAATGGGACAGAAGAGAAAGGCATTTAATAACTACAAATCTGTAGGGACAGAAGCTGCATTTAATGAATATAAACACTGTAATAAATGTTGTAAATCAGCAATCCGGAAGGCTAAGAAAAGAAATGAAGAGTTAATTGCGGTGGAGGTGAAAACTAACCCTAAAAAGTTTTTTAAATCTATTAATAGTAAAAAGATGCAGGTTGAGAGTGTTGCTCCATTAAATAATGGTACCAGTATGGTTGTAACAGATACAGATAAGGCAAATGTGTTAAATCAGTTCTTTTCTTCAGTGTATACAATAGAGGAGTGTGAGTTCCCAGGCTCACTTAATAACTGCACAAATGGCTCAGCTCAATCTAGTCAGTGGCTGACTCGGGATATGATTCAAAAAGCTTTAATACAAATTAATGTAAACAAGGCTCCAGGGCCTGATGGCATACACCCCCGGGTTCTAAGAGAGCTTAGTTCAGTTTTAGACCAGCCCTTATTTCTGATTTTCTCAGATTCACTGTCATCTGGTATGGTGCCTATGGATTGGAGAAAAGCTGATGTTATTCCAATATTTAAAAAGGGATTACGATCTCAGCCTGGCAATTATAGGCCAGTAAGTCTGACATCTGTGGTGGGCAAATTATTTGAAGGCTCGTTAAGGGATCACATTCAAAATGTTGTCCTAATGAATGTCATTATGAGCAACAATCAGCATGGCTTTATGAAGGATAGGTCATGTCAGACTAATTTGATTGCATTTTATGATGAGGTAAGTAAGATTCTGGATAGTGGGGGGGCAGTAAATGTGATCTATTTGGATTTTGCCAAAGAGTTTGATACTGTGCCCCACAAACGACTGCTTTCTAAACTAAGGTCTGTTGGGCTTAATGAAGTCGTTTGCACATGGATAGGAAACTGGCTACAGGATCGGGTACAGAGGGTGGTTGTTAATGGGACATTCTCTACTTGGAGTAAGCACAATAATAAAAGACATCTGCTAAAGGGAATAAAAAACCAAAAGCAGTTCCAATAATAACTTTTTTTTTTGCTTTCTATGGAGGGCCCACTTGTTCTTTATCCAGTTCAATCCTAAATAAACGTGCCCTGGAATGGAAGTTTGTTGAAACATTCCACCAAAACTCCTGTTTTTCCAAACCTCCATTAATTTCACAAAACAACCAAGACAGGGGGCTCCCCTTTTCCTAAACTGGATGCTGCCCTACTTTGGGTAGATCTTTTATTCTACTTATTTATTGTTGGGATACATATGATCTCCTCAAATATTTCACAGCGATGACCTAAGGAGACAAGGAAAGACTAATAAGTAGGGATGTAGCGAACTGTTCGCCGGCGAACTAGTTCGCGCAAACTTCGACTGTTCGCGTCCGCCGAATGTTCGCGAACGTCGCGCGACGTTCGCCAATACGAGTTCGCGTTCGATTCGAACAAAAATCGTTCGACCATTCGACCATTCGATTCCTTCGACCGCTAAAATCGAAGGATTTTCGTTCGAATCGAACGATCGAAGCCATTCGATCGAATGAAATCATTCGATCGAATGGCTTCGATCGTTCGATTCGAACGAAAATCCTTCGATCGAACGATTAAAATCCTTCGATCGTTCGAATCGAACGATTTTGCGGATGTTCGAAGTTCGCGAACTGTTCGCGAACTGTTCGCATTTTTGCCGGTGTTCGCGAACGGCGTTCGCGAACACATAAACGGCAGTTCGCTACATCCCTACTAATAAGATTGACCATTTCCAGTTTTAGACTTGGTTAGAAAAGATCCTGGGTATGTTTGGTGGGTGGATTCATATCCTACTGTACACGAATGAAACTATTATTGCACAGATATTACTATGTATTTGCTTAATGTATCCAGCACAAATCTATTATTATTTAAATCTATTATTTAAAGCTCTGCAATTGAGCTATCAATCTAAGTCCCCTAATACACACACAGATGGAGGTGTCCCTTACACACACAAACTCAAGTGCATTTCATCAGACCAATAACTAGACTGTGTCTTTTAGAAAGTGAGAGAAAACTGGAGTATTGGGTGGAAATCAACACAATGACTCACACAATGGTGGAAATACATCTGTACTATTCCTTACATTAGCTCCAAAGATTTTTAATTACTTTAACGTGTGTTAAACGACAACGTATACTCATAAGGGATATGTTTTTGAAAGCAAGTTCTTGGAAAAGCAGGAGTAAAAATATAGACGGGATAGACAAGCAAATACAGACTGTATTCCGGTTACAATGGCAAGTGAAATAAATAAGTAAAAGGGGATGAAAGACTGAAGCAATTACGGCCTCATCATGGCGCAAAAGGTCTGCGCGGTGTTTTATGGCTGGAAATGGAACTCATGTCTCTCATTACCAGTGGCAGCATTTTTGGTTACACTAATAGCACACGTGATGATTTTGCCATCTCAGCATTTTATATGTCAGTGGCAGGGGGACAAAATAATTGAAATCCTTCCCTATCCTATCTAACCTTCTCTATGGTATATGTTTATGTCATTTAGAAAACTGGGAACTCCAAAGGGTTGAAAGCAAATCCTGTTATGAAGAAACGTTCCTAAAAACCTCTGTTTCTCTCTAATGAGTGAAAACATTCTTTTAGCCTTGCGTTTAATGGAAGAGCCCGTAAAGATCATTTGCTTTGCTTTAAATCATTCCGTTGACTAATTGGGATGGAAAATGCCATTTCGATAAAGGAATTAACGCGCGTTCTATATCTGCAAGTATCTTTTTCTTGGAGCTATAAAGGATTTATGTGCTGGTAAAATATAAATGAAGTTCCTCAGTAATCAGGCAGGGATTGTGAGGGGTATTAGGGTCTCTGGCGAGCTATTAAATTGTCATTGTTATACACGGTAAGAATTCAAGTGAAATCTATATTGATTTTTATTGCTGGGAGTATGACAAATATTCCCAGCTTCTCTGCAAACTGTCTGGCACGTAAATTACACATCGTCCCTTTAAAAAAAAGAGAAAAAAAAGGTCCAGTCACTTTGGTTATTTTTCTTGGGTGGTCTTTTGTAGTAAATATGCCCCTAAGTTATTTTATTTTAATTTCTTTTAATATCAACCTGTGTGGCCTAACAGGAAAGTATTTAATAGGCATAACAAAAAGCTATACTGTATACAGAACACCTAATTACTGCTAATGTGCAGGTAGACGCATGCCACACTCAAGTATTAAATAACCTCCTCAACTTGTACAAAGCACTGTTCTAATTATTCCATTTAAATAATCACATTCCCTTTGATAAACATGAGCAATCAGATAAACAACTAGGTTAACTGGAACATGATGCTTTGATGCAGACTTCTAATTAATGTAGGGGAGGTTCTCTGTTCCTATCTACATTCATTCTCCTTGCTTGTGTGCTGCTGTCCGTTATGTTGATTTAGAGACACAAGAAGATGTGTCCTGAGATGTTACTGGGGCAAATACATGTTATCATGGAAATCCAATCCACAAAGTAGCCTACAATTCTCTTCTTAAGTCAACTGCAGATAAATGCAGAAGTATGTGAGATGTGTTCTCCTAAGAGCAGAATGAGTAGTGCTACTTAAGTTAAACTGGGTCAAGACATGGGAAGGGAGGCATTTGCCTCCATCATTTGATGTGGCTTGTTAGAAGAAGAGAATCATTCTGCCATTGAGGGGAAACAGGGAGAGATCTTGGCTAATATATTGGTTCCTAATCATTTCAAAACGTTCAAACCAGTGATGCAAATGGAACACAAAAGCGTATGAGCTCATGACTAATTGTGTATGTGAGTGATGGGACAGTCATGGAAACTCCTCTGCAGCCATAAAATAATAGATTACATAAATACCATCTGGATGAAGTGATGAGTAGTAGTGAAACGCTGTTATCCAGTCCTGAAGCCAATGTGATTGTTTCTAACCAAATTGGTTAACCTTTATTCTAAAGTTCAACAAAGTGTAAGGCATTGGCCTTATGTTATGGGCTTCTAAACCAGTCCAAGTCCACCACAATCTTGAAGATGGCTTAACAAGATCAGAGGATGGGAAGCTCCTGTAGACACATAAGGCATTGCTCTCATTTAGTATAGGTTGGCCAAACTTCTTGGCTGGTACAGTAACATTAGTGGAGAATAATGAAGACTTAGTGAGGTGTAGCCTCCAGCCAAAGCTAGCAACTGCTTTATATTTATATGTATTACCATATTCAATGGTAGGACTTCTAATGTCTCCGCAAAAAAAAAAAAACAGCCATATTGTACTTTAGTTCTTCTTTAAGGGTCTACCATGAGATGTAAGAAAAGGTGATGACATCACACAAAAATGTCTTTCTGGAGTATAATGAAAAATAACATATACTCTCCCACTGGCATCATCATTGAGCTCTACTTCTTAGTCTGTCAATCACAGTCTTTCTGACTTGTATTTAAAAAAAATGTTCATGTACTCACCATAGCAAAGTGTCATACATAGGAAATAACTATGAAAGCAATTCCTTTCTCTTGATAGAAACATAGGGTAGCTTTGGAAGCACTGTGTCTTTGCAGTAGGCATCTTTCATATTTAACTGGGATGATTATTGCCCCTTGTAAGTCTATAAAATGTTGATTAAAATGAAGCACAAGAAATCTGACCAGTCACATCTGCTTTCCCTTAACCATATTACCCACCAGCTCTGTCCTATGTTCCTTCCTATGATAATGTGACATGCATGTGTTTTCTTTTGATGAGAAACAAATTTCTTATGGCAACGGCACAATGGCAGGGCCTGGGACCACCACTGTCTTCTAATGAAGTGCTTCAGTCATTAAATCTCCATTGTTGGCAGGTAATGTCCTGTATATATCACTCCTTAAAATACCCTTTTTATCAATCTATCCAACAGTTTGCCATTCCATAGGGTATGACCCATGACACATGTCTCAGGAACCATTGCCTTATAGGGAGGAGATCAATGAGACTTGTTTAGTTGAAAATATAACCAATGCATGTTTGTGAAGATTCTCATTCATCCAGGTCATGGTATATCTGGAGAAATAAGTCAAATTCATTCTGAATTGAGAAAGCCAGTTGGATGACTGGTGAAACGTCCTCAAGAAAAACACAGCAAGTGCAGTTGATGTGACTTATTTCTACAGATATAGGGGCATGTTTACTAACATTGGAGATAAATATCTGGAGAGATTTCTGGAGATGTTGCCCATAGCAACCAATCAGATCTTTGCTTTTGTTTTCTAACTTGGCTGTGGCTGTTTAAATCTAATTGCTGATTAGTTGCCATGGGCAACATCTGCAAAAATCTCTCTAGATATTTATCTCCAATGTTAGTAAACATGCCCCATAATCAATGAATGTGCCAGTCTATAGTACAGGAGAAGTACAGAGCATCACAACATGGTGCCGAGTTACAGTCTATTTATTCTAAAAGGCCAGCCCATCTGGCCAAGTTCAGAATTTATACCTAGAGGATTTCAAAGGTGTTGGACTTTAATCTGAGATCCCTTTTAACCTTAAGTCATAGACCTGCCTATCTCACTGCAGCATTGCATTGTAGATTTATAATAGAAAACATATTCCAAGGGGGCTTGTAAACTTATGTTAAGTTATGTATTTGCCTGGCAATACTAAGTACAGGCCCACCTAACTACTGTATCTAACCACTGGCAGTGTGTCATTCCATAATAGCGGGGCACTACTAAGTAGAGCTTGTCCTATCTCCTGATCTTGCCCAGCCTCACCATCTTTTTGTCTCATGCCTCCTTCCCCTTTTGTCTTGCATGAAAATGTATGTTTGCTGTATGTATCCTCCATCACTCCATCGCTCCATTGCTCCATCACTCCATCACTCCATCGCTGTGGAATATGTTGCTGCATCAGAAATATAATATGTTAATATATAAATATATACAAAGAGAGAGAGGGAGGACAAAAGAGAGAAAAATAATATTGTAGCCCTACTGAAAATATAAGAATATTATAAGTCAGGGTTGGACTGGACTGGCAGGACACCGGGAAAAAAACCTGGTGGGCCCTGGGCTTTGTGATTACCACCAGCCCTGATCCCTGCCTGAAACATTGTGCACTGGCCCTGAGGTGGGTGGCTCAGGGGGTAGGGGGGCCCAGACTCCCCAGTCCAAAACTTAGAAATTATTAAGGAGTTCCTTGACCATATAAAAACATGTGACCAAAGTGGTTTTATACAGGTAACGGAACTCTAAGGTGACATCTAATTTTAGGGTTAGGGTATTTTACAACAAGGGTTCATCATCCACAAGAGCCAGTGAATCGAGTGACACAGGTGATATCACTAAAAACCGATTATAATGGGTGACATCACTAAGAACCGATTATAATGGGTGACATCACTAAGAACCGATTATAATGGGTGACATCACTAAGAACCGATTATAATGGGTGACAACACTAAGAACCGATTATAATGGGTGACATCAGTAAGAACCGATTATAATAGGTGACATCACTAAGAACCAATTATAATGGGTGACATCACTAAGAACAGATTATAATGGGTGACATTACTAAGAACTGATTATAATGGGTGACATCACTAAGAACCAATTATAATGGGTGACATCACTAAGAACAGATTATAATGGGTGACATTAGTAAGAACCCATTATAATAGGTGACATCACTGAGAACTGTTTATAGTGGGTGACATCAATAAGAACCGATTATAATGGGTGACATCACTAAGTTATATATTGTATCATAAATATATTTTCTGCTAGCTCTTATTTACACTCTTCAGATATGATTGTTATGCTCAAAATCAGTGGAAAACTAGCAGTGCCGCCCACCTGTTAGAGATGCCTCCATTGCTGGGTTAGTATTTTGTGAAATAGTTTAATCAATTAATTATGTTCACTGAAAACTAGTAAATCTAGTCAGTTTTTTTGTCTTTTGTACAGCTGGGGGGTTATTTATCAAAGTCCAAATTTATCTCAATATTTTCTGAAAAAAAAAAATCCGACCAAATCTGCACAGGTTTTTTGGGCTTATTTATCAATACACTTTCCCGAAAATGTTGTTTGTGGGAAAAAATCTGATTGTCATGATTTTTTCGTAGTTTTCACCAGAAAACGCAGAATTTTTTTTAATTTTTTTTTTTTTTAGAAAACGCAGAATTTTTCCAGAAAACTATATGCAACCTCGACAGGTTTGAAATGCCGGATTTTCAGATTCGGACTTTTCCCATCCTCAGGGTTTTATTAATTTTTGCATTTGGTGTTTAGTAAATAACCCCTGTAGAATGGGGAAATTGTGTCCCATTGATCCATAAGTTGAGCCTAAACAAGCGCAAAGGTGAGTTGAGAGGAATCTGTGTGTGTTGTCCCTATTGCATTAGCAGATTTAGCCCCAGACAAGTAGCATGAGAAATTGTATGTTCAGACAGACCAACTGCAATATGTTCACATGCACTCTGTCAGAACTGTAGAGTCTATACATGTCCCAAGGGTTGGCTGCCTATAATTCTACCTGAAGAATTAATCCCCCCTGCATCCTACACGACTTCTACACGACTTCTACACGACTTCTACACGACTTCTACACGACTTCTACACGACTTCTACACGACTTCTACACGACTTGCTAATGTTTCATTTCAGGCCGTTTGTTTTCTAGTGATACGGATCGTAATGTAAACTTGAATTACTCCCTCCTGATAAAGATCCTGATGTGCCGCTTAAGTGCATTTTATTTTAGTTCTTTTGGCCCCGAGAGCAGAGCAAGAAAACAAGATTGTGCCCACAAACTCCCAGCAGCTAAAGCTTTTCCAAGTCTCTACGACACCCACATGAAAACTTTGTGACATAAGTAGTTGGGAATATCAAAGGGAAAACAAAAGAAAAGTCAATATTTTATAGCGGTACCTGCTTTACAGCCAGAACAAATGTTTTTCTTTTTGGCTTTGGGTTCATTAAGGACGAGTTCATAAAGAAAAAGTGAAGTGACAAACATGTTATGCAGATACTTACACAGACATTATTATTATTATTATTATTATTATTATTTTCCAGGCAGTGCTGTAGGACTACTAGCATCATATCATTTCCAAACAACAGGGCAACTATATATATAAATTGTGGTAAGGTCACTATCAGGATACCTGGGAAATTCCAGGATGGAGCTGACATATCTCCCATGTTCCTAACTGAGTGGTTCCGGGTTTTCTAGTCCAGTCCGGGTGTTTTAGTTCTACCCGAGGAATCTCAGGTGAATAATTAAAGGGCAGCTCAAGGCACAATTGAGGGCTCCAGACAGGGACAAAGACACAGAAAAGCTTCCTGAGCTCACTGAGAAGTTTTGATTCACAATAAGGTTTATTTTTCCTTCATTTTCTCTGTTTGGGAGACAGGAGGTTGTCTTACGCTCAGGGCATATATTAGGGTGAGGGCGTATATTAGGGTTAGGGCATATATTAGGGTTAGGGCATATATTAGGGTTAGGGCATATATTAGGGTTAGGGCGTATATTAGGGTTAGGGTGTATATTAGGGTTAGGGCATATATTATGGTTAGGGTGTATATTAGAGCATATATTAGGGTTAGGGCATATATTAGGGTTAGGGCACATATTAGGGTTAGGGCGTATATTAGGGTTAGGGCATATATTAGGGTTAGGGCATATATTAGGGTTAGGGCACATATTAGGGTTAGGGCGTATATTAGGGTTAGGGCATATATTAGGATTAGGGCGTATATTAGGGTTAGGGCATATATTAGGGCATATATTAGGGTTAGGGCGTATATTAGGGTTAGGGCGTATATTAGGGTTAGGGCATATATTAGGGTTAGGGCATATATTAGGGCATATATTAGGGTTAGGGCGTATATTAGGGTTAGGGCGTATATTAGGGTGAGGGCGTATATTAGGGTTAGGGCACATATTAGGGTTAGGGCGTATATTAGGGTTAGGGCGTATATTAGGGTTAGGGCATATATTAGGGTTAGGGCATATATTAGGGTTAGGGCATATATTAGGGTTAGGGCGTATATTAGGGTTAGGGCGTATATTAGGGTTAGGGCGTATATTACGGTTAGGGCATATATTAGGGTTAGGGCATATATTAGGGTTAGGGCATATATTAGGGTTAGGGCGTATATTAGGGTTAGGGCATATATTAGGGTTAGGGTGTATATTAGGGCATATATTAGGGTTAGGGCATATATTAGGGTTAGGGCACATATTAGGGTTAGGGCGTATATTAGGGTTAGGGCGTATATTAGGGTTAGGGCATATATTAGGGTTAGGGCACATATTAGGGTTAGGGCGTATATTAGGGTTAGGGCATATATTAGGGTTAGGGCATATATTAGGGTTAGGGCACATATTAGGGTTAGGGCGTATATTAGGGTTAGGGCATATATTAGGATTAGGGCGTATATTAGGGTTAGGGCATATATTAGGGCATATATTAGGGTTAGGGCGTATATTAGGGTTAGGGCGTATATTAGGGTTAGGGCATATATTAGGGTTAGGGCATATATTAGGGCATATATTAGGGTTAGGGCGTATATTAGGGTTAGGGCATATGAAGATTCCATAGAAGGTGCATGAGAAGAGATGACACCCACGCTGATTAACTTCACTGCTACAGGGAACAGAAAACTGACAGTGAGCTGCTCTTTTGCCTTTGGTGACAGATTTTCTTCCCATAAATGAAATATCCGATATGTTTCTGAGCCGAAGTCCTGGCTTTGTGCTCTCTCTCCCCACCTGCTGGTCACTTACTGCTGCGCTTCCCAATTCTCACACCCTCCGACGATTGTGTTTTGACAACCAGAGATTCCACTAAATGTCCCACAGACAAGAACCACACTCACTGCTGTGGAATCTGTTTTAGAAAGAAAGCTCAGGACCTGCAGTTTTCACCATAACTGATCTTTTCATAATTTGGTTCTCCAAAAAATGTTTTTAAACATTAAAAATTAATTCAAACATTTAAATTGTTTGATTTAAATGGAGCCAATGGGAGATGGCCTTCTTGCAATTCAGAGCTTTCTGGATAATAGATTCCATACATGTACCAGGAAAAAGAAAGTGTGTCATTGTTATTGGCGATTTACATCACTGATGGCAAAACGTATACAGATCCCTATACAGAGTACTGCTGTCATTCCCCAATTGTTTTAATACAACTCCCATGATGCTTTGCCATGTCCTGGATTTGATCTGCTTAGCTGACACTTGTAGGAGTTCCAGTTCAGCAATAGCTGCAGGGTCAGTAATTATTTAAAGCAGCGACAGCTCAAAATCCTCTTCTATTGGTTCAAGTCCAACCTTTGGTCAGACCCCCCATTAGTTCATAAAAGGTCCAACATATACGAAAACATTGGTGAATCAGAATTCACTATTATTCTAGAAATCTCTTTAAAAGGAGAAGGAAAGGCTAAAAGTAAGTGAGCTTTATCAGAAAGGTCTATATAAATACACCAGTAACCCCTCAAAGTAATGCTGCTCTGAGTCCTCTGTCAAACAGCACATTTCTTTCCTTCTATTGTGTACTCATGGGCTTCTGTATCAGACTAACTGTTTTCAGCTTAAACCTCCAGGGCTAGGGCTTGAGCATGCTCAGTTTGTTCCTCTCTCCTTCTATTGTGTACTCATGGGCTTCTGTATCAGACTAACTGTTTTCAGCTAAAACCTCCAGGGCTAGGGCTTGAGCATGCTCAGTTTGCTTCTCTCCCCCTCCCTCCTCCCATCGCTGATGTAATCTGAGCTCAGAGCTGTACGTGAGCAGGGAGAGACTCAGGCAGGAAGTGATGTCACACCAAGCTAAGATGGCAGCTGCTATCTTAAACAAACAGAGAGCTTCTTAGGTCAGGTATGGAAAAGCATTCTACAGAATAAATATAGTGTTATAGCTTGTACAATTGTGGCTAATCTATTGGCAATAAACTGCCTCCATAGCTTTCCTTCTCCTTTAAAGGGTCTTAATACTGTATATGTAAAAGGATAGTAGACTGGTACCCTTCCCCCGCTAAGACCGTAAGGTAACCGTACATGTTTTTCAGCCAATACATTTGTCAGTGGAGAAACATTTTCTAGTTTTCCTACCACCTGTCATTCACAGGAATGGGAACTGCCTGTCACTTCTCATGACTTTGGCCCAAAGTTAAATATTTGTGCAGGATTAGCCCCAAACCCACCTGCCATCCAGGGCAATAGACATTCTGCCCCATATGTATCAACTGGAACATAAATTCTGCGGCCAGTGAGCTCAAGTAGCAGAGCAGATAATATATATCCTACACCGAATGTTGTTTGTTACTTTAGCTTAATTTGTTTAACATTGGTCTGTTACCAGCAAATGTTTTAGCTGTCATCATTTATATTACTTTGTTTAATTATAAGCCTTCTAATTCCAGTTGCACCCGGTTCAACCAAAAATTCAACAGAATCCAACAAAATTCTACGTGTTGGTAGGAAAACTCTTGTGTCGCAAAGAAATGTATTCTTCTTCTTTTATGTACAGGTATGGGGCCCTATTATCCAGAATAGACCTGAGGTTTTCTGGATAACAGAACTTTCTTTAATTTGGATCTTCAAGGGATACTGTCATGAGAAAAACATTTTTTTCAAAACACATCAGTTAATAGTGCTACTCCAGCAGAATTTTGCACCGAAATCCATTTCTCAAAAGAGCAAACAGATTTTTTTATATTCAATTTTGAATCTGACATGGGGCTAGACATATTGTCAATTTCCCAGCTGCCCCAAGTCATGTGACTTGTGCTCTGATTAACTTCAATCACACTTTACTGCTGTACTGCAAGTTGGAGTGATATCACCCCCTCCCTTCCCCCCCACCAGCCAAACAAACAACAACAATGGGAAGGTAACCAGATAGCAGCTCCCTAACACAAGATAACAGCTGCCTGGTAGATCTAAGAACAGCACTCAATAGTAAAATCCAGGTCCCACTGAGACACATTCAGTTACATTGAGAAGGAAAAACAGCAGCCTGCCAGAAAGCATTTCTCTCCTAAAGTGCAGGAACAAGTCACATGAACAGGGGCAGCTGGGTAATTAACAAAATGTCCAGCCTCATATCAGATTTCAAAATTGAATAGAAAAAAATCTGTTTGCTCTTTTGAGAAATGTATTTCAGTGCAGAATTCTACTGGAGTAGCACTATTAACTGATGTGTTTTGAAAAAAACATGTTTTCCGATGACTGGATCCCTTTAAAGGAGAAGGAAAGGTTAAAACTAAGTAAGCCTTATCAGAAAGGTCCATCTAAATATACCAGTAAACCCCCAAAGTAATGTTGCTCTGAGTCCCCTGTCAAAAGAAATACTGCGTTTCTTTCCTTCTATTGTGTACTCATGGGCTTCTGTATCAGACTTCCTGCCTTCAGCTTAAACCTCATTGCCCTGGGCAAGAGCATGCTCAGTTTGTTCCTCTCCCCCCTCCCCTCCCTTCTCTACTGTAATCTGAGCCCAGAGCAGGGAGAGACTCAGGCAGGAAATGATGTCACACCACATTAATACTGCAGCTCCTATCCTAAACAAACAGAGAGTTTCTAGAGCTTTTTACTCAGGTATGGTAAAACATTCTACAGAATAAATATAGCGTTGTAGCTTGTACTATTGCAGCTAATCTATTGGCAATAAAATGCCTCTGTAGCTTTCCTTCTCCTTTAAGTCTACTAGAAAATCATATAAACATGAAATAAAGCCAATAGGCTGGTTTTGCCTCCAATAAGGATTAATTATATCTTAGTTGGGATCAAGTACAAGCTACTGTTTTATTATTACAGGTATGGGACCTGTTATCCAGAATACTCGGGACCTGGGGTTTTCCAGATAATGGATCTTTCTGTAATTTGGATCTTCATACCTTAAGTCTACTAGAAAATCATATAAACATGAAATAAAGCCAATAGGCTGGTTTTGCCACCAATAAGGATTAATTATATCTTAGTTGAGAACAAATACAAAATACTGTTTTATTCTTACAGAGAAAAAAGAAATAATTCTGGATAAAGGGTTTCTGGATAAGAAACCCTGTGACAACACAGAGCTACGGGGCTATATCAATACATACAGCACTTAAAGGAAAACTATACCCCCAAAATGAACACTTAAGCAACAGATAGTTCATATCATATTAAGTGGCATATTAAAGAATCTCACCAAACTGGAAAATATATTTAAGTAAATCTTGCCCTTTTACATCTCTTGCCTTGAGCCACCATTTCGTGATGGTCTGTGTGCTGCCTCAGAGATCACCTGACCAGAAATACTACAGCTCTAACTGTAACAGGAAGAGATCACCTGACCAGAAATACTGCAGCTCTAACTGTAACAGGAAGAGATCACCTGACCAGAAATACTGCAGCTCTAACTGTAACAGGAAGAGATCACCTGACCAGAAATACTGCAGCTCTAACTGTAACAGGAAGAAGTGTGGAAGCAAAAGACACAACTCTGTCTGTTAATTGGCTCATGTGACCTAACATGTATGGTTTGTTGGTATGTATGTGTGCACAGTGAATCCTACGATCCCCGGGGGGCGGCCCTTATTTTTTAAAATGGCATTTTTCTATTTATGATTACCCAATGGCACATACTACTAGAAAAGTATATTATTATGAAAATGGTTTATTTACATGAAGCAGGATTTTACATATGAGCTGTTTTATGCAATATCTTTTTATAGAGACCTACATTGTTTGGGGGGTATAGTTTTCCTTTAAGGGGACAACAGTTTACCTTAAAATTAAGTTTAAGTTTGATGTAGACGACATTATTCTAAAACAATTTGTACTTTGTCTTCATTATTTGTTATGTCATTCAAACTGTTTGTTGTTATTTTCTACCTCTAAAGTCTGATGTTAAAAATGCATTTTGGTGTTGGGTTTATCCCTCCGCTCCCGATTTAGCCCTTTTGGTTCTGCTGTCACTGGAGGAACCCTAGCAACAAAATCAAAGGTTTAAAGGGAAAATAGTCCCCTCCTTTGAACTCATTCAGTTGGCTTTATATAGAAAATGTGCTCTATCCAATCTGCCAAAAGCTGTTCAGTTTCAACCTGCAGCCGGCTGAAAAACAAACTAATCACTAGTTGCTATGGGTTACTGTCCAGGTGCAAATTTGCCAGTGTTTATAAATGAGCCCCAATAGTATCTTTTATTAAAGGGACCACAGCTTTGAGATATTGAGATTGAGGTATGGAATGTTCCATGGATATGTGGCTGCCAAAAATACAGATAAAAACCACAGATACTGCAGGTTACAGCTTTATTGTCCCCATTATTTAGTTATTGCACAGACTAAAATAATAGACTTTAGCAACATGAATTAAAGACAAACCATTTAAGCCTCTTCATAAATGTCCTCATTACTCCTAATGTAGGTTTTATGGTAAGTAACCAACTGGACAATGTCCAGCACATTACTTAAACCATCCCAATAAACAGAATCTATAGTTTTCCTAGAGGAAAGAACCAAGAAATCCTACAATAATGTCATTTATAGTGCACTGAGTAACACACATTCTGTGTTCACTATATCTCAAGATTTTACATTTCAAATATAACCCAATATGTCCTGTATGTGGATAGGCTGTCTTTAGGTTCTGAAAATAGAGAAAGTGGCTGTTGGTAGGAGAGTAGAGTTGGGCAAGATGGTGCCAGTAGGTCAAGTTGTGTTTCTGTTGCCCTCTAAGAAGAAGAAGAAGAAGGCTGTCGGGGAGCTGGGACTTTCATTCTAAAAAAGTGAAGGCCTATAATACAGGCAGCCCTATATTATTTAAATAATGGGGCACCATAAAGTCTAATTGGCCTCACCACAACTGAAGGCAGCGGTCATCAATAGACTGAATTCTACTCCAGAATAACCAACATACACTTCACACTCTAAGCCATGTCTTGCTTCTCCACACGGATATAAAGGCTCTCAAACCATTTACTTCTTGGAATTTTTCTAAGTCATTGGTTTCTTGTCTTGTAAACGTAATTCTGTGCTTCATGCATCACTCAGGAACCGTAAAAGCTTCAATAAATGCTCATCAGAGCAGCGCTGACCCAGGTCTTCTCTAGATCAATTCAATTGCTATTTATCCTGATCAGTTCGCCTTTTCACAGACTGAAATATTCCGGGTTTAGTTGGCTAACTCTTTTATTCAAATAAAGCAGGGTTGGACTGGGCTGGTGGGACACCAGGAAAAAAATGGTGGGCCCCACCGACCAAGACCTGATCTTTGCTTGCCCTCCTTCATCGTTTCCCAGCTGGTGCCAGAGGAGGGGATTTAGGTGGGTGAGTGGGCGGCGGGGCCCAAGGGGGGTGTGGGGACCCTTGGAGTAGCCCCAGTCCCACCCTGGGGATAAGGTACAGAGTGGAAAGAAATGCAAGCTTCATTGGTGCTACCGGAGTCTCCTGGATTTCTCATGTCAGAGCACAGCAGGCAGGGGGCGCAAGTGTTTCCCAAATGAACACTAAGGGTCCTGCTCTTACACTTCTGCCCCCTGGGGTCATGAATTACCCCTTCTATTTCACTGCTGAAAAGGCAAGATCAGAATGCAGCAATTGCCCATGATTGGTTGATGACAATAATTATTACATGAAAATGCTTGTGCTGAAATTTTGGGGATTTATGTCCAATATGTGAGATGACATGGTGTCCCATAGACCTTGTACTTATGTCACAGGGGTCACTTTCTATTATCAATGAGAGGAATTGAATTCAAGTGTGCGCTCACTGTTTAAAAATGAGTATTTCTGAATAATTTTACAATAATCCCTCCCAGTCCTGAGAGCCTTAAACTGAATATGCTCAGAAAACAACTACACAAATCTCAGTGACGTTTGTCTTTCTTATACACTGGACGGACTTTTACACACTGCAGCCATATAAATATTTCATTTGATTTACAACACTGATTTGTTGCCCTCCCCAACATGTTTATAAATACACCCCTATAAAATTATTTCTATAATAGGAAAGGGACAAGGAAGAGCTACAAAAAACATCAGGGTGAATGTACATAGCAAATTTTTCTTCTTCATATATAACTAAAATATCTTTTCTCCCCCAACAGTAGCTACTTCAACTGGAGCCACAAACAAATATGATTACATGGCTTTTCCCTTTAAATAGGAAAGAAGCAAATGTCCAATTTTTTTTGTGGCATAAATATAAACTTCTGGAAATGTCGTATTCGCCGCTCGATTTCCTCGCTAATCTGCCAGTCCCATTACCCAATCAGCAGCTCTTGATAAATCAGTTTTTCTTTTGGCATGAACTCAGCAAAGCTAAAAGAAAAGAACGTTCTCCAACGCAGGAAATATCCCACAAAGGAATAGTTCTTCAGAAAGCTTTGGAGAAGCCATTAAGTGCTGAAAGTGAGTTACAAATTATCAATGCACTTTTAAAACTCCAGCACTGAAATTGTAATATTTTTAAATAACACATTTGATGCCATATGATTTAGAGAAAATACAAGGACTTATTTAGGAAGGAGGCTTTGGTGCCAAATAGTAATGAATTGTGGGTTCACCAATACAAACTTTGCATATGCAAATGGTACTTATATTTAAACCCAGGGAAAATGACTCGATACACTTACCTGGGAGAGGATCTCACCTTGTTGTAGAGTCCTGCATGGGTCCAGTTGGGGAGGCCAATGCTCAAACTGGACACACTAATGTATGACACAGTCTGCTATTCTGTTTACCTGTCCATGCTGCCTAACCCTACCTGCAAACTGTTAACCCAACTGGCGACCCATGACACTGGAAGTGCCGTTGCTGTAGACTGGAGGTGAAGTCACTCTGGAGGTGGGTCAACCAGATCAAGGGGAAAAACGTATCATTTAACTAAGGGAGGTGGGGGTGTCACGGCCGGCACCCGATACCAGAACAAATGGCAAGCACCCTGGTCTGGGCTCAGCTTCACCAGTAGTGTGACCACCGTTGGGCGTCGAGAGGAGCCCTCAGCTTACTTGGGTGCCACCTGGACTTAACGAGGGGTGCAAGGCGAGATGTTCTGGCTGGCCAAGGGGCACGGCTGTTAGCAGAGTCTTTTGGGCCGAAGGTCACGGTACAAATGGAGCAGGCAAGAGAATCGTCAGACAGGCAGGATCGAGGCAGGCGGATATCAGAATCGTCAGGCAGGCACGGGTCAAAACCGGGTTATCAATCAAGGGGTTAAGCAGGAAGAGTTGTCGTAGGCAGGCAAGGGTCAGGATACAGAATGCAGAATAGTCAGGATACAGGCTGGGTCAAACACGGGTAATCAGACAGACAAGATACAGATCAGATGCACAAGGCTCAGGAAACCACTAGAAACAAGTTCTATCACGGGCACTGGCTGGGGGTCAGAATGGGCCTTAAATACCCTAAGCTTTCGCGCCAAAACTTGCGCCAATGCTCGCTGGCGTAATCACGCCAGCGCGCCTGTACCTTTAAGAGGCGCGCGCCCTAGAAACTAAGATGGTGCCGGCGCTCATTTACAGAGACCATGCGGCGGGCGTCCCCACCGATGGTGCGGTGGGCAACCCCACCGCATAGGTAATTTTGTTACAGGGGGGATGAGAGCCTGCAATCATAACATTCCTTGGAGGGCCACATTAGGCCAAATGTTTGCCCCAGTGAAACCAGTAATAAGGAAACAACCCCTGATTGGTCACTATGAGCTTCTGTATAGGCCTTTTGCTCCTCCAAAACATCCTTTGGATAGAATCAGAAAGCCAAGGCCTGCTCAATAGTCCCATTATGTCTACCAATAGATCAGTAACACTAACATTTTTTAATATTGTTTGTACTATTTAATAGCAATGACTTAAATCTCACATCAAACCTGTAAAAAAACTCATGTTTAGAAACCACAAGTCCAGCAGATTTAGCAGATCTAATAAAGCGAGTGTTTAGTCAAACATAATAAACTGGGTATAAAGCTTGAGGCTCGGAATAGTGATGAACATGTTTTCTGCACTCAGAACTATACGTTTGCCTTTTTGGGGCATGAATATGGTGAGGTAATGGCACAGAAGGGCTGTAATGGGGTGATTTATAGGACTGGGCTCTGGCTTTAGTAGCAGGGCTGTAATTTATACCAGGAGGAAGAAAGCTCAGACTAAACAAGGTGAATTTGGGTTTTATTACTGTAATGTCATTATTCCCGCTCCACTGAGCACAAATGATGATTGAACACAGCCAACTTACAATTTATCATTTCCGTTTATTACAATTGCTCTGGGAAGTTTACTCAATGTAAAGTGGGCTAAATTGTTATTATTTTAATCCTTGCCGCAAATATCAAATGCACAAGTTATTTTAGGGATTATGCGCCTCATTTATAAACCGCAACGTGAGTAAAAAAAAATCTACGCAATTCACCATGTTTATTACCCAAAATGCAGCAGCTGTTGTAGTTTTTTTTTTTTTGCGGATTGTTATCCCCATGGCACAAGTTTGCAGCGGCTGCGTCACCTAATTCCTGCTAAAAATACAAGCACAAGACTTGGGGCCTGTTCACTAACATTCATATTTCTATTTTTTTCACAAATCATTTTTCTTTTTTATTTCTCAAACTCTAAAAATGTTACATTTATAAAGTGTAAAAACCATGAAATACTTTAAAACATTATAAAAGTAAAAGCAGTTGATAGAATTTAGTGGGAGCCGTCTTGATCCTGTTGATCGTTTTTTAATCAGTTTGGACTAGAAGAAGTTTTCAGATTTTTTTCCACTAGCGATTGTCTAAAAAACATTATTCTTTAAAGGTTTTTGTAGTTTTTAGTGTATTGTTTTTTTTTCTCATTCATACTTTTTATAGTTAGGTCTTTTAATAACTTTCATGGTTTTGGAGAAAATAAGTTTAATCATGGTTTCGAAAACCTCGAAAACCATTAAAATTCACCCTTAGATAAATGGGCCTCACGTATGATAAGTGGATAGGGAATGGCATGTCGCCCACCCTCATAGGCACCAGAAATGGTTACATGTTAATAGGCTTTCATATATTAATTCTGAAGATAAAGTAATCACATTAAATGGTCCTTAGCTCAGAGGTTATGGTAAGAGCTCCTTATCTTACTTACAATGCTTATGTGACCCTATTATTATAGCATGTAGCATCAGAGCTTACACTCTAAGGTCCCTATCACATCCACACACAATGGTCAATTTAAGCAAAAGCCAATTAACATGCCTAAGTGTTTAAGTAGTGTTGGAGGTACCTGGAGAGAACATGTAAAGTCCTTCAGATAATGCCCTGGCTAGAAGTGAACCTATGAAGCCTTCACTACAAGGCAGCAGCACTGACCCTTGTACCACCATGCTACCCTATCTGGTGAATCAGGTGCCCCAGTATCCTTGGTGAGCCTCAATTCAGCCCTATACTTCATGACAAAGTATTCCCTAAGCAACAATCCCTAGCGAGGGTCTTCTCACTGTCCTGGCAAGACACTGTAAGAGACTTTTGGGCCAGTCATCCCCCACAGTCTCTACGTTGGTTATTGGCTGACCTGGAGGAACATTATGTGATTGTTGCCTGCCATGTTGTACAATATCCAACCAATTGCCATGGGCCAGAAGGCTAATTAAGAACAAAAAACATTGTATATTAAATTCTATCTATGTGTTTCTCTAAATAATGTTATAATTGTGTTTCTGTAAGGAAATACAGGTATGGAATCCATTATCTGTAAACCCATTATCGAGTAAGCTCCAAATTATGGAAAGGCCATCTCCGATAAACTGTTTTATCCAAATAATCCAAATTTTTAAAAATGGTTTCCTGTTTCTTATTGGAAGCAAAACTAGCCTATTGGGGTTAATTAATGTTTACATGATTTTCTAGTAGCCTTGTATGAAGATACTTTATCCGTTATCGGGAAAACCCCAGGTCCCGAGCATTGTGGATAACAGGTCCCATACCTGTATAAGCAAAGGGCTCTCAAGCAAGCATGCCTAACCCCTCCAATCAGCAGCAAACCCAACAAAGATGAACTTTCATGTAATGGAGTTTCTACACTTTGAACATGGAATATTTGGGAAATGATGAAATGATTTGGAGCTTGTTCGTGCCGATGGTCCCTGCTCAATGAATCGTTTGCTACAGAAATTCTGAAAGCTTTGCAGCTCTCCAGATAAAAGGTAAATGTGTGTTTTATGGCTGCGGCTGGTGTGGAGCTCCACAAATGTCTGCTATCTACTCGGGTTACTGCAATAACAAGCTCACTGGTTAACCCGGAGAAAGTTAATTTATGTTTATTTCTAGTTTAAGGAAGGGAAACCCTTTGGTTTGTATTTAAATTGCTGAGATTTAGCCTTCATTTCTACAACCCAACACTGAGAGGGTCTTGAGAATTAAAGAAAAAGAATAAATATCCAGAAAAGTAAAATAAACGTTGAGCAAAATCATATACAAATATCATGAAGAGTATTTAAGTATTTCTTCTCATATATTATTATATTATATAATGAACATATAATGTCTCGCTAGAATCGTTTCTCTGTTCATCAAAAGTCTTCTCTGA
The DNA here is from genome assembly GCA_038501925.1 of Xenopus petersii. Lineage (NCBI taxonomy): Eukaryota > Metazoa > Chordata > Amphibia > Anura > Pipidae > Xenopus > Xenopus petersii. The sequence goes on along the minus strand of CM076680.1, from coordinate 175,421,893 downwards.
GTCTCACTAAAAAGGAATAGGACGACGTTTCTAAGTAGTTTAATGTAAACAAGACTTAAGGATTTGTGTATGGAAAGCTGTCAATCACTATTTCTGACATGTCAACACATAAACACCATTGGTCTTGGCCATCAAGAAAACATTTGTGATTGACTGGGCTTCTATGGGCATCATTGGAAGAAGAAGTGTAAGTTGTTATAAGTTTTGTATTACAAAGCAATCAACATATGCTGTAGCAATGTACAAAGTAACAGTGTTAGGACCCGAGGACAGTCGGTAAACTTCATGCAGCCACTGACATCTTGATTAAAGGGATTGTTCACCTTTTAATAAACCTTTAGTATGATGTAGAGATTGATATACTGACACACTTTGCAATTGGTCTTCATTTTTTATTTTTGGTAGTTTTTAGATTATTTTGCTTTCTGTTCAGCAGCTCTCCAGTTTGATTTTTTCAACAAGTGTCTGGTTGTTACCCTAGCAACCAGACAGTGGTTTGAAAGATAGGCTGGAATATGAATAGGATAGGTACTGAATAGGAAGTTAATAATAAAAAGTAACAATAGATTGTAGCTTCACAGAGCTTTTTTTTTGCCTGCTGGGGTCAATGACTAAGGATTGCTAAGAATTGAGAGGAAGAGGGTGGGGCTTAGTGAAGTGATAGAAAAGACTAAAAACAAAAAACAAGATCCTCTGTACTCCCACTTCCCAGTCCTACACTTACTTTCATCTGGTTCATTAAAAACTCTAGCTATGAGTGAATGGCCCGACCAATAATGAGTGAAGTAGTGGCCATCTTAAATTTACTACAGAAAGAATGAGAAATTAAATATGTGGGTAAGGACACAAGAAACAAGGTAACAAATAATGGGCAAATTAAGCCGTTGGGGAACACAACGTTGTTACAGAGAACAGGAGACTTGTAGTTTAACACTTTTATACACAGTAACTACTTTATTCGCACTAAAGGTGGCCATACACGGACAGATTCAAGCTGCAGATATCGGTCCTTTAGACCGATTTGGCAGCTTATCTGCCCATGTGTAGGGCTCCCGATGGGTCCTCCCAATCGATATCAGGCCAAATTTCAGGCAGTTATCGATCGGTCAAGTTTGATTTTTTTGTACGATCCAGGACCGCATCGGCTAGTTGGTGTGGTCCTGTGCTTGTCGGAGCCCATTCATAGTATTGTAATCCGATCATTCTGCCCCAGGCCCGAACATTCGGATTCACCTGATATTGCCCAGCCGTTAGTGGGCATATCGGGTTATGATCCGCACGTTTGGCGACCTTGCCAAGCGAGTGGATCTTATAGTGTATGGCCACCTTAACACAGCTTCTCCAGTTTCACTTGTTCAAGTAACAATATCTTCAACAGGATTAGCAGGCTGCTTGGACCTCTCGTGGTGCCCACCTTCTTGATTCTCTTCCTTCGGATCAGATGACTCTACAGATCCCAGGTTTCTGGCACAGGAGATAATTTGCATCAGGATTACCCTCTATGTGACAACAGGACCCATCTAATCCTAGGGATCCTTGTTGGAGCCTCAGCTGCTCAGCTATCTTGTCTACCCCTATCTCTCGCCACTAGTGATGGGCAAATAAATTTGCCAGACACAAATTTGTGGCGAATCTCTGCATTTCACTGCAAAGCAAATTAATCCATGAAACTGCTGCGACAATTCGCTGGTCAAAAATCTGCCACGGCAAAAATTGTTGCGCTCCAAAATTATTTTTGGATGCCCATTGACTTAAATACATTTTGACCAAATAGACAAGGTTATAAAAATAGATGCTCGCGTCAAAATCAATGCTTGTTACAATTATTTTGACGACCATTGACTTCAATGTGTTTCACACAGATTCACCCATCACTACTTCACAGGACTGGCTGATCACTCACTAACCTGACTAATTGGGTCACCTTGGTGCCTCTCTAATGTGAGACACTTTAAGCTCCTTGGAATTAAAGGAAAACTATACCCCCAAAATTAATACTTGAGCAAAAGATAGTTTATATGAAATTAAGTGACATATTAAAGACTCTTACCAAACTGGAATATATATTTAAGTAAATATTGGCCTTTTATATCTCTTGAACCCCCATTTCATGATGGTCTGTGTGCTGCCACAGAGATCACCTGACCAGAAATACTGCAGCTCTAACTGTAACAGGAAGAGATCACCTGACCAGAAATACCGCAGCTCTAACTGTAACAGGAATAGATCACCTGACCAGAAATACTGCAGCTCTAACTGTAACAGGAAGAGATCACCTGACCAGAAATACTGCAGCTCTAACTGTAACAGGAAGAAGTTTGGGGAAAAAAAGACACAACTCTGTCTGTTAATTGGCTCATGTGACCTAACATGTATGATTTGTTTGTGTGCACCGTGAATCATACAACCCCAGGGGGCCACCTTATTTTTTAAAATGGCAATTTTCTATTTATGATTACCCAATGGCACATACTACTAAAAAAAAAAGTATATTATTTTGAAAATGGTTTATTTACATGAAGCAGGGTTTTCCATATGAGCTGTTTTATGCAATATATTTTTATAGACATCTACATTGTTTGAGGGGTACCGTTTTCCTTTAATCAATCTTATCTTCCTTGAAGAAGTGACCTATTGCTCCCCCTCTTATACAGCCTCCCCACCCCTAAGGCTATACTCTTGCTGTGGTTGGACCTGCTAGTCATTGAAACTCACACAAGGTCACACAGGTAGACCCATTTCTCAATATCCTTCCTGTGTTTGGCCAACAGTCACACACCAAGGGGATGATTTAAGAATCTATTGTACCTAATGTCACTAAGTTTAATGAAATCTATTACAACTTCAAAGTTGATTCAGGGACTGGTCCAATTGCCCTCTTAAGGATCAAGAAGGACATTTCTCCCCCTTCGGAGAAGCTAGGGTTTGTTTTTCTTTCCTCTGAATAAACTGGTACATGGGCAGGTTTCACTTCCAGGTAGAACTTGGACATTTTTATCAACCTCAGCTACAATGTTACTACAAGTTAGAATATAAATACAGTTGTCAATATGGGTAACACAACAATTTATCAACCTTTGTTTAGTGAATCAGTCCCTGAGACTCAGATAGGAAGCCCTTAATCAGGACAGGCTGATAAAGTTGACTGTGTTGTGCAAGGGTAGATGTTGGTGCAAATGTGGACCTGGGTCCCTAGGACAACTACGGTAGATCCCCTGTTTTGACTGAGGCCCAACAAATATTTGGATACCGTGTTTGTGAAGATTCTCATTCATCCAGGTCATGGTATATCTGTAGAAATAAGACAAATCAACTGGACTTGCTGTGATTTTTGTTTCCTTGAAGATGTGAAAGCCAGTTGAATGACTGGTGAAACATCTTCAAGGAAAAAAACACAGCAAGTGCAGTGGATTTGACTTATTTCTATAGATATTTGGATACTGTTTTTCATACCAACCTAAACTAATGATCAACTTGTACTGCCTCAGCAATAAATGTGCCCCTAATACTATATGACTTGTAGAGCCCCCAAGGCTGCACTAAATGCCTCGGTGATCCAAAGTTCATAAGATAATATTGGCCAAAGCCTGTTAGATAAACTATGCTGCAAAAGGGTAGGGATATTGGAGGCATCATTTATAGGGTGCTTATTGTTCCTTAAAAGAAGATGAAACTGCTTGGTTAGGATCTACAGCACCATGGACAGCAGATCATTGTGGAAAGTCAAGTATGACATAAACAGATGGAGCAAACCTTATTGAAGCATGTGTGCCAGGCATATTACATACATGCATTTGTGATTCATGGCTATTAAAATTAGTTACATGTTTTTTTTATGGGCTTTGTGGCTGTACCTAGTCCATCCCTGAAATCTGTTCCATTAGTAACACACTTTTTCAAAGGCTTTATTAAAATTTCACAGTTTAAGGACAAGTTTACCTTTAGCTTTTAGTATGAGATGACACCTGTTCTAAGGAACTTTTCGTTTGCTCCTGATAATTTATTTTGCATGTCGTTTGAACTACAACCATTTCTTTTATGGCCATTAACAGCATGAAACTAAAAAATATGCCTGGTTGTTGGGGGTAAAACTTATGAAACCTCATTTATGAAGGCAAGTGACATATTGAACACAAATTGCCCTGTTTAGTCTTCCATTGTAATCAAATAATTAAACATTTTAATAATGATTTGCCTTTTCTGTGTAACAATAAAACAGTAGCTTGTACTTGATCCCAACTAAGATATAATTAATCCTTATTGGAGGCAAAACCAGCCTATTGGCTTTATTTCATGTTTATATGATTTTCTAGTAGACTTAAGGTATGAAGATCTAAATTAAGGAAAGATCTCTTATCTGGAAAACCCCGGGTCCTGAGCATTCTGGATAACAGGTTCCATACCTGTAATAATAAAACAGTAGCTTGTACTTGATCCCAACTAAGATATAATTAATCCTTATTGGAGGCAAAACCAGCCTATTGGCTTTATTTCATGTTTATATGATTTTCTAGTAGACTTAAGGTATGAAGATCTAAATTAAGGAAAGATCTCTTATCTGGAAAACCCCGGATCCTGAGCATTCTGGATAACAGGTTCCATACCTGTAATAATAAAACAGTAGCTTGTACTTGATCCCAACTAAGATATAATTAATCCTTATTGGAGGCAAAACAAGACTATTGGCTTTATTTCATGTTTATATGATTTTCTAGTAGACTTAAGGTATGAAGATCCAAATTATGGAAAGATCTGTTATCCAGAAACCCCCAGGTCATGAGGATTCTGTATAACAGGTCCCATACCTGTACTAATAGTTCATTATAAGTTGAGCACTATGGTAAGAAAGTGTCCGTGCACAAACGTTTTTGGGCAAGGCCTTGAAGCATGATAAATGGCAATTTAATTCCATGGTGCCAAATTACAGCAAACATCTGAGCATGTCAGCACTTGATTTTCTGGGAAGCATTAGTGGTAGGTTACTATTCCACCTGGCCGCCATATCCCATCATATTCCTAGCAAACCAACCAATACATGTGTCCTACCTGTAATCACAACTTGTGGCTTTTCCAAGCAGAATCTAAGCAAATAAGTGAAAACTCAGATTTGTGTTGTTTTATTAACACGGAGAGGAATGTTAAGCATCAGTTGCTTTCTTAAATGTAAATGTATGTCGTGGGATGAAACGATTGGGAATCTGAGTTGCTTTTTATGGTTCCAACTTTCTGATCTTCTTGGGTGGAACAAGTAAGCGCGTCAGTATTGCGTTCCATTAGAGAGGTGTTAAGCAGTAGCAACGCTGAAATGATGCAAGCAGTTGTTTTCCCAAAATGTTACGCTCTTTTTATTCCTGAAACGACTTGAAACGATTGTCTTTCAGCAGCCTGGAAGCATTTGCACAAACATTAGCAGAGCGAGCTATATAAACAGCTGCTGAGAATGTATAGGAAAACAGATCCGACACTAAACTTACAATCCTGCAGGAATTTCATTTTCATTTATTTGAAACGTCAACAGGTTTGAGCGGAGTCTGTAACATCATCGCTGCTTTCACTCTGGAAAAGAAAATATCAGGTGCCCAGACTGGAAGATTGAAGTGCATTTGACAAAGTTCAAATAATCCTTTGTTCTATTTATTTTCTCCACAAATCTCAACATAAATGAGCCCTTTATAAAAAAAAAAAAACCAGGGTAAATGTACCATTTTAGAGTTTACAGAAAGTGTTTATTTAAAGTACTTAGACTACCAGCTCCGCGGGGCAGTCTTGCCCTTGTAAAATAAACAGCCACTCGTTTGATAACCATTAGCAAATGGAACCTTTAAGGCAAGAGACTCACATCAAGCAGGTTAACGCTTCCTTCTAATTACACAATAATCACAAGACTTGACTTGAGGCCACTGAGGGCATTTTTTTATACTGAACTTTGTAAATAGCTACATGAAATATCAATTTAGAGGCTTGTTCATTCAATTTAGCAATATTATTATTGGCCAATGACACATATGAATTGTATTGACACAGTGGGAGTTCTGATGATAGCTGTATACATTTACGTGCTTGGGACCTAGGATTTTCTGGATAACAAATCTTTCCGTAATTTGGATCTTCATACCTTAAGTTTACTAGAAAATAATGCTATCATTTAATAAACCAACTAGGCTGTTTTTGCCTCCAATAAGGATGAATTATATCTTAGTTGGGATCAAGTACAACTACAACTACAAGCTACTGTTTTATTATTAAAGAGAAAAAGGAAATTTGGATTATTTGGATAAAATGGAGTCTAATTTGGTATATACAAATAAAACTTTGTAGGAATAATAGGAGCTGTTCAGCTGAAAAGAAACACAATAAATGTGTTAAAATACACAATAAAACAATCTTTTTGAAGGATAATTTACAGTGAAAACCAAATCAGATGGATTATTGGCATATTGAAATGTCAGTTTGCTGGTGGCCACCTTAATTGAGAGGGATATGGGGATTTCTGTGTATGACCAGCTGTGTGACTCTAGGCAGTGGCTACTAAAGCAAATAAAGTTCTGTCTTACATAAAAAAAGGCATAAACTCAAGGGATGAAACATAATTTTGCCTCTTTATAGGTCCCTGGTGAGGCCTCATCTGGAGAATGGGGGCAGTTTTGGCTCCAGTCCTTAAGACTGAGACAACTTAACTGGTTAAAGGGATTGAAGATTTAAGTGATAAGTAAAGACTGTCAAGGTTGGGGTTGTTTTCTCTGGAAAAAAAGGTGCTCGAGAGGGGACATGATTAGACTTTACAAGTACATTATAGGACTTTATAGCCAGATAGCAGGGGACCTTTTTCCCATAGAAAAGAAGAAAGAACCAGAGGCCGACTCTTTAGCCTTGAGGAAATTAACTTTATTTGAAGCTGCAAAGAGGGTTCTTCATGGTGAGGGCAGTGAAGTTGGAGAATGCCCTGCCTTGATTCTATTAGTGCTTGGATGACCTCTAGGAAAAAGCATAATATGAAAGGCTATAGTGATCTTCAGATCTATAGTTAGTTTTAATAGTTGTGTGAGTTTGCTGAACTTTTTAAAAGAAAGTTAGAATAAGGTTCATAAATTATATTTGGAACTAGCACTACATTATTTAATTGTTTCTCATAACAAGTACACAATTGGTGCTATTATAATATATATAGGAACCAGAACTTTTGTTTTTTGTGGAACAAGTGATCTGAATGATATACTTGAAGAAAAGAAGAAAGATGGAGCCTTGGTGGTGCAGGAAGGCTGGGCCCAAATCTGAGGGGTAAAGGCAACGTTGGATCCACTGCCTGTGGTTGTGCTTCCAGGTGGTGTTGCAGTTTAAGAAGAGCTAGAGGGATGCAAGTTGTTTATTGCTGATGAAAACCTACAATAATAAATTAATACATCACAAAATAATTGTGCCTATGGAGTCTAGGACACATGCTCTCTGCCATACCCTATAGCCAGCTCTGCTAAAATGTTCTATAACCTTATAGAATAAAACATGAAGCTACTTTGTCTTTTGTGGGTTTCTTCTCAATGACACATTCTTGATAGTCCAGCAAAACTTTAGAATTCTATAAGGTGCTTTCTGTACCTTAGGTTTATGTAGAATAAACTTCTAGGTGGATGTTGGAGAACTGGAGGTCCATGTAACTATGACCCCCTGTGAAAGCTGCCATAGAACTACTTAAAAAGAATTATATAGAGATTGTATATATCTATCCATATATATATATATATATATATATATATATATATATATATATATATATATATATATATATATATATATATATATATATATATATATATATTATATATATAGATATAAAAGACACTGCTCTTCTTCCATAAGCCACTAATGGTGTTAAAGCAAATATTGTGCAATTCCATGAAATAAATGGACATTGACCAATAAGCCTCATATTCTCAGGTAAATAGTGGAATTCATCATAATGTTATTGTAATTATATAGGTTATAGAATAAACATTTGGGTTTCATTAAGGACTGGCGTTGGAATCTCCGCACCTTAAATTGTTGCTTCAGAATTTTGAAACAATTGTCTAAAGCCTAAAGGTGGAAAAGTAAAACATCTGTTTGGGTCCAATGATGACTTTTTAGACTAATTTTGTGCCCGGTGGAGAAGCCTCTCGTAAAAAAGTGAGAGCGACTGTGAATGGAATTTGCAAATGTCATTGCCCCTCATGATTACTTTATTTATACAGTGTTTTGTCTGCCACACTGTTGTCATGGATCTTGTTGTAGCAATGGGAGAATGTTGGCTGAAACAAATTGCTTCACACTATAAACTGAAGAGACATAAAAACAAGATAGTGTAATGAGAAAAGCATTTGAAGGAGAACAGGGAAAGCTCACAATTCAACGTCTCCAATAAAACAGGCAGTGAGAGCGGCTACATGGACACACGGATCCCTGGGAAAACCAGTGAAAAAGCTTCACGGAAATGTTTCATCAACAAGAAATGGAAATAAATTCTCGCTTTGGAACCGATGACCAACTTGGTGCTCTGGGCCGTCCCACGGTAGCGCCGGGTTCTTGTGGAACCAGCACAATGTAGAGTCTAACGGGGTGAAAATCCTTATTGTACAGCCGAGATCTCCTGCTTGCTGGGGGCAGGATTTCTGCTTCAATAAAGTCATTATTTGTAGGATTAGGCTTTTGGAAACAATCATGGAAGATGTGATTTGCTTCTGCACAAAGGGATTCTTTGGGGGGAAAGGGTATTTCTACAGCTTTATCCAAGGTAAAAACTTTATAAAAACTACTGCTGAATTCTACAAATCTAATATGAAGGGGGTGGTGTTTTTTGCAGCAGCGTCTTTCAGGAATAGATTCTCTGTACACACTTACGGATAATATGGGATCTGTTATCTGGAAACCCATTATCCAGAAAGCTCTGAATTACAGAAAGGCCGTCTCCCATAGACTCCATTTTATCCAGATAATCCAAATGTTTCAAAATGATTTGCTTTTTCTGTGTAATAATAAAACAGTCACTTGTACTTGATCCCAACTAAGATATAATTAACCCTTATTGGAAGCAAAACCAGCCTATTGGCTTTATTTCATGTTTACATGAAATAATTTACATTTTTTGGTAGACTTAAAGTATGAAGATCCAAATTACAGAGAGATCTCTTATCCGGAAAACCCCAGGTCCTAAACATTCTGGATAACAGGTCCCATACCTGTAATAATAAAACAGTAGCTTGTACTTGATCCCAACTAAGATATAATTAATCCTTATTGGAGGCAAAATCAGCCTATTGGCTTTATTTCATGTTTATATGATTTTCTAGTAGACTTAAGGTATGATGATCCAAATTACGGAAAGATCTACGATCCGGAAAACCCCAGATCCTAAGAATTGTGGATAACAGGTCCGATACCTGTAATAATAAAACAGTAGCTTGTACTTGAGAGAGCTTAGAAGTTGCACCACATTCATTTGGATCAGACTGGCACAGGGAAGCCACATACTGTGCCTGGAAAGGATTTGTGTGAGTATCCTGGTTAAAGGGACAGTACCCTAAAGAAGCGCTTGAAGATAAAGAGACTGTTTTATTAAAGGACTTCTTCTTTATTTAGTTAGATGCTAGCAAGTTAGTTAGTGAGGCCCTATTGCCACCAGTTAGGAGTGCTTTATGTACTAGTTGGCCATTTATTTTAGCTAAACCGTTGTTCAGTTTAACTAATACTGTGTCTTTGTTATTACTATATTCCTAGTGGGACCACCCGTATGTGCATTCCTGGATCCCACTAGATGGAGACATTGCGCTAGTAAGTACCAGGTACCCAGTCTATCCCCACAGGGCCGCCATCAGAGGGGACAGTCCTCGAGGCCCGGAGGATTCTCAGCAGTAAGGGGTGCCCGGCCGCACCACAGTTAACTGGATTGCCGGGCCCCTTCATTGGTGTCAGCGGTAATTCTGATTGGCTGCATCCCGGGCGTACGTGTGACATCAGTACACACGGGCACAACTCTGCAGCTTCAGGCAGAAGACAGAGGCCGCGCTACAAGAAGGACCTGCTTCCTGGAGATGGCGCAACTTCCTGGAGACGGTGAAGATGTGGAAGACAGTGTCAGAGGAAGATGAAGACCCTGCAAAAGACGAGGAAGTCGCCACTGGCGAAGAAGTCGCCACTGGAGAAGATGTTGCCACTGGAGAAGAAGTTGCCATGTGAGGATGTGGAACAGAGAACTCAGTTGCAGGTAAGTGCCACTGACCACCAATGCAGGCCCCTGACCACCAATGCAGGCCCCTGGCCCCCAGTGTGGGCCTCTGACCAGCTCTGGGAGATGCCAAGAAGCTACTTTGGTGGCCATGGGTCACAAAAAAAAACAACTGATGGCCAGGCACCTCCGTGAGTCAGGGGCCCCATGGAGGGTCAGGGGGCCCACACAACGTCATGCAGTCACACACTCAATGACTTTCATTACAGGAGCAGACGAGGTATTGCCAAGCAGCATTATTATATGTATTATATTTATATTAATATTTATATATTATACAATTGCTAAACTACAAACTGTGTCATTAAAATGGAATCAGAGCAAAGGCAGCTCTCACTAATAAACCACTCAAATAAAAAACTCCTAAAGCGCATTATGTTTAATCCCATCAGGTATTTGCAGTAAATAGATAACATTTCATCATAAGGTTTCCTGGAGAATTCGGGTGTTTTCCTCTTTATAGTGTAGGAAACTATAGGGAACTGGGAGCCATTGTGTCCTCACTCCTTCCATGTTTCATGTTCCCAGAGCAGCTCCAGAGGGACATTCTATACTTTATAAGTCACTCTAAACTCAGCTGTTGGCTAATATTAAGCTGAACGAGTCTCTGGAGCATTGACATGTAAAAGTTTACATTTATACCCTTACTGAGAACAAATCCAAGCACTAAATGTAATTCCAATCCTTAGGAAGCGTTTGCAAAGATAAAGTATTTCTTCTACAAAAGACATTTCCCATGGTATCTTGGTTACACGGCATCCCTTGTGCACTATATGTTATGTCTCTTTATCCCTAGAGTAGACTCAATTGTCTCACCCACATGCCCACATTATTATTATTATTATTAATATTAATATTGTCACCAAGAAGAATATTAGTAATGTTTGTGCACTTTCTCCTGGTGGTGAATGTTTGTAATAATATTAGCAGAAAGGCATGTATATACAGACATGGGATCTGTTATCCGTAAACTAGTTATCCAGAAATCTCTGAATTACGGGAAGGTGTCTCCCATGGATTTTATTATAATCAAATAATCCAAATTTTTAAAAATGGTTTCTTTTTTCTGTGTAATAATAAAACAGTCGCTTGTACTGGATCCCAACTAAGATATAATTAATCCTTATTGGAGGCAAAACCAGCCTATTGGCTTTATTTCATGTTTATGTGATTTTCTAGTAGACTTAAGGGATGAAGATCCAAATTACAGAAGGATCCTATATACAGAAACCCCCAGGTCCTGAGCATTCTGGATAACAGGTCCCATATCTGTAATAATAAAACAGTCGCTTGTACTTGATCCCAACTAAGATATAATTAATCCTTATTGGAGGTAAAACCAGCCTATTGGCTTTATTTCATGTTTATATGATTTTCTAGTAGACTTAAGGTATGAAGACCCAAATTATGGAAAGATCCGTTATCCGGAAAACCCCAGGTCCTGAGCATTCTGGATAACAGGTCCCATACCTGTAATGATAAAACAGTAGCTTGTACTTGATCCCAACTAAGATATAATTAATCCTTATTGGAGGCAAAACCAGCCTATTGGCTTTATTTAATGTTTATATGATTTTCTAGTAGACTTAAGGTATGAAGATCCAAATTACAGAAGGATCCTATATACAGAAAACCCCAGGTCCTGAGCATTCTGGATAACAGGTCCCATACCTGTAATAATAAAACAGTAGCTTGTACTTGATCCCAACTAAGATATAATTAATCCTTATTGGAGGCAAAACCAGCCTATTGGCTTTATTTCATGTTTATATGATTTTCTAGTAGACTTAAGGTATGAAGATCCAAATTACAGAAGGATCCTATATACAGAAAACCCCAGGTCCTGAACATTCTGGATAACAGGTCCCATACCTGTAATAATAAAACAGTAGCTTGTACTTGATCCCAACTAAGATATAATTAATCCTTATTGGAGGCAAAACCAGCCTATTGGCTTTATTTCATGTTTATATGATTTTCTAATAGATTGAGGGTAAGTGCACACGGGCAGATTCGGGGGGAGATTAGTCGCCCCAGTGACAAATCGTCTCTTCTTCGGGGCGACAATCTCCCTGAACTGCCTTCCCCTACCTTCCCGCCGGCTACAATAAAAACTGCCAGTGGGATGGCACTCGCGGCGCTTCGTTTTCCGAACTCTCTCGGTTTCCTCATGACGCAAGTATATGTTGATCTCAACTGAAAAGTTATTGTGAGATCAGTTAACATTGGGATCCAGGTGGGTGTTTGTTGGAGATTTACACACTGTATTTCCTAAACAAGTATTAGCTTTTGCTATATATCATTCTTATTATACTCTATATATCATTCTTATACTCTATATATATATCATTCTTATATTCTATATATCACTCTTATACTCATTATATCATTCTTATACTCTTTAAATCATTCTTATACTCTATATATCATTCTTACATTCTATATATCATTCTTATATTCTATATATCATTCTTATATTCTATATATCATTCTTATACTCATTATATCATTCTTATACTCTTTAAATCATTCTTATATTCTATATATCATTCTTATACTCTATATATCATTCTTATACTCTGTAAATCATTCTTATACTCTATATATCATTCTTATGTTCTATATATCATTCTTATACTCTATATATCATTATTATACTCTTTAAATCATTCTTATACTCTTTAAATCATTCTTATACTCTATATATCATTCTTATAGTCTATATATCATTCTTATAATCATTATATCATTCTTATACTCTATATATCATTCTTATACTCTATATATCATTCTTATACTCTTTAAATCATTCTTATACTCTATATATCATTCTTCTACTCTTTAAATCATTCTTATACTCTTTAAATCATTCTTATACTCTATATATCATTCTTCTACTCTTTAAATCATTCTTATACTCTTTAAATCATTCTTATACTCTATATATCATTCTTATAGTCTATATATCATTCTTATAATCATTATATCATTCTTATACTCTATATATCATTCTTATACTCTTTAAATCATTCTTATACTCTATATATCATTATTATACTCTATTTATATCATTCTTATATTCTATATATCATTCTTATACTCATTATATCATTCTTATATTCTATATATCATTCTTGACTAATATAATTACTGTCATGTGACACCTTGTTTAATGATGCTCCAGGCAAGGCGGCACCTGGGTGTGTGACATTTCCATTTTAGTTGATATATAAATATAATATATAGATAGGAGGAACCTGAGTGGGTGTGAGCCAATTAAATCCTGTGTCGTTGGGCTCAGTAGAGACTCATTAAGGAGTTTGGCTTCAACATGCTGAGAACCTGTAACACAAGACCCAAGTTCTTACTTGTCCCGACAATCTGGATTGTGCCCTTTCAAAACAAATTTAAAAAAACATTAAAAATTGGAGCAGCCAGAGATCATTTATAGGAAGTGTATTGTTTTCTTTCAACTGATTGGAACATATATCATTTATTGCTACTTAACTTTCTTTAATCTGCCCTTCAACTAATTGCTCCTTAATGCTTGTTATTTTCCTCCAACTACTGTTGTTGGTTACTCATAACTCATAATATTGATGCCAATGGTATGATAATAAGGACAACACAGACACAATATATTCCAGAGCAGATCCCAAACCTATAGTCCAGATATTTTAGTGGGCAAGAGAAATGTGAAGATCCATACAGTAATATAAAGTTGTATGTCAGTTGTGTGTAAGTTGTATGTCAGTTGTATGTCAGTTGTATGTAAGATGTATGTAAGTTGTATGTAAGTTGTATGTAAGTTGTATGTAATTGGTATGTAAGTTGTATGTAAGTGGTATGTATGTAAGGTAGGGTCGTGGGAAAACCGTTTTGCTGTACTTCTGAACAAAAAATAATAGTCACATTTTATGGTCACATAAAGGAAATGTTTTCAACTCTTGTGACAGTTGTCTGTACTATTTCTTTCTGATTTTACTATTAATGGGGTGGTTTAAGGGATGGCTTAAACTTTTAGTATGTTATAGAAGTCTGAACAACTTTTCAATTGGTCTTCATTATTCATTTTCTATAGTTTTTGAATTATTTACCTTTTTCTTCTGACTCTTTCGAGCTTTCAAATGTATTGTTATTGTTACTTTTTTTTGTTACTTATTATTCTTTATTTCACCAGCATCATAACTCTGGTGTGCTCATTATTTGACACCCTTCATTAAACCCACCCACTTCACTTGGGTTACTTAAAATGAAGCCCCGTGGATTTGGCCCAATCAGTTCTCACAAATACAATGAGAATTAGCCACCACGGGCTCAGCCCCAGCTGTCCTTAGATTGTGCTTAAATAGGGTATTTTATATTGCATGCGCACATTGTGTAAGTCACTAAGAGCGATCCCGGGAGAGTTAGCTGGATAGCGGCAGAGAAGGAGTAAACCCTCGGGTGTCGCACAAGTGAACTGCCTCCTCCTGCACTAACACCTTCTATTAGCGTTTGTCTCCCAAGTGCCCTGAAAGATTTATAAGTATCGGCAGAATTAGATCAGTTGCATGTGGCGCACGAACCACCATCTTCCACCCGCGTCCACCCTCCTCCCCATTCATAGGCCCAAGCACAGTAAACCAGAAACTCATTTCCCAAAAACTACATTTTACCCAAATAATCCAAATTTTTAAAACTCTTCTCTGTAATAATAACAGTAGCTTGTACTTGATCCCAACTAAGATATAATTAATCCTTATTGGAGGCAAAACCAGCCTATTGGCTTTATTTCATGTTTATATGATTTTCTAGTAGACTTAAGGTATGAAGATCCAAATTACAGAAAGATCCTTTATCTGGAAAACCCCAGGTTTGAAGCATTCTGGATAAAGGGTCCCATACCAATATTAATAAAACAGTCGCTTGTACTTGATTCCAACTAAGATATAATTAATCCTTATTGTAGACAAAACTGAAAGGGATACTGTCATGGGAAAAATGTTTTTTTCAAAATGAATCAGTTAATAGTGTTGCTCCAGCAGAATTCTGCACTGAAATCCATTTTTCAAAAGAGCAGATTTTTTTTATATTCAATTTTGAAATCTGACATGGGGTTAGACATATTGTCAATTTCCCAGCTGCCCCAAGTCATGTGACTTGTGCTCTGATAAACTTCAATCACTCTTTACTGCTGTACTGCAAGTTGGAGTGATATCACCCCCCCTCCCTTTCCCCCCAGCAGCCAAACAAAAGAAAAATGGGAAGGTAACCAGATAGCAGCTCCCTAACACAAGATAACAGCTGCCTGGTAGATCTAAGAACAACACTCAATAGTAAAAACCAGGTCCCACTGAGACACATTCAGTTACATTGAGAAGGAAAAACAGCAGCCTGCCAGAAAGCATTTGTCTCCTAAAGTGCAGGCACAAGTCACATGACTGGGGGCAGCTGGGAAATTGACAAAATGTCTAGCCCCATGTCAGATTTGGAACAGAAATGGATTTCAGTGCAGAATTCTGCCGGAGCAGCTTTTTTAACTGATTCATTTTGAAAAAAAAAATTTTCCCCATGACAGTATCCCTTTAAAGTATGAAGAGCCAAATTACAGAAAGACCTGGTATCTGGAAAACCTCAGGTCCTGAGCATTGTGAATAACCTGTACCTATAGCTGTATATTGAGCATTTAAGTGGTGTCAGTAGAAACACTAGAGAGGATATTTAGACTGAGAATTTTAGATTGTGGAACTTTCTATACAGTTTAAATACAAGTCAGTTGAGCAGCGATAGTTCCAGTCCCTTGAGAGATACACCTGTGCTGTCAGCTTAATGCTCACAAATAAGATTTCCATATACACCTGTTGAATTCTCCACCATGGACTTTGCATAGTAATGAGAAGTGTATTATATGCAGCCAGAGGTGTACAAATGGGTGTGTTATAATTACCTGGAAAATTGTAACTCTATTAAATCCAAAAGTCAAAGCCCAGCTGTCAATCTCCAATTCCATGAAATTAGGATTTGAATTGTGACCGTGGGAATTACAACTGATTTATGTCTATTTCTTCTCCCAGGTGGCACTTCTCCTATAAGTGGCCAAAGTCCAACCTTGGTTTGTGTGTGTTTAAAATTATCTTAAATATTGCCCTTGTCACCCTATCTCTGTAGAACTGGGCCATGAGATAAATATGATTTAACCTGATCAAACATCTTTTTTAAGCCCTCAGGATATTAAAGGAGAAGGAAACCCCCAGGGCGCTAAACCCCTCCCCCCCCTGTGCTGCCCCCCCTCCCTCCTCCCCCTGGCCTACCTGTCCCCCTGGGCAAATGCCCCTAACTTTTTACTCACCCCTCTGCGCAGGTCCTGTCCACGGAGTTCGCAGTCGCCATCTTCTCCCACGCGCGTCTTCTTCCTGCTCTGACCGGCGTCTTCTGGCGCATGCGCAGTAGGAACAGGTACCGGTATGGCTCTACTGCGCATGCGCCAAATGTCACGAAGTGAAATCGGAAAACTTCGTGACATTCGGCACATGCGCAGTAGAGCCGTACCGGTACCTGTTCCTACTGCGCATGCGCCAGAAGACGCTGGTCAGAGCAGGAAGAAGACGCGCGTGGGAGAAGATGGCGACTGCGAACTCCGTGGACAGGACCTGCGCAGAGGGGTGAGTAAAAAGTTAGGGGCATTTGCCCAGGGGGACAGGTAGGCCAGGGGGGAGGAGGGAGAGGGTGGCAGCACGGGGGGGAGGGGTTTAGCGCCCTGGGGATTTCCTTCTCCTTTAAGGGAGTTATGTATCAAAGTCCAAATTTATCTCAATATTTTCTGAAAAAAACTCTGACCAAATCTGCACAGGTTTTTTTGGGCTTATTTATTAATACACTTTCCTGAAAATTTTGTTTGCGGGAAAAAATCAGATTTTTCACCTGAAAACTCTGAATTTTGACCGAAAACTTCGGGTATTGCCAAAAACCCAGCGCACATCAAAAAATCATTGGGACTTCCAGGGCCGGATTTACATACTGGGCACCCCTAGGCCCACTGCCGTTTGTCGACCCTGTCCCCTCCCCTTTATTCATGCAAATTTTCATCATCTGGACCGGAACAATGGGGATTTGACAAATTATTGTATCTCCAGCGCATCCCCAGTGTTTTTGAACCAATGTGGGTGTGGTTGGACAGCATGCCGCCCCCCCTAAAATCCTGCCGCCCTAGGCCTGGGCCTAGGTGGCCTTTCCACAAATCCGGGCCTGGGGACTTCTCCCATTGACTTATATGCAACCTCGACAGGTCTGAGATGTTGGATTTTCAGATTCGGACTTTTCCATCCTCGGGGTTTAAGCAATTCCCGAAAAAATTAGTGATTTTTTTAAAAGTCCAATTTTATAAAAAAAATCATGAATTTTTCGTGATTTTTGCATTCGGAGTTTAGTAAATAACCCCCTAAGTGTCTGTTTTCATATAAGGAACTTTGCACCTTTCCTTTGCTCCAGGTGTGCTGTAATTTATTCATCTCTTCTTGGTTTGTTTTTGTTCAAATTAAACACTTTGTGCAATTTGTTTCAAAGCTGCTGACCCTCCCCTTGTTCAAATATTTTGAAAAGCTGTGTTCAAATAAATCTTTTTTAGAGGGCCCTCATTTCTCCTCAATTCTGCATTTTATCCCGTTGATGAACTTAGAGAGTGAAGTGTGAAGTTCTGTTCCAAAGAAACTCTATGGGAAGAAAGTGACGGCTGCTTGTGGGATGTGATTAGGTTCATGAACTCCCACCAATAACAATTATTTTTGTGTTCCACAGTCCCATTTATAGGAAAGGTAAAGACTTCAGTAAGTTACTTTATCGCCTATTAATGGGTTCCTTCAATTGACTTTAAATGAGACATTTTGTGTAAAAAACAAGAATGTACCAGTGAATTATACTCATTTAGATATAGAAGAATTGTGCTTAAAAAAGTAATGGTTTTAGGCTGATTTATTGAATATTTCTGCAAAAACCCCTAATAATCCCTCCCTTCTCTTCCACTTGCTGCTCCCTGAATTCCCAGGCTGTGCACTCAGCTCACTGCACTGTAGGACAGGAACCAATCAGCAGCTAGCAGGACCTGATAGGGAACTGAAGCCTGTCTGTGCTTGTGTGACTGCAGGGCTGTGATTGGCTGTCCCCCTCCTACTGTGCTTCTGGCAGGGACACGCCCACCCCTCATTTGAAACAGGGGCCAGAGAACATCTATAGGGAGCTCCAATAAAGGGGCTATTTTTATAGATAATATTAATTTTTAGCTCCGTGTAAAAGCAACACCAAGGGGCATGTTTACTAACATTGGAGATAAATATCTGGAGAGATTTCTGGAGATGTTGCCCATGGCAACCAATCAGCAATTAGATTTAAACAGCCACAGCCAAGTTAGAAAACAAAAGCAAAGATCTGATTGGTTGCTATGGGCAACATCTCCAGAAATCTCTCCAGATATTTATCTCCAATGTTAGTAAACATGCCCCCAAATATTACTTGTAATTGCCGACACAATTAGGGTTTTTTTTATTTATCCTTTATGTCTCCTTTAAAGTGCAGTACAGATCCTTACATATATTATATATTTACACTTGCATTAAAGAGGAAGTAAATGGGACATCATTTTTGCTTATTGCTGTTTTTTTATTATTATTATTATTATTATTATTATTATTATTATATGTTATTTATCAAACTCGGTGCATACATCTACTGTATGTAGGTGTTTTCAGCTGGTGGAGAAGTGGTGGAACTCAATGGAGGAATCATTAGTCATTAGTATTAATGTGACATGTTCCAGTGCAGGGGATCCAGTTGCCCAGGAGGTGGCAGAAGTGCGGAGAGTTTGCAGGTTGGCTCCATATTACGCCTTGACTACTGGAACTCTTGTGATAGGGCCTTCTGATCTTATTCTTTTATTCTGTAACCTTATAAAAGATCCCCTGCCACAACTCCCAGTCAGAGAGAGAAAGACTGTCCAGGAATGCAGAGAGGAATGTGGAGCTTCCCATGTGGAACCCCATCCTATTCCCAGGAAAGCTGCTAGATGTCTGGCGACTGGTGCCAATATGGAGAGTGTCAGCTCTGCTGAGCTACCCGTGATCACCCCGTGTGAACACCCGTGTACAAGTAAACTTTGCATTTATTGATCCCTTAAGAGTAAAATTATAGGACTATAATATTCAAAGTTAGAGAGTATTTGTGTTAGGGAGCCACATAGAGCCGCCATTAATCAGATGCCTGTTGCATTTCTCTCCTTATATAAAGTTTCTTATTACTGTAAATCTCCGTCTATTTTATTTCCTAATGAGACCCCATGATTAGTGATAGGGATGCACCGAATCCACTTTTTTGGATTCGGCCGAACCCCCAAATCCTTCACGAAAGATTCGGCCGAATACCGAACCGAATCCGAACCCTAATTTGCATATGCAAATTAGGGGTGGGAAGGGGAAAACATTTTTTACTTCCTTGTTTTCCGACAAAAAGTCACGCAATTTCCCTCCCGCCCCTAATTTGCATATGCAAATTAGGATTCGGATTCAGTTCGGCCAGGCAGAAGGATTCAGCCGAATCCGAATCCTGCTGAAAAAGACCGAATCCTGGCCGAATCCCGAACCGAATCCTGGATTCGGTGCATCCCTAATTAGTGATGAGTGAAATTTTTTCGCCAGCCATGGATTTGCCATCGAATTTCTTCACAAAACTGAGGCAAAAATTTAGGGTGGAGTAATTTGCTGTGCCAAAAAACGTCTAAGAGAAAAAGATGTTGAAAACATTGACTTTAATGCATTTGGAGAGAGAAAAATTGTGACGCATGTTAATAGTCGTCGCATGTAAAAACAAATATTGACACCTATTGACTTTGATGCGTTTCATTAATTTTTCGCAGTTTTGCTAATTTTGTTGCTGTTTTGTGAATTTTTTGCCGAAACCGGACAGAATAGCTCATCACTACCCATGAGGTGTATCCCTTAGTGTTCATTAGGTGGAGGTGTAAATTGTCAGTTTCCCAAACTTACATGGAACGTGTCAGCCACAAGTACGTGCCAAAGAGAGCGAGATCCTGGTCTAAGGGAGTGCGCCAAGAAAGGGTTACATTTGCTTTTTCTGGCCCAGTGTGATGATATGATTTACTAATGACAGGTTCCTCTGCCGGATTTGGGCAATTCTGCTCAGGTTGAGAAATGGCAGCTGAGAATCTGCCCTGTGTATATTGAGCCTAATAACTTTATTTTTTGCTATAAATAATGTTTAGGTGAGATCACAATGGATTTGATTTCATGTGGGTCATTGCAACAGCTCGTGTGCCTTGTTCCATTAGAAGCAGCTTGTCCCAATTTCATTTCCACACTGAAGGCGACCAGAGCTGCCTACTCATCCCAGTGTCATTAGGGCGATATTGATCCAATCCTGGATATTTTAAAACCCAATTCCCCTTCACAGGGTCTGAAATATGTCAGGAGTCATTCCCAATGGGTTGGAGTTCAGCTTTGCATTCGGTAGGACACTAATATAATAATTGCTGGGGATTTTCAAAGCAAAAAAGAGGCAACAATGACCTTTTAGTGCTGAATGAAAAAAGATGGGGGGAAAAAAAGCCCTAGAAATGCAGCCGTATTTTCCCATAGACACACAGGGGCTGACTCACAAAATTCGGGTGAAGAATTCGAATGAAAAAAATTCGAATTTCGAAGTATTTTTTGGGTACTTCGACCATCGAATTGGTTAAATTCGTTCGAATTCGAACGAAATCGAACGATTCGAAGTAAAAATCGTTCGACTATTCGACCATTCGATAGTCAAAGTACTTGCCCTTTAAAAAAAACTTCGACCTCCTACTTCGGCAGATAAAACCTACCGAAGTCAATGTTAGCCTATGGGGAAGGTCCCCATAGGCTTGCTAAGCTTTTTTTGATCGAAGGATTTTCCTTCGATCGTTTGATTAAAATCGGTCGAATCGTTCGATTCGAACAATTTAATCGTTCGATCGAACGTATAATCCTTCGATCGTTCGATCGAACGATTAGCGCTAAATCCTTCGACTTCGATATTCGAAGTCGAAGGATTTCAATTCGAGGGTCGAATTTCGAAGTAATTTTAACTTTGAAATTCGACCCTTAATGAATCTGCCCCACAGTGTGGAAACTACAGTCCCTCCTTGTACTTGATTTGCTTTCAGACTGGCCGGCCTGGTCATAGATATAAGGACAAATGAGAGAAAGGAATAGTCGTCACAGGAGAATAGTGAATAAAAAGTGTTATATTAATGCTGTCAAATTGAAGTGTGAGCAGCGCTGCACCTGGGCACAAGAAAGAGCCACATTCATCCCAATCCCCCTGATGTTTGGGAAGCCAGACAAATGACACTGTCACAAGTGCAACTCAAAGGCCTTTATTATTCTCAATTAATAATACACAAGTAAACAGTATCCCATTTTAGGTGATTTTATTTACACTCTGAGGGGATAGTGGGGTTTTCTGCCTCTCCAATGGCCCAAGACATCAGTGAGATAATTGGCAGTACGTGGAAATGAAGCAATTAGCTCCTTGTCCCAGTCAGGTGTCTAATTAAACTTCCAGGGAACAATGGGAAATGAACAAGGAATCACAATGGGCCTGAATCTGCCCATTGTGTTATTTATATTATATTACAGCTCGTACATGGCTCACAGCACTGACGCTCATTCAATCACAAAACAACACCCCATGTTCTTGGAACATTTTGGAGCAAGAAAGTTTAGTAATAAACCAGTTTAACACAAAATGGACCTTTAGTGATTCATATAGGAATTGCTATAAATTTGCAACAAAGTGATACAGTGTATTATTACATGAACACAAATGAATTGCACAATGACAATAGGGAAAGCCATTTTGCCTATTCTTTTTTGTGCCTCTCGTCCAAAGACCGGTTACATCTATAATTGAGACTTGGAGCAAGACTAAGAAAACGTATGGGTTAATTACAGTTCCCCAGGGTGCAAGTACTAGAGCACTAAGGGGTGCAGCAATAGAGTGTTCCTTATGGTTATCTAACATGTATTTTATCCACAGCAAAGCAAAAATACTGAAATAGGCCCCAAACTATGTCTGATCATAACCCTGCCTAGACCTTTCTATACCAGACTTCTCATCATGTCAATGGACTTGGCTGCTAAATTAATCTTTATTATCAGACGCATCTTGCCTTAAAGAGCTTCAAGAATCAATTACAAATTTTGTATTAGACTATAAAGATGACGCCATGGGAAATCGCTTCTCCATGGCATCTAAATTAAACACGGGCCTAGACTTACCTAGAGGTACATTTATCAACGGTTGAATTTTGAATGCAGGTGAGTTTTTAATTACTCCCCTAAACTCCTATAAATTTGAAATTTAAATAATCATATTTTTCAAACTCGGATGACTTAAACTGACCCGAAAACTCAAACTGAATTCAAATCGAATTCAATTCGAATTTAAAAAACTCAATTCGAGTTTTTTTCTCCAAAAGGAATGTCAGGAAGGCTACAAACTCCAAATTGATCCCTGGATGTCTCACATTGACTGAAACTTCGGCAGGTTTTAGGTAGCGAATAGTCGAATTTGAGTTTGAGGGCCAGAGTATGATAAATCCTGATAATCAAATATTTTTAAAACTTGAATTGAATTTGAATAACTCCCTAGTCGAATTTGACAGTAGTGCTGGGCGAATTTATTCGGCAGGCATGGATTTCCACCCGCGAAACTGTGGCAAAAATGAGGCCGCCAAAAATTCGCTGCATCCAAAAACATTTTATAATTGGTGGGCGAATGAAAATTGTGGCGCATTAAATTTTTTTAGATGCCCATTGTCACATGTATAAAAATGATCTCTTGTGTAAAAATTGTCACATGTCAAAATAATTTCGATGCCCATTGGCTGCTGCTGTGCGTTTCTCGAATTTTTCGCTGTTTCGCAAATTTTTCGGCAAAGCAAAAACGGGACAGATTCATCCATCACTGTTTTACAGTTTTGACCATAAAAAAATTGAAAATTCTAATTTGAATTTTGAATTCTACTCTTGATAAATCTGCCCCTTAAAAAACAAAGGGTACTCCAGGTGAATGAACTGATGAAAGATCCAGAGCTTGGAATGCTCACATACACAATCACTCTCAAACCTAGTGCTAAGAAACCTAATCAAGGCACAACAAGAATTATTACCTCTAACCCAACATCAATATAAGAGATTTATTGAGAGATGCAGGGGTAGATGTTATGAAAGGGGCAACAAATGTGGAAGCTTTTTAGCTAAACTGAATCAAAGCGACACTTATATCCCACATATACGAACAACCAACAGGGACACCACACACTTGACATCTGAGATTACTGATACTTTTAAACAATATTATGCCTCACTCTATAATATTAATAACCCCTGAGCTTCTAATGCGTCTCCAGACTTAACCAAATACCTTAAAAACACCTGCCAGACCCCACATTAAAGGCAACAATTGTCCAACCCTTTACATCAGGGAACTTAAGGAGGCTATAAGCTCTACTCCCTCAGGCCCAGATGGCTTTTCGGTAGATCTGTATGAATCCCTGAGGGAAGCCCTCTCCTCTGGAATCTTATAACTCTATCTCAGATCTTTCTCCCCCCTCCCCGGATTTCTGGAGGCCACTATCAAACTCATTATTGAAACCTGGGAAAGACCCAAACAACTATACTAGTTATAGACCCATTTCACTTATTAACAAATGATCCATCAAGATCTGGTTTTGTCCGGGTGAGCTGGGCCCAGTAGACCACGAGGAGGGGCCACCGGACCCCCAAGTTTCTCAGGAAAATTAAGATGGAATTGTTTCCTGAGAGGATCAGCTCTAACAACACAAACAGGAACCCAAGAATTCTCCTCAGAGCCGTAACCCTTCCATTGTACTAAATACTGCAACTTACCCCGTACAAGGCGAGAGTCAAGGAGTTCTTGGACTACAAATTCATGCTGACCTTCTACCAACACTGGGGGGGAAAGGATTGTTGATGGACCTGTGAAGCTGGTTTTAATAGAGACATATGAAAAAAGTTAGAGATCTTAAAATTATCAGGTAATTTGAGATGAACAGTAGAAGGATTGATTATTTGAATAATGGGGTATGGACCAATAAACCTGGGTCGCAACTTGAGAGGGGACCTTAAGTCTGATACTTGGGTGCTTCCCTATGAGACCTATCAGCTGCTTTGTTTTGAGCAACCGTAGCTCCTGAAAGAGAATCGTGTACCCCAGACCAGATTTTGGCAAACTGCTTAACAGAAGAATTGACAGAAGGTACAGAGGATAATGAACCAGAAAAAGAAAAAGCTTTCGGATGTAAACCATTAACAATAAAAAATGGAGATTGACCAGTGGAAGCATGGGATGCATTATTGTAAGCAAATTCTGCCCAAGGTAATAGCTCAGCCCATGAGGATTGGTTGTCACAAACATAACATCTTAAGAATTGCTCAAGGGGCTGATTAACCCTTTCAGTCTGACCATTGGTTTGAGGATGATATGAAAATGACTCATTTTGCTGAATCTATACACCACTACCCAAATTACTGTCTTCCCTTGAGATGGAGGGAGGTCAACTATTTGTCCATAGACAAATTGGACCAGGGTGCCACCCAGCGTGATGATGTCATTACGTTACGCATAAGTCTAGGAGATGCGCGCCACGCGCTCCATAGAGGACTCGGCAGCGAAGCAAAAGGATCAACGCGGCGGGCATCCCAGCCGAGAGCGCAGCGGGCGTCCACAGTGTCTCAGTAGACCACCAGAGTGAATGTTTCTCACAGAACCAATGACAGCCCTGGTGGAGAACCAATGACAGCTCTGGTGGGGAACCAATGACAGCCCTGGTTGAGAACCAATGACAGCCCTGGTTGAGAACCAATGACAGCCCTGGTGGGGAACCAATGACAGCCCTGGTTGAGAACCCATGACAGACCTGGTGGAGAACCAATGACAGCCCTGGTGGGGAACCAATGATAAACCTGATGGAGAGCCAATGACAGCCCTGGTGGAGAACCAATGACAGCCCTGGTGGGGAACCAATGATAAACCTAGTGGAGAACCAATGACAGCCCTGGTGAAGAACCCTTCCTTTCCCCAGGAATACTCAGCAAGTGGTTCCTCCTCAAACATAAACATGACAACGACCCCTTTGTACAAGTGAAACATCCACTGGAATAATCCCACTTGGAGCCCTAGTAAGTGACCAGGCAGATTCTTTCCCTTATCAATTCAGCCTCAACTAGTACATTGTTTTCAAACTCAGCCGGATAATATTAAGCTTCTTACAATTACCACAGCTTTTGATGACCTCTGTTTAGCTAAAGACCCACCAAAACACTTCCCAGATTTACAATTATTATAGTTTTACTAATGAAGTTGAAATTTCCCTTTAAGGTGCGATTCTCAGTTCCCCCCAAGAAACCGGTTTAAATTATTAGTTACAATTGTATCTCAGTGCAGAGGCTGAGTATCCTGGGCTCTCTGCCATAAGCCTCTTATTTAATTAAGTTTCAGAAATTCTTATTAGTTACAATTGTATCTCAGTGCAGAGGCTGAGTATCCTGGGCTCTCTGCCAAATGCCTCTTATTTATTTAAGTTTCAGAAATTCTTAATAGTTACAGTTGTATCGCAGTGCAGGGGCTGAGTAAACTGGTCTCTGTGCCAAAAGCCTCTTATTTAATTAAGTTTCAGAAACGCTTATTAGTTACAATTGTGTCTCAGTGCAGGTGCTGAGTGTTCTGGCCTCTCTGCCAATTAATTAATGATAGAAATGTTGTATCTTCGGCTTGAGCTGTCAAAATCGGGACTGTCCCGCAAAAAACGGCACAGCTGGGAGGTTTGTCCAATTACATACAAACACTGCTTTGTGCACCCCGGATGCCACTTGCACCTTATTTGTAACTCAACACAAGTGCAAATGTCTCCCTTTTGATACATCCTTAGTGCACAACAATAGTGCACCACAATTACACTGAGATTATCAGGAAAAAACATGGAATTATGGGCAAAAAATCTGATTTTGCACTTTGTACACTTAATATATGTTCATAAATGAGCCCTAATTTCAATGGTTGTAAGAAGCAACAACATGGCAGCTCCCACACATTTGGATGAACAAACACTGTTGTCTCTAACCTACGCCGGTGTTTTAATGAATATTTCTAGAAATGTTCTATAGACAAGTTTAGTATAAAGTAATACCGTAACACAGATGAGTTTTATTCTCTATAGAAGCCAGAGCTGATGGATAAATAGACAGAGAGTCAAGGCCAGGACTATATAATATCATCATTTATTTATATAGCGCTGTCAAGATACGCAGTGCTTTATATAATATATATAATGTGGCGCTAGAAATGTTTCTCTAACAAAGGAAAGCCCCTTAAGAATGTTTTTGGCCAAAGGTCAAGGACTAATGATTGAACAATAACCTAATGGAATCTAATTACTGAAAGTTTATCTTGACCTTCAACCTCTGAGTGCCTTTAAAAGGTTCCAAAGAAGCAAAGGGCAGAGAGGCAGCAGATACGGCAAGTGGCCTGGGACAAATATCCTTTCAGCGCAGCACAAAGGGGCAAATTGGGGCATTGTCTCTGTTCCAGTCACTTCATTAAATGAATCACACAGCAAACAGCAAGGGAAGCCCCTCGGAGCGGTGATTTCCCCTTCTAGTCCCCATTTACTGAGTTTTATAATAATATAAATGTGAATAATCTGCCCGGGCTCATGACTAAACATCGGTCTGTTTAAACAAGGGAATTCCTAATCCCCAAACCTGTTCCAAGATCTCCCCTTAATTCAGAGGAAAATAAACACAAACAGTCCAGAAGCAAATTTTAACTTGCATTGGAGAAATGTTGGAAAAAGACCCAAAAACAGCAATATATTTTGCTTCATTTACCAACACAATCACACAGGGACACACAACGACAACTAGAACTGTAATTCACCCATGTCTCTGGTATAGGGAAAGTGACTCCAACACCCCCATTTCAAACATTCCAAAAAAAAAAGATTCTTATTTACCCAAAATGAACAGTGGAAACTTTGTGGGATGAATAAGCGAAAATAGTTTTAATTAATATAAGCACAAACAAGATACGTGAGAACTGGACACATCACATAATATTTCACAACATACTCTATGTTCAGTGTCACCATATTCACATCTTTATGACAAATATCAAATTATAGTCAAATAAATAACCGCACTGTTGCAGAGATCTCAATTCCTAAGATGGTTCCAGGCCAAGTCTACCCCCAATTTTTTCCTCTTAAAACCCCCTTCTATAAATACCCCTTGTTCTACTATTCCCTATAAGACTATCCCAGCCAGCAACAGGGGCAAGAGACAGGGGGGCTACTAGGGGTGCACCGAATGCTTAAGTTATGCAAAAAACATTTGGCTGAGCCATACCTGAGCCCTAAGATACATCCATTAACATAGTAACATAGTAAGTTAGGTTGAAAAAAGACTCATGTCCATCAAGTTCAACCTTAACTCTATATATAACCTGCCTAACTGCCAGTTGATCCAGAGGAAGGTGAAAACCCCCATTTGAAGCCTCTCCAATTTGCCTCAGAGGCAAATTGGAGCCTGTACCACTGATTCACTTCCCAGCTCTCCCTGTAACACCCCTTTCCCTCCTCTAATCTCATTGGCTCCCTCCTGTCTGCTGGGAGGAGCTACTGGTGAATAAAGCATCCGGCCCTTCCTTGTATCTATCTAATGTATCAGCCTGTACCACTGATTCAGGGAGACAATTCCACATCTTCACAGCTCTCACTGTAACAAACCCCTTCCCAATATTTAGGCAGAACCTCTTTTCTTCTAATCGGAATGGGTGACCTTGTGTCAGCTGGAAGGACCTACTGGTAAATAAATCAGAGAGATTATTAGTCAAGATCCTGTTGCAAGTGCCACATTCTGGATGGAATTAATTGGGCTGATAGTTTTGTCTCATCTGCAAACACTGATACATTACTTACAATACCCTCCCCTAAGTCATTAATGAACAAGTTAAATAAAAGTGGCCCCAATACTGAGCCCTGAGGGACCCCACTAAGAACCTTACTCCAAGTAGAGAATGTCCCATTAACAACCACCCTCTGTACCCGATCCTGTAGCCAGTTTCCTATCCATGTGCAAATTACTTCATTAAGCCCAACAGACCTTAGTTTAGAAAGCAGTCGTTTGTGGGGCACAGTATCAAACGCTTTGGCAAAATCCAAATAGATCTACTGCCCCCCCCCCACTGTCCAGCATCTTACTTACCTCATCATAAAAAGCAATCACATTAGTCTGATATGACCTATCCTTTATAAAGCCATGCTGATTGCTGCTCATAATGACATTCACTAGGACAACATTTTCAATGTGATCCCTTAACAAGCCCTCAAATAATTTGCCCACCACAGATGCCAGACTTGCTGGCCTATAATTGCCAGGCTGAGATTGTAATCCCTCTTTAAATATTGGAATAACTTCAGCTTTTCTGCAAAAAGGTACCATAGGTACCATGCCAGATGAAAGCAAAGCTGAGAAAATGAGAAATAGGGGCCAGTCTATAACTGAATTAAGGTCTCTTAGAACCCGGGGGTGTATGCCGTCTGTCCCTGGAGCCTTGTTTACATTAATTTTTATTAAAGCTTTATGGATCATATCCTGAGTCAGCCACTGACTAGGTTGAGCTGAGCCATAAGTGCAGTTATGAAGTGAGCCTGGGAACTCACACTCCTCTATTGTATACACTGAAAAAAAACTTTTCTGTATCTGTTACAACCATACTGGTACCATTATTTAAAGGAGCAACACTCTCAACTTGCATTTTTTTACTATTAATATGCTTAAAAAACTTTTTGGGGTTAGTCTTCACCTCAGCTGCAACACACTCCTCATTTCCTATCTTTGCCTTCTGGATTGCTGTTTACAAAATACTATTGTGTCCAGTTGCCCAGAGCTTTTATGTAACATAACTTTAAGGGGTTGGATTCAGTTGTGATTAATTCTTCTGGACTAGAATTTTGCTCAGAGAACAGAGAAACCACAACTGAACACAGCAGAACCAATACACAACCAAACACACTCAACAGTTTCATATTTGGAATTACTGGTCCTTTCAAGGAAGAACAAGCTCTTAATAGTTTTTCCGTATTTCAAAACATTCTGCTGAACTACAACTCCTGG
Organism: Xenopus petersii; assembly: GCA_038501925.1. Lineage (NCBI taxonomy): Eukaryota > Metazoa > Chordata > Amphibia > Anura > Pipidae > Xenopus > Xenopus petersii. Next base: position 175,392,430 of record CM076680.1, on the reverse strand, counting down.
CATCATAAGCAATACTAACTTTCACACACCCATAACTCCCAGCATTTCCAGTTTAATTACTGGGACACTTTAAGCCACTCCCTGCCAAACAGACATTCTGCAACACCTTGTAACACCTTGTAACACATTATAACACCTTGTAACACCTTGTAACACCTAGCCACACGTCCACCTGGGAACCTCAAACCCCTCCCAGTTACACTCGTAAAATTCAAAAAACTCTGTACAACATACACAGCTGGTTACTTTTCACATCCAACTTGTTTCCTTATATCTATTGATCTGTTAATGTAAAAGGTTTGAGACAACTCATGTTCTCATGTTTCACCCCAAAATGATATGTACACTTTGCAGTCAATAAGCATGACACTATGCCTTGTACCAAGTATTGTCTGATTCCTACAGTTTTACCTCTTATCCCACAGTCATACTCCCTTCCCAGAGACTATTATCCACTGTTACTATAGACACCATCTCTCCCTACTATACCTGCTATCCCACAGTCACACTCCCTTCCCAGAGACTATTATCCACTGTTACTATAGACACCATCTCTCCCTACTATACCTGCTATCCCACAGTCACACTCCCTTCCCAGAGACTATTATCCACTGTTACTATAAGCACCATCTCTCCCTACTATACCTGCTATCCCACAGTCACACTCCCTTCCCAGAGACTATTATCCACTGTTACTATAGGCACCATCTCTCCCTACTATACCTGCTATCCCACAGTCACACTCCCTTCCCAGAGACTATTATCCACTGTTACTATAAGCACCATCTTTCCCTACTATACCTGCTATCCCACAGTCACACTCCCTTCCCAGAGACTATTATCCACTGTTACTATAGGCACCATCTCTCCCTACTATACCTGCTATCCCACAGTCACACTCCCTTCCCAGAGACTATTATCCACTGTTACTATAAGCACCATCTCTCCCTACTATACCTGCTATCCCACAGTCACACTCCCTTCCCAGAGACTATTATCCACTGTTACTATAGGCACCATCTCTCCCTACTATACCTGCTATCCCACAGTCACACTCCCTTCCCAGAGACTATTATCCACTGTTACTATAGGCACCATCTCTCCCTACTATACCTGCTATCCCACAGTCACACTCCCTTCCCAGAGACTATTATCCCACTGTTACTATAGGCACCATCTCTTCCTACTATACCTGCTATCCCACAGTCACACTCCCTTCCCAGAGACTATTATCCACTGTTACTATAGGCACCATCTCTCCCTACTATACCTGCTATCCCACAGTCACACTCCCTTCCCAGAGACTATTATCCCACTGTTACTATAGACACCATCTCTCCCTACTATACCTGCTATCCCACAGTCACACTCCCTTCCCAGAGACTATTATCCCACTGTTACTATAGACACCATCTCTCCCTACTATACCTGCTATCCCACAGTCACACTCCCTTCCCAGAGACTATTATCCACTGTTACTATAGACACCATCTCTCCCTACTATACCTGCTATCCCACAGTCACACTCCCTTCCCAGAGACTATTATCCACTGTTACTATAGACACCATCTCTCCCTACTATACCTGCTATCCCACAGTTACACTCCCTTCCCAGAGACTATTATCCACTGTTACTATAGGCACCATCTCTCCCTACTATACCTGCTATCCCACAGTCACACTCCCTTCCCAGAGACTATTATCCCACTGTTACTATAGGCACCATCTCTTCCTACTATACCTGCTATCCCACAGTCACACTCCCTTCCCAGAGACTATTATCCCACTGTTACTATAGACACCATCTCTCCCTACTATACCTACTATCCCACAGTCACACTCCCTTCCCAGAGACTATTATCCCACTGTTACTATAGACACCATCTCTCCCTACTATACCTGCTATCCCACAGTCACACTCCCTTCCCAGAGACTATTATCCACTGTTACTATAGACACCATCTCTCCCTACTATACCTGCTATCCCACAGTTACACTCCCTTCCCAGAGACTATTATCCACTGTTACTATAGGCACCATCTCTCCCTACTATACCTGCTATCCCACAGTTACACTCCCTTCCCAGAGACTATTATCCACTGTTACTATAGACACCATCTCTCCCTACTATACCTGCTATCCCACAGTCACACTCCCTTCCCAGAGACTATTATCCACTGTTACTATAGACACATCTCTCCCTACTATACCTGCTATCCCACAGTCACACTCCCTTCCCAGAGACTATTATCCACTGTTACTATAGACACCATCTCTCCCTACTATACCTGCTATCCCACAGTTACACTCCCTTCCCAGAGACTATTATCCACTGTTACTATAGGCACCATCTCTCCCTACTATACCTGCTATGGCGAAACGAGCAGATCTTTGAGTCTATGGCCACCTTAACCTTTAGCAACCTCTGACCTTTTCCAGCCAAATCCTAAACTAATCACAGTTGGGGGAAGAGGAAGAACAAGGGATTCTCTAGTTCACTAAAGAAGTCGTCGTTGATTGTTTGTTGGAGCTGGTGAAATTTACTGCATGTGATAAGAAACACAAGTGCTCCTTCATCAGCTCATAGGCCGGGAATAATGGGCAAATAAATGTTTCAAGGGATGCAACAGAAGGTTTGGGTTTATTTGGAGGAAAATGCCATTGAGTGCAGCTATCGGAATCCTGCCTTGTACAAATAGCTGACATGTAGGCCCAGCACAAGAGCTTTATTGTTCACATCACTTAGCAGCAATTACAGCCCCGTCAAAACAGTTTTTGTTTTAGGACAACGTGTTAATGGGCCGAGGGTTGGGTGTGAGAAGTAACCCAAGCCACATGCACAGAAGCAGGGTTAGAGGTTAATTGAGACTCTATCAGGCGGTGCATGAGATTTTTGCAACCTTTCGCTGAGAGAGAAATGTCAGACAAAGAGAATATAATGTGATACAATTGGTGGCAAAATGGGAAGGTCAAAATTGCCAGATGCAGGGAAAACTGGCCAAGTGAATCAGGACAGATGGGCCACCTGGGTCAGAGCTGGAGCCAAAAATAAGTGGGACCATTTGTCTGCGCACAAGGCACGAGGTCTGTCCTGACACAACTTTTTCTTTTTGCTTTTTTTTTGGTTTGAGAATCACAGGTTGAAAACAAGGAACCGCAATAATAAATTCTAATTTTTATTCCAGTGCTTTCATGTTTTTCCTTTTCTCTAAAACGACTCAATATAAATGTAAAGAGAACTACAGAGGTTTGTTTGTGTAAGATTTGCACATTATTGTTTTGTGCTGAGTATGAAGCCTCCTGATTATTCAACTTCTTAGTGGCTTCACTGTCGAAGGAGCAACGTTGCATTATGGACAAATTACCCAGCAGGCCTGAGAGCTGACTCTCCATTTCACGCCAACTGGACCCCTTTGTGCCACAAGAAACGCACCTCAGCACCCACACGGAACAGGTAAATTGGTGTTGCTCTGGCACTACCCACAAAAGACAAATGACCGAGCCGTACCTGACGGAAGGAAACATTTGTAACAATAATTGGGCACAATTATTTATACTTCATGTAAGTCAATCTATTTACTGGCCCTTTCCCCCCTTTCCGGGCATGGAGAACAGGGAAATCAGATATTGGGTAATTAAAACCCTCTGCAGGGGTTAAATGGATAATTTATAATCCTCTACTAAATAGGGCGTGGGGGTTGCTGGGAAAGGGGTGCATAGGGGGTTATTCCATAAGGGCATAGACAGAATGCAAACTGCAACAAATGGGAGTAACCCACCACCACAGCTTTTACACTATAGACACAAGACTTTGTGCTCCAAAATGGCTCAGATATAGGCCTCAGTGGAGCGTTGTACTTAAAGGGGACCTGTCACTCTAAGAAATAATTCCAAATCAATTTCTATCATGTTAGTTGAGCAAAATTAAATTTACTTACACTACATTTATTATTTACATTTTGTTTCCTTCAGCCTTGGACTTACACAATCACAGTACGCAGGCAGGAGCCATTTTGTGTATAATTGAGAAAAGTTGTGTATCACCTCAAAATCTTGTGTATACACCAGAATGGGGGACCTAATGGCCATACGCAGTGCCCTACACTATTATAAAGTAATTGACTGCCTAAGGCATCGAGGTGGGGCAGGTAATATTTGATTGACAGCTCAGATATTTAGAGACCTATATAACAGGGGTGGCTGCTTTAACTAAAACATGAATTTGGGTTCGCTGTTTAATCAGCAAATGGCTTTTATCACACAGTTTTTTATGGGTAGGTGACAGGTCCCCTTTAACAGCAGCCATTAAATAAGTGCAGGACACTAAAGGGGCACATTTACTAAGGGTCGAATTTCGAAGTGAAAAAACTTCCAAATTCAACCATTGAATTGCACTAGTACGATATTCGAAGTCAAAGTTTTTTTTTGATTGAATATGGCCATATGCGATCGAAGTAATATCGTTCAATCGATCGAATCCTTCGATTCGAACGATTTAATTGATCGATCGAACGATTTTCCAAAAAAAACCTTTGACTTCTAAAAGCTTAGCCAAATGTTGCCTATAGGTTCTAGGAGGTCCCCATAGGCTAACATAGCAATTCTGCAGGTTTAAGGTGGCGAAGTGGCGAAGTCGAAGTTTTTTTTAAAGAGACAGTACTTCGATTTTCGAATGGTTGAATATTTAAAGTTTTTCCAATTAGAATCAAAGTCGAAGTCAAATTTGGCCTATTCGATGGTCGAAGTACCCAAAAATTACTTTGAAATTCAAAGTTTTTGAATCGAAAATTTACTTTGACCCTTAGTGAATGTGCCCCCTAAGTGCAATAAGTGCAAAATGGGTGCAATAATACTGGTAACAAACTTCACCTGTGTTGTTGCCCCTAGCAACCATTCAACAATTAGATTTGAACACTACAAGTTAGAAAAGAAAAGCAAAGATCTGACTGGTTGCTATGAGCAACATCACCGGTGATGTGTCCCCAGTGTTAATAAATTTACCCCATTGTTTTTTTTTCATTTTGCTCTGTACTTGGAGCTGCATTGAGATGTTCTCTTCACCTATCTCCTTATTTTCTATCTGGTGCAGAGTGCAGCCTGACCCCAGACACAAGTGCTTTTATTTGCACCCCCCTAGGACCCCACATCAAAGTAAATGACCTCTAGAATGGACTAGTAAATTGTGGGGATGTTCTAGGGGAGGGCACCTAATCCATGGCTTATGGGTTATGACTTATGGGGCTCAATCAACACTAGTATCTTCAACACTAGTATTTTGGCTGAATAGGATCGCACTGGGAAGTAACTTTCAGCATTAAGAGTTTCTATTTGTTCCATACTGAAGATCAGGGTTGCAGTTGGTCTTAACTGTTGCAGTGTTTTTTCAGGCAATTAGTCACCCACATCAAGCAGAGGTCGTAGATTTGCATTCTTTGCTTGCCTGGATCAGCTATAAGTTGTATGGTGGTTGTATGTAGTGTCCTCTCCTCCAAAATTCCTCTGATTCCACAAGCAAATGACCCTGTTATTATTGCCATGGGATCAGCAGGCTGGAGACCAATCCTTTGACCATGACTGGTGGAGTTTAGAAGATGAGGTCCAAGAGACACATTTATTAATATTGACCTGAGTGAGTCTTCATTTTGGGAAAGAGTTGGCCAGGGTCTGTATGCTGAGATAAATACTACAGTGGTAGCTATTGCTCTGATACTGAGTAGGAGTAGAACATTCATAAAATTCCCAATTCATGGATCAGGCCTCAGCCTTGATAAGTTGACTTGATGATCCACTTGTAAATGTGACCTTTTCGAGCTCTGTCCTGCTTCTTATTTTCATTTGTATAAGGAACAAATGAGCTTCAAACATTTGATTTACAGGAGGTGAATTCTTTTCCTGTGTTTTCATTTTTCTAATTGAGAACTGCTAAAACCTATTTCCAGCTGGCGCGGTTGTGTGGCTGCTAAAGACATAAAACTCTGCGAGAAGCTGGATTCTGAGTAAGTCTTCTACTCCTCTGAGATAATTCATTCGGGACGGAACTTTTCTTTCCATTCACTTCCATGTTTCCATTTTCCTTTCGCAATTTTAGCGCAATATGATACAGGAGATACATGGTTTTTGTTTTAATGCAGAAATCTCTCATTTGGGGGCCAAGACATTTTTTTTGACAGGAGGTCTCTTCGTTTGGCACCTTCCCAGTCTTTGTGTGTTTTATGTTGTGTTAGATCCAAAAATCGAGTTTTACTTTTTTTTACCATTCTAGAAAAAACACGAATATACGCGAGAATATACTTTGTAACCTAAAATAGTCGCCATTTATTAAAGAATAAAGCCACAAAAAGTCGTCGGAAAAAAACTCGGCAAGTAAAGCCGGCAAAGTTGTATAGATGTCAATGGGAATGGTCTCTGACAACTTTATTTATTTTCCCAGTTTATTAAAATATTTGAGATTTTCAGCCTCTTTGAAAATGAAAGGGACAATGAGATTCTCACTGGCATGCGATTTTTTTTCAGTGAAAAAACATGAACGTGAATATTTTGTTGAGTCATTTTTTAAAAAAAGTTAGCATTTGGAAAAAAAAAGGTGCATGATTTTTTTTTCTTGTCCGTGTTTTTTTTTTTTTTTCATGAACTCGGATTTTGATAAATCTGCCCCTTAATATGGCAAAAGAGTTGGGGTCCTTACTCGATTTGTAAAGAAATGAGGAGAGCACTCGTCAAGCAATTAATGCTGTGGTTATCTTTTTATTACTTGACTACTTGTACACGGGTATGGCTCGTTTTACCTTAGAGTTGTGGAAGCTTTTAGCATGAAGCAAGTTATTCCTGTCCACTGTTTTTCTGTATAGGCTAGTGCATCATTTACCATTGTTTAGGCTAATTTTTACATCTTAAAAGTTAATTTCAAGCTGTGAACTTTCATATGCAAATTTTATAGTTTCGTGGTTCAAATTCCCATCCTTCATCATATTCTCTAGTTCTCCCATAGGGCCATTCCATAGTAGGAGGATGTCATCCACAAATCTAAAATATTTAAGTATGTATTTACAATACAGTTCATTTTTCAAAAATAACCTGTTTTCCAAGCTATGTACGAACAGCTTAGCGAATGAGGGTGCGACCGTGGCTCCCATCGACGTGCCCTGTGTTTGCCAGTAGAATTCGTTATCAAAGGTGAAGTAGTTTTTAGTTAGAACCATATTCAAGCAGTCGAGAATGATTTGGTAGATTGGTTTCTAATAGCACTTCCTCTATACACAACATACCTTTATTTTGTGGGATAGATATATATAGGCTCTGAATATCTATTCCACATAAGATAACTTCTGTAGTTAATGCATCAATTCATTCAGCCTGCATAAGAGATCTGTAGTGTCCCTCAAACATACATTCATTTTTAATACTTCACTCTGTAGGAAATAGTCTACGAACACCGACAGGGGTTCTAGCACTGAGCCTATACCCGAGACAATGGGTCTCCCGGGGGGATTGACTAAAGTCTTATGTAATTTGGGTAGAGTGTATAAAACAGGAACCCTTGGATTATCAGTTATTAGGAGTTTTTTCTCAGTATCGTTTATTATAGAGTTTAGCCATGCTTCTTCTACCATTAGGTCTATTTGTTTTTTAATCTTAGTGGTTGGATCATATCCAATTTTGTTATAGTGACCGGGGGTGTTACGTTGTCGTCATATCTCAGTATTGTATTGCTCCCTGCTTAATACTACAATACTCCCCCCTTTGTCAGCCTTATGAATGATAATATCATTATTTTCTTGTAAGGTTTTCTTGTTGGGGTCCTTAATAGAGTCCAAAACCAGTGTGGGCTCAATGATCAGACAGAGGTACAGGAGAGAATCCAGGTGACCTGCAGTGAAGTTTAGGGCAGTAAGGGCAAGACAAGCCCAAGGATTGACATGGGCAAGTCCTGAATAATATCGGCTGCAATCAGGAAATATGGGGCCACAATAAGTTTTATGAGAAAACCATATCTCATAGTTTATCAGAGGAAAGTCCAATGAAGATTATTGGATAATGTGAAATTCAAGTAGGAGAGACATTTTTTCTCATCTAGTTGAATTAGAGAAGAAGAGTAGAAGCAGTCACCAGCCCCCAGGGGAACTTGAGCTACAGCCAGCAAATACAGGTATGGGACCTGTTATCCACAATGCTCAGGACCTTGGGTTTTCCAGATAATGGATCTTTCTGTAATTTGGATCTTCATACCTTAAGTCTACTGGAAAATCATATAAACTATAAGGCTGGTTTTGCCTCCAATAAGGATTAATTATATCTTAGTTGGGATCAAGTACAAGCGACTGTTTTATTATTACAGGTATGGGACCTGTTATCCAGAATGATCAGGACCTGGTGTTTTCCAGATAATGTATCTTTCTGTAATTTGGATCTTCGTACCTTAAGTCTACTAGAAAATTATATAACATGAAATAAAGCCAATAGGCTGGTTTTGCCTCCAATAAGGATTAATTATATCTTAGTTGGGATCAAGTACAAGCTACTGTTTTATTATTACAGGTATGGGACCTGTTATCCAGAATGCTCGGGACATGGGGTTTTCTATTTATAGGATCTTTCCATAATTTGGATCTTCATACCTTAAGTCTACTGGAAAATCATATAAACATGAAATAAACCCAATAGGCTGGTTTTGCCTCCAATAAGGATTAATTATATCTTAGTTGGGATCAAGTACAAGCGACTGTTTTATTATTACAGGTATGGGACCTGTTATCCAGAATGATCAGGACCTGGGGTTTTCCAGATAATGGATCTTTCTGTAATTTGGATCTTCATACCTTAAGTCTACTAGAAAATCATATAAACATGAAATAAAGCCAATAAGCTGGTTTTGCCTCCAATAAGGATTAATTATATCTTAGTTGGGATCAAGTACAAGTTACTGTTTTATTATTACACAGAAAAAGAAAATCATTTAAACATTTTTGGATTATTTGGATTAAATGGAGTCTATGTGAGATGGCTTGTCCGTAATTCAGAGCTGTGGGTTTACAGATAATGGATCTCATACCTGAATTAGCAAGAAGGGTCTGTCATTTATATCTGATAATTCACTATTATTAATCAGAAACCAAACACTCATCAAATAAAAGTTTGTCTGCTACAACTCATAGAACTGGCAGATATTGTAAATAAGGTTTTCATTTAGTAATGTATAAGAGAGACAGGGAAGTGATACATCGCTGACACTTAGAAATGTGACAAAACAAATGTATTTTCATCAACATAAAGATTTGTAACAAAGGCAAAAAATGTATTTAAAAAAAACCAAAGAAATCAATGTATTCTGCCAGTTGAGTTTTTCGTAATGAGCGTTATGGCACCTGCACAGGATTTGTGCTTTAAATACAATAATCCACAGACAATTTTAATATAAATCTTATTAGAGCCATTTGTCCTGGCAAGAGACTCTGGGGGTCATTTATCAACACTGGGCAAATTTGCCCATGGGCAGTAACCCCTGGCAACCAATCAGATTGCTGCATTCATTGTTCTACTCTAGCTGGCTTCAAAAAGCTAATTACTGATTGGTTGCTATAGGTAACTGCCCATGGGCAAATTTGCCCAGTGTTGATAAATGAGCCCCAGTCTTCCCATGTTATGGGGAGACCAGCAGATTTGTGGGTGCAGGGATGGGGGTCGTAGAGCAGATACGGTACATTTGCCCTTCCAGTGGAGTCATTGTTCTTTAGCACATTTCTAAATAAAACCATCATTGAGTTCATTAAGTTAATGATGAAAATGAATCTCTAGAATGATATAGAAAATAACATTTCTAACATCACTGGTTTACCTTTCAGTTGTCTCTTTCTCATCCCCTACATCTAAAATAGTATCCAGTGTCGGGGGGGGGGGGACTAAGCCACACAGTATTTTGTGCATTTAGGATCATGATATTTTGTTTGCTGTTCGCGCAGCATTACGTCATTGCTTTTTGACATTTGATTCTTTGCATCTCTGTGCCCTGTCTGCATTAGATTGCAAGCTCTTATGAGCAGGACACTCTTTAGCTGATATTTGCATGTAATTTGAATGCAAGTGCTCCCTGCATGGTCCCTAATGGTGCAACTCTTGCATGTCCAGCGCCTGTTCACGTCAGTGGTAAATGAGCCCCATTGTTCTGTTATTGTTCCCCCCGATTTATCTTTTTTTGCTCTTTATTACATAAGTGAAATGATTCTTAGGTTTGGCTCCCACTGTCTCGTATTTAGTTACAGCTGCCACAATCCAATTCCATGTTGTCTTCATTCAATAATCCAGGCCTGGGTTCTGTCACTTTCCCTATGAATCCCTGTGTCTATAGACGATCCTAACACCTAATAGAGAAGCATCAATAAGAGCCAATATATTTTCTCTTTGATGAGTATTTTTTTCCCCAAAATGCTATTTCTAATGTTGTTTAGTGTTTTCCTATTCCATTCATCCTATGTGTTATTCAGACTGCTTAAAATTCCTTTCTACGGCCAAATTTCCTATGTGGAAAAGTAGGCAAGTGTCTAAGCAGTTGTATCCTGCTTTTATTTAATCTTTCACATCTGCGGCTTTAATGTCCTTGTGATTTTAGCAAAAATAGCCCAGAATATTACTGTCAAAAAAGCCACTTTGGTAGAAAGTTACAAATGTCTGTCGCACCGGCTCTGTCAGTAAGTGAATTGTGTATGAAGTCTGCTTTCATTAAAAAAAGAAGGATAATATTATGAAAAAGCTAATATTTTGAAATAAAAGAATTGTAGCTCTCCACAAATAAATATATAAGGGGATCATATAATAATCTCTCTAATGATTTATTTACCAGTAGGTCTTTCCAGCTGACACAAGGTCACCCATTCCAATTAGAAGAAAGGGGTGTTACAGGGAGAGCTGGGAAGTGAATCAGGGGTACAGGCTGATACATTAGATAGGTACAAGGAAGGGTCGGATGCTTTATTCACCAGTAGCTCCTCCCAGCACACAGGAGGGAGCCAATGAGATTAGAGGGAAAGGGGTGTTACAGGGAGAGCTGGGAAGTGAATCAGTGGTACAGGCTGATACATTAGATAGGTACAAGGAAGGGTCGGATGCTTTATTCACCAGTAGCTCCTCCCAGCAGACAGGAGGGAGCCAATGAGATTAGAGGAGGGAAAGGGGTGTTACAGGGAGAGCTGGGAAGTAAATTAGGGGTACAGGCTGATACATTAGATAGGTACAAGGAAGGGTCGGATGCTTTATTCACCAGTAGCTCCTCCCAGCAGACAGGAGAGAGCCAATGAGATTAGAGGAGGGAAAGGGGTGTTACAGGGAGAGCTGGGAAGTGAATCAGTGGTACAGGCTGATACATTAGATAGGTACAAGGAAGGGTCGGATGCTTTATTCACCAGTAGCTCCTCCCAGGAGATAGGAGGGAGCCAATGAGATTAGAGGAGGGAAAGGGGTGGGACAGGGAGAGCTGGGAAGTGAATCAGTTGTACAGGCTGATACATTAGATAGGTACAAGGAAGGGTCGGATGCTTTATTCACCAGTAGCTCCTCCCAGCAGACAGGAGGGAGCCAATGAGATTAGAGGAGGGAAAGGGGTGTTACAGGGAGAGCTGGGAAGTAAATCAGGGGTACAGGCTGATACATTAGATAGGTACAAGGAAGAGTCGGATGCTTTATTCACCAGTAGCTCCTCCCAGCAGACAGGAGGGAGCCAATGAGATTAGAGGAGGGAAAGGGGTGTTACAGGGAGAGCTGGGAAGTGAATCAGGGGTACAGGCTGATACATTAGATAGGTACAAGGAAGGGTCGGATGCTTTATTCACCAGTAGCTCCTCCCAGCAGACAGGAGGGAGCCAATGAGATTAGAGGAGGGAAAGGGGTGTTACAGGGAGAGCTGGGAAGTGAATCAGTGGTACAGGCTGATACATTAGATAGGTACAAGGAAGGGTCGGATGCTTTATTCACCAGTAGCTCCTCCCAGCAGACAGGAGGGAGCCAATGAGATTAGAGGAGGGAAAGGGGTGTTACAGGAAGAGCTGGGAAGTGAATCAGGGGTACAGACTGATACATTAGATAGGTATAAGGAAGGGTCGGATGCTTTATTCACCAGTAGCTCCTCCCAGCAGACAGGAGTGAGCCAATGAGATTAGAGGAGGGAAAGGGGTGTTACAGGGAGAGCTGGGAAGTGAATCAGGGGTACAGGCTGATACATTAGATAGGTATAAGAAGGGGTTGGATGGTGTTTAGCAAGTGAGGGAATACAGGGATATGGGAGATAGCTCATAGTACAAGTTGATCCAGGGACTGGTCTGATTTTGGAGTCAGGAAGGAATTTTCCTCCTCTGAGGCAAATTGGAGAGGCTTCAGATGGGGTTTTCACCTTCCTCTGGATCAACTGGCAGTTAGGCAGGTTATATATAGAGTTAAGGTTGAACTTGATGGACGTGTGTCTTTTTTTCAACCTTACTTTCCATGTTACTATATAAATAAGAAAAGTTATGTGAGTGTATAAATGAATGAACAGGGACAATTTGCGGCTTCTCAATTGAAATACAGGTACAGTATATAAAGTTACAATAGGAGCATCAAAGTCCATAATCCTCTTATTTTACTCATTAACACTTGGCAGGATGATGGAATTTGCACCAAGGGCCCCACAGATGTTCAGGTCTTTACAATTAGCATTTTGTGTCCTGTGCCGGGTATTGTCTCTGACACTGAGCAACGGAGAGACACAACTTAGGGACAGAGTCCATTAAACAACACACGGCCATTTCTCTACCACCTCCCATTTACTTCAGTGGGGAACTCCCAACACTGTTCATATTAATGTAATTCAGGGGGAAGACGTCCTTGTCAGCATTTGTTTGGTTGAAAACGGCCAGAACTGGGGCTGAATTGCCATTCAAGTGAAGGACAGGTGGCAGGTGTGAGTTTCAGGTGTATGTACTGTATGTATGTAATGTAACGTAATGTATGTATATATTGTAATGTATGTATGTATGTAATGTATGTATATATGTAATGTATGTAATGTATGTTTATATGTAATGTATGTATATATTTAATGTATGTATGTAATGTATGTATATATGTATGTAAAAATGTAATGTATGTATGTAAGTAGCAAGAAATGCACCAAATATATACTGTACTTAGTCACTCACTACCCACTGCCTTTATTGTATTGTATCATTGAGATGACATTTTCAATTGCCTCTCGTTGTGCAATGCATTTGATCTGAATATAATGTAGTTGGGGTGCCAGTCTCAGTATATAATGTGCCCCGGTTGCCCAGCTCTGTCCCTGCTGCTCCACCATCTCCCTGTTAGAAGCCACCCACTGCCAGATCCATTCTCCCTTTCTCCCACAACCAACTGCCAGACAAGACCCCCCTTTATCCAGCAACGAACCACCAGAATCCAACCCTTTCTCCCCCCACAACCAGACACTAAAACTGATCCCCCTTTCCCCCATAACCAGACCTGATTCCCCCATAACCAGACCTGACCCCCCCATAACAGACCTGATTCCCCCATAACCAGACCTGATTCCCCCATAACCAGACCTGATTCCCCCATAACCAGACCTGATTCCCCCATAACCAGACCTGATCCCCCCATAACCAGACCTGATCCCCATTCCCCAGTACCCAACCACCAGATCCCCCACAACCAGACATCAGACACGATCCCTCTCTCACTGTATAATGTGCTTGGAATGTCAGTACCATCTGGTCTCATTGCACAAAGTTCAGAAAACTCATGTTTGTATCCAGTGGAGAATGAACAAAACCTTCTATGAAGGGCCAAAACCTTGACAGTAGTCCTTGTCCAGCACCATTAAAGCAATAATGAAACAATGTGATAGCAGACTCAACATTTTTGCCAGATCTACTGAAATCATAGGAACCAGATGTTTGCTTTTCAAAAAGATAACAAGTAATGCTGCCTACTGATTGGCTGGGGGTAACTAGACTTGGAGCAAAGTTTGAACCTGTTGTTACAGTTTTCTTAGTCGCATTTTCCACTCAGACAATTTATTGGGCAGGGCAAGTAGGCAAAAAAATATTTATCCACCTTATGTCTATGTTTTTATGTTCTTGAACCCTGCCAAAAACATAGCAAAATAATGTCTCTACCCCAGCTCCAAGAAAGCTTAAAATACAACTTTCAAAACCTCCCACAAGGCCCAACTCCAAAAGCAAAAGTCACCGGTCGTTTCACCTTTACCTACCGGGCACCGCGGGGAGACACCTAACCACAAGAAAAGTCAATATTTACCAAAGGCAGGACATGGGTATCAATGGGCAAAGCCCAAGTGTGGGAATTCCTTCATACTGGGCTACATTGGGATTTTGTGTTTGTTTGTACTCTCATTTTCTGGGAATGTCCGTCCTTACTGTGAGTGTGAAGCCATTATTCTGTCTCCATGTTTTAAGACTCACAGCAATGAAACTTAATAAAGTGGGTGTATTATGGTTTTCTCACAAATGTTTTGTCTATTTATACGCTCGCTGCAGACATTTGTTTTATCATTTTCCATTGAGCAAGTCGGACATAATCCAAAAAAATCCTTTCCAGAAAGGTTATTTTTGCAAAAAAAAGGTTGAAACCAAATATATTTTCCAGCTGGAAACCCCAAGGTGTCACATATTTTTACTGGAGTAATATAAGCACCTGTAATCCTTTGCCACTTCACTTCCACTCTGCGTTGAAAGCAAAATACGCCATCTCTGCGCAATTGGCAGGTTTCTTGCTGAATAAAATGGGTGAAGGCAAAATTCTGATTTGTTTCTTCTTCTTTTTCCCAGTTGCAGATGTTGTAAGTTTTAGGCATGTGTTTATTCAGGAAGCAAATACTTCAGTGAGTTAATCTTCATCATTAGGAAATGATGACTTTCTTGTGGATATAATTATTGTTTGCTCATATAGACCTTTACTCTTGGTTTCTTTTAGCTGCACATTTAGGGGCAAATTCACTAAGATGCGAAGTTGCGCCAGTCCCAACTTCGCCGCACTTCGCCAGGCGTAGTTTTGCCAGCGCTCCGCAAATTCACTAAAATCCAAAGTTGCGCACAGGGGTAGCGTAAGGTTGCGAAGTTGCGCTAGCGTTGATTCGCTATATAAAGCGAAGTTACGCTAGCGAAGGCTAATTTGCATACGGCGCAAAATTCAAATT
Organism: Xenopus petersii; assembly: GCA_038501925.1. Taxonomy (NCBI): domain Eukaryota; kingdom Metazoa; phylum Chordata; class Amphibia; order Anura; family Pipidae; genus Xenopus; species Xenopus petersii. Next base: position 175,377,252 of record CM076680.1, on the reverse strand, counting down.
TCAATGGAGGAACACGTATCTGCACTACAAATGCCTAGAAAACCTTCAAATCAGCAAATATAAATTGTATTTTGCCCTACACATGTGCCCACTGTCTAGGTAAGTTGCCATGAGTCAGGAAATGTAGGGGGGAGGAAGGGGAGCCCCAAAAAAGTTTTGATCTTTTTCAGTCTATCACCCATCATGTAGAAAACACGCCAGCGATTTTTTGGACTTAGAAAAAAAATTGACTTTTTTTGAAACAATCCCTATCTACTCTATTGCGCTTCGCCAGGTCTGAGGTGGCCAAGGAAGTCTAGCGTAAAAGGTAGCGTTCTGTACACTGCGCAAGTTAGTGAATTTGCGTAGTTACGTCGCTAGCGAAACTTTGCCAGGCGTAAGGGTGAGAAGTAACACTAGTGAAATTACGCCAGCGTTCGTTAGTGAATTTGCGCAGTAGCGAAAATGCCAAACGCTAGCGAATTAACACTAGCGTTCGGCGCTTCGGCGCTTAGTGAATTTGCTCCTTAGACTATATAGCAATACCCCTCACGTATTTGACCTCCTCAAAACTATCCAAATCAACCATCTGTCCCAAACTGATCCACTTCTCTTTCAACTGACTCTCGTTCATACTTTCCCCATGTCCGTTGCCCTCTCACATGCCTCCTTTTTTCTTTTCTGGCTTTTTATGCCAGTTCCACTCACATTCACCACTGGCATAGTCTGTCCTACACTGACACTCACCCCTGGTCTGGCCAGTCCTACACTCACACTCACCCCTTATTTGGCCAGTCCTACACTCACACTCCCACCTGGTCTGGCCAGTTCTACACTCAAACTCACCCCTGGTCTGACCAGTCCTACTCACATTCACCACTGATATAGTCTGTCCTACACTCACACTCAACTGTGGTCTGGCCATTTCTACACTCTCTACACTCATCTGATTCATTAAGAATTCTATTGATTCGTTATACATTTTATACAGGGAATATGTTTTTACCTGCAGCTTGCTTGCTTTCCAAGGTAATAGTTTTTCTAGTTTTTCATAAATCAAACATAAGTTGTTATTTAAGGATCTCCACAAGAGATAACAAAGCTGTCGTTCAAGTCCCTTTAATACATACAGCAAATGTATCTCCTGAAATCTAAGAGTAAAATGAAATATTCGGTAACACTTGTATCAATGTCTTTACTGTGAGAATAAAAACGCAGGGAAATTAAGAAAAAGGAAAAGTTTCCTATTGACTAGAGGATCTATTTCCCCTTATAAAGTGTGAAGGTATCAGCGAGTGGCAGGGAAAGGTGCTGAAAAGCCAGGGATGTTTATGGTAGCAGAGAAATTCACTCAATGGGACTATTCTTTTAGCTGATGCTCAACTCTGGAGAACAGAAGTCCTGCTTTCCGACAGTGGGTTACTGAGGCTTGGGGGGGGGGGGCAGATCTTCTGCTTTAAAAGGAATTAAGAAATTTGTAATTGATTTATTCTATCCAACACCTCTTTCTTAAACCAAATATTCTTTGGGGAGCCTCAGTTATCCAAATTGCTCAGAAACGGAAAGTAGAGACTTGCAGCAGTTCTGCCACAGGGAAAGGCACAAAAAAGGTCCTAAATGCTGTAAATGAATTATTTTTGCAGCATAGACCTGCCTCTGTTTTTTGTTCCAATATTGTAGGCACTGTAAGCCCAATGCATTCCACCCAATGAACCATTAGGAGTCTCTTCTTCATCCTTCAGTGTGTGAGCTGGGAAGCCAGACAGATTGATCATTGGTTTGATTAGTCACATGGGATATAACTAAGTAGATCAAGGTCTCCAGAGTAAAATACTTCCAGGGAAAAGCAATCACTACAATGGGGCTGGGGATTACTTCAAAGCTAATTACAGTTTGAGTTAAATGCAAATCCTACTGATCCGGCTAAACTTGCTCCAAACACAAAATGAAAAAGGATTGATCACTGCACAATGTTGCCTTTCTGTATTATAACTAAAAGCCCCCGGCTCCTTCCTCTGCCCCTTTGTAGTTTTGTGATGCGGGGGTCCCATAACATACGGGGGTTGGTCTTGGAGACCTCTCCCTATTGAAGAGCCACTGTGGGGGGAGTAAACTTGTAGATCAGGAGGCACTTTCCTCAAATGCTGCAGCCGGGCAGTAAGATTATAGCAGAAACAATATATGAGCAGAGGGAAGGAGTTAGGACCATCATATGGGGTTTATCGTGACAGAGGTATGGTGACTTTTTAGGGTCATGATTTCTTTTGAAAATGTGCGAACTGAAAGATTTACTAATAAAATATGGGACCACTCAATGAGCTCTGTTTTTGGTGTGTGTGTATGCAGTGATTTTGGCAGAGCTGTTACCCTGGAAGACAAGTTAAACATCTATGAGGTTGTAGCACCCACACAATTACCCTGTTAGTGGTGGTCTCATTCCTCTAAAAATGGGTCGTGTAGATCTGAGCGATACAGGGAGAGGAGACCAGCCAATAGTATTAATACATTTATCAAGAGACACTTTGCACAGCCAGACAGGAATATATTAAAATATCAGTACAGGTATATATTGTGAAAACCAACTTTACTTTGTTGTGGGTATGGCAGTAAAGCCATTTTATCACCATAAAGTGTATATGTGTGTACAGGTGTATGTCTGTGTACAAGTGTATGTGTGTGTACAAGTGTATGTGTGTGTGTGTGTGTACAAGTGTATGTGTGTGTACAAGTGTATGCTGTTACTGAGCTGTCGTCCTCTGCCGTTCCTCATACATCTACATAGGAAGTGGTAGCAGGAGATGACAGTTGCTTGGCCCACCAGTAACAGTAACAAGCACACAGGTTCCTGTATTTCTAGTAACCCATAGCATTCAATCAGAATGCAGCATTTAGATGCCTGCTGTTTGGAACAATCATCGGATTGGAGATATGGAACAAAACCATAGACTTCAGTGTGACTCTTGGGCTGCTGGCAGTTGGAATTCCCAAGTGGAGTCCATGACATACACATACCATCTGCAGCCAGGCACTTGTGTTTTGTGATTTGAAAACATGGGTCATATATTTGGCAAACAAGACTACACAAGACAGCAGCCAACAAGTGATAGAATTCACAGCAGCAGTTGTGTAGTTGTACTGTCAAAATGCATTTATCCACTAGATGCCACCATTGAGACAATGTCTACTGTACAAAACTACAAGACCAGCTTTCTGCCGCTGTGTGATTAGTAGAATTCTTGCAAAAGTGCAGAGTAATAAATATACAAACAGGTGCTAATGTCATAGGCCTCCTCGGGTCCCCAAAGAATTTACATTCAGCACTCGAATATCGAGGGTTAATTAACCCTCGATATTCGACCCTATGTAAATCTGCCCCTAAGTTTAAATTTTTGTCTGGGAAAAAGCTCTGATAAAATGTTAGCTGTGGAGGGACACCCCTAATGTATATACAATTATATAAGGATTCATCAGTCTTCATATTTTTGACTCCAAAGTAAAGATTGTTTAGTTGGGTGACATGATGTGATGAAGGACTACTGAGATGGGAGGGGGAAAGGAAAGTGCCCTAGAGAAGAGGAAAAGGGTCTCATACAGTCACGTGAAATAAGAGAAATGAAGCTGGAGACAAACAGAAGATACAAGGGCTGATTTAGTAATTTGTAGGAACAATTACAGCTGGGAACATGCACTTTGTTCCTGCCTTTGTTGGTGCACAATGAGCAGAGCATGTGGCCCTTCAACAGGTATTAGGCTCCTCGTGCTTCTTGCCCTTGTACAATGGTATGATGGTAAATTCTGCCCTTTATTGCACCTTGGCACTGTTCTTATATGAGTCTTTAAAGTATGAATAGAATAGTGTACAGAGATCTACATTCAGCAACAATGCACCAATCAGTTAGGTCAAAGATTGGGCTTTTTATCAAAAACAGTCAGCCCCCTGTCTATCTGAGGGACCAGTCGGGAAATGGCAGGACTCAAAGTCAGTTTTGCCATGTTTCTAAGAATTCTAGGGGGTGCATTCCTGTACCCCTTAGTGCTCCTGCATTTGTTAAAGGGGTTGAATGAGCCTTTTTGTGTAGGTAACCATATTCTCAGAAGCAACTGTGCAAGGTAAAGACCAAAGGAGAGGACAGCTCTCAAAGTAGAGAATAAAAGAACATTTGATCTACAGTTGTACGTCCATAATAATCTATGGGTTTTCCTCCTTCCTCATGTTCTGTGGGAATCTTCACATCCGTGTTAGCTCTTCCACAAAGAAGCCACGTTACATGGCAAACCATATTTATATAATCTGAACTCAGCAGCTGCAGAAAGTGGCAACAAAGCCCTTTAGTTCTAAAAAACCAAATGGAACTCCAATCAGCCCAACTATTCCAGCTAAACCTTTCCTTAAATGATATTTAGTCTTGGGAAAAATCTCTTTCCTGCTCCATGACTTTGTATTTGTCTGTGGAATAAAAATAATGCTTCATAGTAATTAATGGAATGGTACAATTGGGGCCAGAATAACTCACATATTGCCCCGGCTCTTGGTTTCCATAAGCTGGTCTCTGGGTTATTACATTGAAATGGAAATTTTAGGATCGATTCTGGGCTTTTATACATATCAACTAAATGTTTTTTAAAAAGCTTTTTTCCAGAAGATGACCTGATTGTACAGTGGCATGTAGCCATAGGCTTTCTATGTCTCAGCGGTACCTTCCTTTCAGGACAAAAAGAAAGGTAAATAACATTATAAAGAAAAATGAATGTCTGTTCCACTTCCACTTCCATTCACTAATGTCTCGTAATATTGTAAAATATGAGAAAAGAGGAAATTAGGCTCTGGAAGACAGGAATGAAAGTTCAATGTTAAAAAAACTGAAAATGAGGACATTTATGATCACTTTAGTGGTACAAAAATAGATTGATTGATTGTGCTCTAATGCCTCCCCTTAGAGTTAGGCATCACTTTAACAGACAAGCCTGATGTATAGTATTATATTCATATTCATGTCACTCACATGAGTGGTACAGGGGGGGGGGGGTTAACAAATATATTAGCAATAAAAGAAAAAATAATATTAAAATGACATTATTATTCAATTTCAGCCAAAAATGTAAATTTTGTAATGTTCTTTTTCTCCAGGTTTCAAGACATGAGCAACGTTTAACATTAAATAAAGGCTAAGAGGAATAGTGGACTCTCTATACTCACTTATTCTACACTCTAGACTTGTGTGTCTGGGGCTAAGCCCCAATTACTGGGCCCCAACCATGGACAGTTATTTTATGGCATTCCCTCCTAATTCCCAGTACTCTTTCTTTGTGGGGACATTTACACTCATTGTCATGTCCTTCCCTATGGGGCATTAACCTTTCTTTTAGGGTTCAAACCCTACTTTAGCATAAAATTACTACTCTTGTTATCACTATCTACGCCCCTATAAATATAAATGTACATTTCTAGCTGACAAACTTGCAGTTTTGCCTTTATACATCCCTATGGCATAGCATTCAGTAGTGACATTGTACTGGTGAAACACCTTGTATCTCGTATTTGCTCATTCCTGGCCACTGGATTATGGGGGCTAAATTCCTAATACTGGGTAAAACGCACTAGCACAGTAACCTATAACAACCACACCAATGTTTCAAACATTATCAAGGAACTTGCCTGAAAAAGCTAAGCCCTTGCTGGTTGCTATAAATCACTGCCCAGGAGAACATAAAAGTCAAGTTAAAACTACTGGGAGGTGCCAAGTTGTTATTCCCTCCCCATTGATTATAGTTCCTACCTTTATTACTGCTTCTCTACTTCAATGTACACACCAGCCCAGGTAACTAATTGCTTATATAGTGAATAATGTTCTCCTTACTGTAAAATATAAGGATACTGTTACAGACTGTAGATTAGATGCCTGGAGGCTTCAGGAAGACCAACCTCAAGTGTAGCAGGAGAGCCCCTCCAACACCGGTCTTCAACAATGCCCTTTGGGGACCCTAGAACTTTCTGCTCCGGGATTGATGGCAGAGAATGATCCAGTAACTTTGTGGTCAGACAGAGACGTAATTGAGGTCAGGTAAAGGGTCTTAGGCGGGCAACATTGTTTTATGGTCAGAAACACTGAGACAGAGTCATAAACCAGCAACCAAGGCTTAAGATAGGAAAACACAGAAAACAAACAGAAAGGGCTATTTTATCTAAAACGTGATGCATAAAAATGTGTGCGCGTCCAGATGAACGGAAGAGTCATGGTAAGAGTCATGGTAAAAGCATGGACAGTCGGACTGCTCAGAAAGACCCAAGGACTGGTGCACCATAAGGGAGGAAGCTTCACCAATATCCCATTACTCCTAACAGATATCACAGGATATTCATGGCTCTTCTGTATAATTTATATATACACATATATATAAATATATATATATATATATTTATATTTAGGATACAAGTTCCTAAAGGGTATGTCCCGTAAATGGCGTTTTTTCACTCAAATGTGACTCCGCTTTATACTTGGGGACAATGATAAAGAAGAAATCATCGATTCGGCCTGTGGTTATTTTTTCGATGAACATTTCTAATACAAGCACCAGTCATTACCTTCATTTAGAGTCTTGCAAATAAATCATGAAATAAAAGAATTCCATTTTTTTGTTGTTGTGACATCTGAATACAAATATACAAATTAAAACCAGCTGACAATGATAAAGAAAGGCTGTAACAATCTCATATACACTATACACAATGTGTAGCTGTTTATATGAACATCTTGTAGGAAATCTGGACTGGATGTGAGCTGGATATATATATATATATATATATATATATATATATAGATACAGAGATACAGATGAGCTGCTACAACTGTTCCCTTTCACTATAATGTCAGTAGGTTTAACAGTTTAGCCTTGTAGATGCACATCTTGTAAACAGAACCCTCTAGAGTATTGTGTGTTCCCATCAGGGCTGGATTCCATTCTGGTGCTCCCCCAGCCACCAAACTTTCAAAGTCCATCAACCCCTTCAAATGACCCCCAGTGCATGTACTTTGCACATTGAGAGTCTACATAATTACATGTGCAAGTGAGCAAAGTGCAATCGAGCACAAGCGCCATGTTTTCTCCCACAATGCAAAGGGATGATGTTCTTAATGCAATTGTGGTGTGCCTACTGCAACTGCATCCAGTTCTCCAAAATGAACTCAACTGCACATGTGCATGCTTTGTCACCAATCTTGTACAGTTGCGCTGCCATGCGTCATTTCCTTTGGTTGCTGGTGTCTTTTCCATTGTTCAACATGTGATGCATGCACAACTGCAACTGAACTGCAGCAATTAAGGTAGGGTGCTAAGGGGATCATGGATCTACAGCTGGGTCTGGTGGGACCAAGAGAAAAGGATGAGATTCACCCATCACTAGTGGCAATAGCTCCAAGGATCCCATGCATCAACAGAAGCATCAGCATTTAATTCGGAATGGAAGTGGAACTATACACAAGTGCGAAGACACAAGTATCTTACTTGCAACTGATTGCATTGAAAGCATGAGGACCGCGAAGCAAACTTGGTTGTGTGGAGGGCATCTTCAAACAGGAATCGGAGAAGCCAAACTTGTTAAAATGAAGAATCTTTATTATTCCTTGTTAAAACACACACCATGCGAGCAGGCAGGGGAACAGCTTAACGCGTTTCGTGACCTATAGTCACTTCATCAGAAGCTACTGCGCCCCCTGTGGTTGTCTAGCATATAAAACCACTACAATTAAAAATGCTAATTAAATTAGGGTTAATTAGCCAAAGGTCACTTCGCACATATCAATGAGTAAATCTACATTGAATACATTCAATTTGTGTTAAAGAGATACTCATAATAATGATATAGTAATGTAAATAATATAGCAGCTAGGCAAAGCAAAGTGGCTCAGAATCACCAAAAAGGAGAGAGAAAAAGAGAAAGATCAAAAAAATCAAGAAAAAACTCTAGAAAAATCTAAATAATCAAAAAATCAGAAAACCAAAACTATCAAAAAAATATCAAAAAAATTTGAAAAATATGAAAAATCAAGAAATCAACAATTTATAAATTGAGACAATGTTACTACAATGGTACTACAAAAAATGTAGTACTACAAAGAACAAATGGTGTAAATGGATTAATAAAATATAAATACATTTTTTTGAAATGTGTTCATGGATTTACTTTAGAGGTAATGATCAATGACACCATGCTCATGTATGTCAGAAAGTATAAATTTAAGGTTAGCTATGCCAAAGGGGATGTATTGTCCCAAAGAGGGAAGGGAAAAAGGATCAGTATTATTACATAATCGGAAAACATCTGTTGACTAAAAGGAAATAAAGGTCTATATCCACGATCAAATTAGCGACCAGTAAAGCAACTCAACTCCCACTCTCTATTCAAACCATGGGGAGCTATTGTATCTAAATCCAAAAAGCCTCTCTTCTCAAAAGACTTCTTCTTCAACATCACCCAGGGCCGCAACTGCACTTATAGATGTACACGAGCCCTTTTGATTTCTATAGGTAATGAGACCTGAGTAAAGTTTGCACTTTTATCACATACATATAAAGGTTTTGCAGAGACCCCACCAGTGTGAACCCCGTTACCAATACAGCCTCAAAAATACAAAAAGATTTGACAGATTTGCATTTTGATGACAGATACATCTGCATTTTCTAATGTCGATTTAGCTGGGAAACCAGTTGTGTAAAAATAGCAAATTGCCCTGGGTGCACTCAATGTATTTTTTATGCATTCGTCTAATTTAAACTGTAAAATGGAATATCCCATTGGCTTTTCAGTAGAGATGTAATTTAGCCTTAGCCCATTGCTGTATAAACATAAAAGTGCCACATGCTATTTGCTAAGGCCGGGGCTGCGCCTCACACCTGCAAAGGCCATTTCAATGCAGTTATGAAACAGAGCGGGACTTGTTCCCATGTAAAACGAAACCCCCCATGATGTCATAAGGGAATCCCAATGTAATTTGGACATGTAGAATTGTGCAGCTGGAGGAAGGTCAAGGAGCCCGCCTGTACATTACCCATTCGTGTTTGAGCATAAACAAAACCAACACATTTCTTTCCAGTGCCAAAAAACGATGGCAACGCAGATTTATTACTGACACTTTATGATTATCCAAAAACAGAGGCTTTCCCTGGTTCAGGCAAAATGACTGGTGTGCGGCCAATCTGCAGAATGAACGACTTTTACATGTCTTAAAAAATAAACTTATAGGAACCAGGGCTCACCTTAACCCATGGGCTGCCATCTTTTCTCTCTTGCTTAGAAATCACCATTGAGAAGGTGCAACACTAATTTACTTTAATCTAGAAACAATCATGAAAGTGTAACATTTTATTTATTTTTGGAAGATAATAAGATGCAATGGTTTTCACATTGATATACAATTTCCAAGCTACAAGTGCATGAGTTTATACTGAGATATACGTTTGCAGACATTATGGCACTTACTACAGGTATATTCAGGGACAGCGACACCCTTTTTATTCTGACATTGGTATTTTATTATTTCAGTTCAGACAAGTATATAGGGAAGATAATATATTGACCCTTTAGTTCCATTACTTGCTAATAACACAATTACATATTGTAAGGCACTGCTGGGATTTGAACCAGGAACCTCTGGGTTTCAGGCACTCCATACCCTATTATCCTCTAGGCCAGATGAGCAGCTAGCAAACATGCTCATTAGATATCATGTGTCCTTTCCTATCTGGTCCCAGCAACCTTATTGGTTGGATGAGGTCAACCAATCAGAGCTGACTCTGCCCTATATAAGGCCCCATCACCTAATTTTACACACACCCCTCCATACTTTCACATACATTAGATATATATATCCATATCTATACTAATTATGGAGTTTACTATCGCAATAGCCTCTGGCTTGTCCTTGCTCTGGCTCTTGACTCCATATTGTCTTGTTCCTGATGTGTTCCCGAGTCCTGTTCAGTCCTGTTCTTGCTCCAGTCCATTCCTGTTCCAGCCAGTCACCAATTCCTTGCCCACACTGTCCCTATCCTGGTAAGCCTGTTCCTCACTCTTTGCCCACTTCTCCTGCTCCATTCTGTCTCCAGTTCTTCACCTGCTCCATCTTGGTCTCTGTTCCCACTCATCTCCCTGTCACTGGTTCATTGCCCACTCTGTCCCTATCCTGCCGGACCTTTACTCCTCGCCCTCATCACCCCCTGATCTTGTTCCTAACCTTCAGTCACCCCATTTCTATCTGTAGGCAGAACACCAGTCCATGCCTGAAGGACACTTTCCTCTCCACAATCCCTTAATATCCCTTAAACATATATATGTGGGACTGTGTTGATGCCATGCAGTAATAAGAAATCATACACATATACACTTATCTAATAAGTATGAAAAACTGTAGAGGGAATATGGGGTTTGTCAACTTGAAGCCCAGCAGATATTGCTAAGATACAACTGGCTGTAGTACAACAACATCAAGGAGAGGTCCAGGCTTAGGGGCAAATTCACTAAGATTCATAGTTGCGCTCAGGGGAAATGAAAGGTTGCGAAGTTGCACTAGCGTTAATTCGCCAGGCAAAGTGAAGTTACGCTAGCGATGCTTAATTTGCATATGGCGCCAAATTGAATTTACAATGGAAGTATACATAGCAACACTACACAAGCCTGGGAAACTATTTTATATTTTGCCCTAACTGTATGGTTAAGGTGCCATGAGTTAGGAAATGTAGGGGGGAAGGAGGGTAGCCCCAAAAAAAATTTCAATCTTTTTCAGCCTATCACCCATAAAAAAAGCCAGCGTTTTTTGGGACTTTGAAAAAAATTTCAACTTTTTTTGAAGCAATCCCTATCTACTCTATTGCACTTCGCCTGGTCTGAGGTGGCGAAGGAAGTCTGGCATAAAAGATATCGTTCAGAAAAATGCGTGCGTCAGTGAATTTGCGTAGTTACGTCCATTGCGCAAATTCGCCAGGCGTAAGGGTGCGAAGTAACACTAGCGAATTTACGCCAGTGTCCGTTGTGTCCGCCAGTGTCCGCAAATTAACGAAAATGCGCTACGCTAGCGAATTAACACTAGCGTTAGGCGCTTCGTCCTTTAGTGAATTTGCCCCTTAGTGGCAGGTCCGTACTGAGAATTAAAATAGGCCCTGACATTTCAGGTACAAAGAGGCCCACACAGCCCCCACCAGCCCACTAAATACTGACTTTCTATGGCAACTTATAACAGCCCCTCTGGCATTTGCCAGCACCCACAGATTGCCAGTCCAGGCCTGCTTAGTGTTATTTTTTTATACAAAATCAACAAAATCTCCCGGTGGAGCTTACAAGTCCCTAATTAAATGAACACACTATGGTCAATTTCACGGCAAGCCAATTAACCTTCTTACATGTTTTAGGGTTTGGGAGGATCCAGGGGAAACCCATGCAAATACGTTCTACGCAGATAGTCCCTAGGCCCTAGTCAAATATAGAAGCCCAGTGTTGTGGCAGAATTGCTAACCACTGTGCTGCCTGCTATTCTGTTCTAGCCCCTTGGAAGGTTCTAGCATTTGGTGAATAAACTGATTTTGCAGAGAATGTAAAATGTGCAAGATCAAAGCTCCTGCTTCTGTTTGTACTTTAAGAAGAGAGTCAGAGTTAATTGTTAGGGTGTGTTATTGAGACGAGATCTCACAAGTGGTGCTCACTGCTCAGGTATAAGTGTGCCAAACAGCTGAGCCCTCTGTACATACAACCCAACTTCTGCCAGCAACCAGTCAGCCTGCATTTATCATTATAGGGGACTGGATATACATGATGAGACTTTTTTAAGACTCCAAAACATTGTCTTGATATTTTATCGATTCTAGTTACATAAAAATAGGTCTTGCCTGAGTTTTGATGTCTTTGTGCCACCACACATGCCATCATTATGTTACATTGTTACACCAACTTATGTCTGTTAGGGTCTATTTAGAAGTAAATTCATTGGCATGCAGTTTCCATGACATTCTATATAGATGAGTGGGGGTGCAGAAAGTAGTGGTACTGTCAATATTTTGGGGTCTCATGTAGACCAATTCAGTCTCTCCAAATGGTCTACTGAAATTAACATTCTCTTACTACTATTTATATGATTTAAACTGCAACCCAAGAGAGGAGATCAACAACCCTATTAACCAGAACCTCTCAGTTTCCCAGCCTCATCAGGTCTGCTTCATAGCACTGAACATACAATTTTGGCTGCCAATACAAGAATGAAACACAAACATTCCCCTCCTGCCCTTTCTCCAACCAGCAGCAGCAAAGTTCTAGCCCCGCTCCTCCTTATCAATGTCAACCAAGAGCACAAACCCATAACCTTGTAGTGCTTATGCTCAGTTGGGAGTCAACCAGTCACAATGGCTGCCCAACTTGCTTTGCAACATCATTATGGAGGGAGTAGGACCATTGTAGTGGGTTTCCTTGATGGAATTGTGTTGGGTGGGTTCAGGGTGCTCCTGGTGAAAGTGCCCCAGATTTCCTGGGTTCAAATACAAGAGAAAACATTTCTTTCTTTTGTGATAAAGATGAGCAACTGGATTTGTTAAGTTTGATGATTTTCTGAATTATGTATTGGATCACAAAGAACAGAAATGCAGCCCGAAAAAGCTTCTTTTGATGAAATAACGGGGTCAGAGAAGGGCGTAACAGGAAACGACATCACAACTGTGATCAAAATCAAAAAAATATCTTTGTTGCTTTTTTTCTTAAATTCATTTAGCACTCAAAGTATTTGTCAGCTTGTTAAACAAACATGTTTCTATAGTCTTAAAGGATCTGTAATGTTAGAGTGAACATGCCCGTGTCTCATTTCAGTTAGTATGGGGTCAGAGAGTAGCACGTGCTCTAATGAGCTCACCCCTAATACAAAATAGAAGTGACAGATTTATAGACCCTTTGGGATACTCCGAGTGCACTTGCAAAACTCCCAGAAACCCATCAATACTCCTGTACGTCAAATCATTTGCAATTACAACCCATTGAAACAAGATCTTTGGAGCCAAAAGACCTAAGTCTCAAATACAGAACAATATAAAAGTCCCACTGCCGATAAAACCCCAGAGCTTGTAGTCCTTTTAGGCAATTTAATAAGCTTTGCTTTGTAGTTGTTGACAGTTGCACAGAATGACAGATCCGATCTATAACACTGCGTAAGGTAAAAGCATGCCCTTTTGATTTATTTCTTGATGAATGAGCCAATCGGTGCTTGTCATTTGATCCTTATTAATTACCCAAATATTTATGTTCCAGAAAACGTAGAAAAGGAAACATGTTAATATGCTTTATTCTGAAGTTTGCTTTTACAGATGGAAAAATAGCACGTCAACATATTTTCCATAGAGACGGAACCTATTTATAGTGAATGTTTTGGCTTGCCTAAAGCAGTCTACCACCTGTTTTGCGCAGGTTGTTTTTGGGGGAATGATGTAAATAAGAAAAAGTTGTTATTTTGTGTCCCTTGAAAACAAATTTAACCAACATTAAAGGGCACACGTTGGTTACTGAGGAGGGGTCGGTTTTATCTGATGGCTAATGGTGACAAACGTTATATGCTTTCTATGTCATGTAGTAACCAATCATTTTTCTATAGGCAATTTATTACTGCATGAAAAATGTTTTAATGCCCCCCTCCCTTTCATTTGTGGATACTAGGAATAGAGGACTTGGTAATTGGAGGACTTGAAATTATTCAGTACATGGATACATGGCAATTAGTCCCTTTTGGGGAGGCTAAGTCTACATCTTCTTTATTCTCCACCTATGTTTATAGTTAATCAACTAGGACTTGCATTGAGTGACCCATTCATCTTAGGTAAAGAACACCATCCAGTAAAGCTTCTAAAGCCTTGCTCTTGATGTATACTAGCATCAAAACAAGGTCAGAGGTATGTCTAAGCACAATTAAACTTAACTATACTAGTCAAGTTTATGTTGACCTAAAATTCCAGTGTAATAGCATGCACCAACGAAACTCACATACAAATTCCAGTTCAAGCCTAACTTGGGGGTCCATCCTTTGGCCAGGGCTCTCATTAGTGTATAACAAAGTTACAAGTATAGGAAAACTTCGGGGTATCAGCCATTCAGTCATAGTTCCAAAACTATTGTGAACATGAAAAAGGTGTTTGCCCTAAATCTCACCCTAGTTGGCCTTCAGCCTGGGCTTTTAGGTGTCTATTTGGAGAGCAAATAGTCATCTGCCCCAACACACATTCAGTGTAGGTCACCCTGTCACTTTTTCAGGCCCCCTGGAGGCAGCGACACCGTTTGAAAACTACTGGTAAATACTTAGTCAATGACAGTGTAAATAGAGTCAACTTTAGTGTGTCCATACACGTAGACTCATATCAGTGTAAAGTCTGTAGGAGCAACACTGAAAGTAGAACCTACTCAAGGTAAGTTGATCATTCCAGGGTGCCAGGGTACATATTGCACCTTGGGGTACCAGGTCAGCTGCTAGTGTTGGACTGGGATGCCAGAAAACCTTAGACCATGGGCCCATTCTCTAAGATAATTTTCTTCCACTTCTCACTCAACCTTTTTATTTTCTTAGTGCTTTTCTTTACATGATATACTCTATTCTCCATTCATCTGGCCCCATAAAGAATTAGAGAATGAACATGAAATTGTTACAAATGCTTAAAACCCCTGGGCCCATCAAGAGTTCTCCTGGTATGCTGGTGGGCCAGTCCGACACTGAGCATATATAGAGCTTTGTTCAGCATGTGATTTTGCACTTCCCATGTTCATTTCCCAATAGCAATACAGAACAATTGAGCTTGATTTAAATTACCCAAAACAAGCCAGTGCAATGGGCACAGTTCGATGTCCCACACTGCACACAAGACTGGTGTAATGTATGTAAGACAAGTTTGTGCCCAGTTTCACATCACTGAGGGTTCCATCCCAAGTGAAGAAGACTCACTGGCCTCTAACTAGGAACTGTTGTTCTTCTTCATACAATTTATTCACATTCACACGTTTCTACCGGCTCTGCTGCAAAATGTTAGAAAACGAAGAGCCATTCCTGAGCCGAATGGGAACGTGTGGAGCAAAGAGAATTTGAGAAAGAAAAGATGAAATAGATAACATAAGATACAGGGCAGCAGGCGATGGCATTTCCAGATGCAGAAACGTTATATATAGACGTCTAAATACGGCAAAGGTCCTGGGGATTGTAAAATGTTACCTTTGGCTAAGATGCTCTTGTGTTCTCTATTGTTGGATCTGGTAATTACATTAGATACTTGTGCAGAACAGAATCGAAATGCAACGTTAACAATGCTGCTCCCAGCTGACTCCTCAATGTCTCCAGATAGAGATGACAAGTCATAGTGAAGGGAACAGATACACGGACATTTCTTCATAGACTTTTGCTGCTGCTCCATTTATTTTACTTTAAATAGACCGGAAAGAATGAGACATAACTTATGGTGTGCAGTCAATATACTGCATACAGATTAACCCCCACACCAGCACAATTAACCCCGTCTTCCCTGACTTCTACCTCCATGGCAAGAATAATTCACAGGTTTCATGGCTGCTATTTTCTTGTAACCATCACTCCTGCATTTTCAACTATAAATTAACTTTTAGTATGACGTCAAGAGGGATATTTTGAGACAATTTGCAATTGGTTGTTATCTATTATTATTTGTGGTTTTTGACTTATTTAGCTTTTTATTCAGCAGCTCTCCAGTTTGCAGTTTCAGCCATCTGGTTGCTAGGGTCCAAATTCCCCTAGCAACCATGCACTGATTTGAATAAGAGACTGGGATATGAAAAGGAGAGGCCTGAATAGAAAGACGAGTAATAAAAAGTAGCAATAAAAATAAATGAGTAGCCTTACAGAGCATTTGTTTTTATATGGGGTCAGTGACCCCCATTTGAAAACTGGAAAGAGCCACAAGGAGAGGCAAATCATTTAAACACTATAAAAACAAATAATGAAGACCAATGGAAAAGTTGCTTAGAATTAGCCATTCTATAAAATACTAAAAGTTAACTTAAAGGTGAATCACCCCTTTACCTGCCCCACAGATAAAATCAGTAATCATCTGTCATTCTTTATAAATATATCCAGCTTTATCCGCCCCTGGCAACAGGTACCCCTATTTATTTGTCCCTGGTGACTGAATAACCCCACACCCAGTTCTGCTCAATCCAAATTGTTTGATGTACGAATACATGAGCTACAAGAACTGGCAATGAGGAGAGTGGGTGGGGGGCACCTAACAAGGACGGCAGGAAGGGTAAGTAAATGGGGGCTATAAAGACAAGGAAATGTATGTTTCCTACGTTTAGACTGTACCCTAATTATAGTATGGGAACCTATAGCTGATATATGAGGGGAGTGGGAGTAAATAAATAGTCATGGGCGAATAAATTCACCTGGCACGATTTTGCGCTCAATTTCTGTGTTTTGCCGCCGGCGAATAAATCCTCAAATCTCCAGGGAAAATTCATCTGCGAAATTTTGCTGGCCACAAATTTTTTGGACGTGCGTACTAGGGATGCACCGAATCCACTATTTTGGATTCGGCCGAACCCCCGAATCCTTCGTGAAAGATTCGGCCGAATACCGAACCGAATCCGAACCCTAATTTGCATATGCAAATTAGGGGTTGAAAGGGGAAAATATTTTTTACTTCCTTGTTTTGTGACATAAAGTCACGCGATTTCCCTCCCCGCCCCTAATTTGCATATGCAAATTAGGATTCGGATTCGGTTTGGCCGGGCAGAAGGATTCAGCCGAATCCGAATCCTGCTGAAAAAGGCCGAATCCTGGCCGAATCCCGAACCGAATCCTGGATTCGGTGCATCCCTAGTGCGTACGAAAAGTTGGCATTGACTTTAACGCCAGTGTCAGCTAGGACGAGCCATCAATTTCCAATTTTCCAAATTTATCATGAAAATGCCAAATTTTCAAGATTTTTTTGTGAAAATGCCCAATGTGAAATTTTGCCGGCATCAAAATTTTTTGGACACGCGTACGGAAAGTTGCTCGTGTCAAAACCAACACTATTCGGACGCCCATTGACTTTAACGCCAGTGTCAGCTTGGACGCGCCATCAATTTTTTTCGTGAAAATGCCCAATTTTCAAAATTTTTTAGTGAAAATGTTAGAATTTCACGTTTTTCTCATGAAACTTTCCAATTTCACAGCAAATTTTTCCCTGCTCCATGAATTTCGCAGATTTTCTGGCGAAGTAAAACTGGAGAAATTGCCCATCGCTATAAGTAAAATGTTTGGCACCAGCACTAGGTGGCAGTGCAGTTCTTCAAGCTTGAGATTAGAAAGGTAAGTCGGAATTTACAGTCGATACATCAGAGGAATTTGCTGTAAGTACAATGAACATCCAACACACGTCCAGCTGCCCTTCTATAATCCCAATAGTCACATAAAACATATGTCATATGCCATAACCAAAGTAAAATATTTCCTTTATCATGGCCCTGTAGAAATCTGCTGGGTTTCTAATGAAATATCTCCTCTGACATAACATAGATGTACAAGTAAACTCCCTTAATTGTAGGCCTGAGCTCACAATTCCATCATTCCAAAAACAGAGGCAATTCTTACAATTACTTTCTCCTTAGATCTCTGTGCAGATTACTGGGACTGATTTCTAAGCACTTGGTAAGACTCGTTTAGCAATGCAATAAGTGCTTGAGAGCTAAGGGGCTTAAAAAACTGCTCCCCAATGGGGACAAATATTGCACCTGTAGCATTGGATGGTGCAAGTTGCACTGGATTAAATACCTGGCCCAAGGTGTCAGCATAGATCATAGAGAGTCTTCTCCTTAACTCCCCCCATAGGCAACCAAGCAACTTGTGAATCTTGTTGCTCCCCAGTTCTGTTCTGGGGACCCCCTGCCCTTCTGTATGTAGCACTGGATGCAAAAGGCACAAGCAGCAAATACCGTTGAGGAAAATGCAACACAACCCTCTGCACTTTGCTCCAGGTTTTATAAAGAATGGCCAAGTTTCCTGAGAATGTCATGGGTTTTCTACTTAAACCAATAATAATAATATTTATGAAATGTAGTAACCCTGTGCAATGTACACTATGTAAGAAATGAACTAAATCAAACCCAAGAATTTCAACAATAGCAGTTCTGCACCTTTTTCATTAATATTTATTAAAGTAGGGAGAAATTTGACATTACGGAGACCCACCTTGAACACCATGGGGACCAAACCAATAAATAAGGAATCCCTGTTCTAGGAGGTCCAGCAAAGCCTTTGTGCAAGGTCTGGAAAAAGTTTTAGCAGAAATGAGTCTCAGGCCGACCCAGCAGTCTAGTAGAGCCCGAGGCAGGGAATAAATTTCTGATTTACTACTGGCTGGTAACCCGACAAGTGTCAATAGCTCACAAGCTTCCGAAAACAGAATTCCCTGAATCTAAACCAGACACAAGGTAACCAGAGATGTTTATATTACATTATCATGATGTTCATCAGATAAAATACCTTCATTTTATTTTAGAGAAAAATGTATTAATAAAGTATGGAGAAATACTGACTTGAATTCCAGTCAACTTTGCAAATAGAAACTGGGATAATTTGCTACACAGGCTTAATCCAGTCACCCACCTATTAGCGTAATCCTTGCGTCCGCTTGAATGTTTCCTCCAGTTTATTTGCAATTCTGGAAACATACAAGTTGTACCTGTGAAAGAAAACTAATTGAGAAAATGTGCCAGACCCCAGAGAGGCTAAAAAAATACCCCGGCCCTAGTTTTCAGCTTCTAAAATTTCATCTGTAACTGTTTCTATTTCCATAAATGAAGTCAGAGTTCTGGAGTTAGGATGGAGTTGTGATGCCCCATATATTAAACTCTCAGGGAAAATACGGAGAAAAATGAATTCCTTTTTGCTGTCAAAGACAAGGAAACACAAAATGAGCCCAGGAGCAGACTGAGAAGGTGCAAATATAGAGTATTAGTCCTTAGAAAATGGAAACCGTTCTATACATTTGGGAGGAAATTCAATTCTTTTGACATTTGTATAATTCTGTATATTGTGTAGGGGTTTGGTAAAACAGTCCTGAGGAACAAGAGACGCACTTACATTCACTAAAGATGTTTATCCAATTTTATTGAGCTACAAAGTGGCTTGTGATAAAGTTCAATCTACTCTACTCTACTGTGCATGTGAGGCTCATTCCTGCTGTAACTTATAATAACACTACTGGTGAGACCTAGTCAGATATACAGGTCGCATAGGCACCACTGGACCTTGGGATAAAATGGAGTGAATCTATATATATATATATGGTAAAATAGGCCAGATTGAGATTGCTACACCCTAGAAGCTGAAGGGCATGAGCCTATCTGTCGGACTGAGTGCTACTCTATAGTAGAAGAAAGTTGAAGAACCTAAATGTAACCCATTATGTGACGTCAGATCCTGTCTGGCTGTGTCTAGAAATCCTTGGGGCAAATTCAATAAAGGGCGAATTTTTGCCAGTGAAAAGCTCTGCCACACTTTGCACCACTTCACCAGGCGTAAATTCGTTACCACTATGCTAATTCGATAAAATGCGAAGTTGCCTCTCAGCATCTGAACGCTAGCAAAGTTTCACTAGTGTTAATTTCTTATCGATCTTTCGCTAGCGTTCAATTCCGCCTAACATAGTTACATAGTTACATAGTTAAATTGGGTTGAAAAAAGACAAAGTCCATCAAGTTCAACCCCTCCAAATGAAAACCCAGCATCCATACATACACCCCTCTACTTTTAATTAAATTCTATATACCCATACTAACTATAGAGCTTAGTATCACAATAGCCTTTGATATTATGTCTGTCCAAAAAATCATCCAAGCCATTCTTAAAGGCATTAACTGAATCAGCCATCACAACATCACCCGGCAGTGCATTCCACAACCTCACTGTCCTGACTGTGAAGAACCCCCTACGTTGCTTCAAATGAAAGTTCTTTTCTTCTAGTCTAAACGGGTGGCCTCTGGTACGGTGATCCACTTTATGGGTAAAAAGGTCCCCTGCCATTTGTCTATAATGTCCTCTAATGTACTTGTAAAGTGTAATCATGTCCCCTCGCAAGCGCCTTTTTTCCAGAGAAAACAACCCCAACCTTGACAGTCTACCCTCATAATTTAAGTCTTCCGTCCCTCTAACCAATTTAGTTGCACGTCTCTGCACTCTCTCCAGCTCATTTATATCCCTCTTAAGGACTGGATTCCAAAACTGCACTGCATACTCCAGATGAGGCCTTACCAGGGACCTATAAAGAGGCATAATTATGTTTTCATCCCTTGAGTTAATGCCCTTTTTTATGCAAGACAGAACTTTATTTGCTTTAGTAGCCACAGAATGACACTGCCCAGAATTAGACAACGTGTTATCTACAAAGACCCCTAGATCCTTCTCATTTAAGGAAACTCCCAATACACTGCCATTTAGTGTATAACTTGCATTTATATTATTTTTGCCAAAGTGCATAACCTTGCATTTATCAACATTGAACCTCATTTTCCAGTTTTCTGCCCAGTTTTCCAGTTTAGACAAATCACTCTGCAAAGTGGCAGCATCCTGCATGGAACCTATAGTTCTGCACAATTTAGTATCATCTGCAAAAATAGAAACAGTACTTTCAATGCCCACCTCCAGGTCATTAATAAACAAGTTGAAAAGCAAGGGACCTAGTACAGAGCCCTGCGGTACTCCACTAACAACATTGGTCCAATTAGAAAATGTTCCATTTACCACCACTCTTTGTAGTCTATCTTTTAGCCAGTTCTCTATCCAAGTACAAATACTATGTTCCAGGCCAACATTCCTTAATTTAACCAGTAACCTTTTGTGTGGCACTGTATCAAATGCTTTAGCAAAATCTAAGTAAATCACATCCACTGCCATCCCAGAATCGAGGTGTCTACTTACATTCTCATAAAAAGAAATTAAGTTAGTCTGGCAAGATCTATTACGCATAAAACCATGCTGGCACAAACTCATAGTATTATGATTTGCTATGAAGTCCAGTATCTTATCCTTTATTAACCCTTCGAAAAGCTTTCCTACCACTGACGTCAGACTAACTGGCCTATAGTTTTGAGGCTGAGAACGGGATCCTTTTTTGAATAGAGGCACCACATTAGCAATTCGCCAGTCTCTCGGCACTATGCCAGATCTCAATGAATCCTGAAAAATTAAGTAAAGAGGTTTGGCAATCACAGAGCTAAGCTCGCTAATTACCCTGGGATGAATACCATCTGGCCCTGGACCTTTGTTAATCTTAACATGTTCTAGTCTCTTTTGAATTTCATCATGTGTGAACCATGCATCATTAGTTGTATTACTAGAATTGGGACTGTTAAGAAGGAAACCTTCACTTACTGATTCCTCATTTGTGTAGACAGATGAAAAATATGAATTCAGAATCTGCGCTTTTAATTTGTTTTCATCAACCAGCTGACCCCCCTCTGATAGTAAGGGACCCACCCCTTCCTGCTTCATTTTTTTACTATTAACATATTTAAAAAATAATTTTGGATTTTTTTTACTGCTTACTGCAATATCCTTTTCTATAGCAATTTTAGCTTGCCTTATAGCTTCTTTGCATGATTTATTGGCCTCCTTGTACCTTATAAATGATTCGGCTGTACCAGCTAACTTGAAAGTTTTAAAAGCACGTCTTTTCTTACCCACCTCAACACCAACGCTTCTATTGAACCAAAAAGGTTTTGCTTTGCAACAACGTTCCTTGCTTACAAGTGGAATATACTGACAAGTATATTTATTAAGCAGCATTTTAAAGACTTCCCATTTTTGTTCTGTGTTTAACCCTGTGAAAAGCATTTCCCACTTAATATGTTGCAGAGATGCCCTTATACTGTCAAAGTTTGCACGTCTGAAATTTAGTGTTTTAGTTACTCCCTTATAGAATTGCTTCTGCAACAGAATCTCAAAGGAGACCATGTTATGATCACTATTCCCTAAATGCTCACCCACACAAATGTTAGAGATGAGTTCAGTATTGTTAGTTATTACAAGGTCCAAAAGAGAGTTATTCCTAGTAGGTTCTTGAACGAGCTGGAATAAAAAGTTGTCATTCAGCATATTTACAAACCTACTAGCTTTTTCTGTCTTAGCAACCCCATTACCCCAGTCAATGTCTGGATAATTGAAGTCACCCATAGCAACAACTTGACCCAGCTGTGAAGCCGCTTGTATCTGCAAGAGTAACTGGGCTTCATACTCGACACTTATACGAGGTGGTTTATAGCATACACCAATGATAATTCTTTTTGATACCTTTTGCCCAGTCGAAATCTCTACCCAGAGTGATTCTACACCCTCACCTCACGAAACTTGGTTAGTACTCTTACGCTTAGGTCAATTTAAATAGGGTGGGTACATATACGTCTGTATTAGAGATGTTGGTGCAAATGCTTGAAAAGGCCACTTATTATTACACATGTCCAAGGAAGCAAAATAAAGACAAAAGAGATCCTCTAATGTCCTAGACGTGAGCCCACCCTAAAACAAATGTGCCATGCCCCTCAAATTGGCTAAAAAAATTAATGCAAAAATCTTTTATAGTTAGAACACTTGAAGGCAATCCCACTTTATAAAATGAAAAAATGCCAGCGCTTTTGAGACTTTTATGAGTTTTTGGCATACAGGATATGATGTCACTGACATAAAATTGAGGAGGATGTAGCTTCATCTTATTGGCATTCAGGATATGATGTCACTGACATAAGATTGAGGAGGATGTAGCTTAATTTTATCAACATACAGGATATAATGTCGCTGACATAAGATTGAGGAGGATGTACAGATGCAGCCACTTTGGTTTGTCTGTTTGACACAGAATAACTAAACACAGATATCCCATTTATCTCATTTAACACAGAAAACTGTGTCACAACATCACATCTAATTAAAGCATTCACCATTGTGAACAATGGAGCTTTGGTATGCTAATGAAAAGGTTAAATGCATTAAATGAGTTAAGATGACTTAAGATAACACAGTTTCTTCAATTACCCCTGAGTCATGACGCATTTAACTCACAAATCCAAGTGGCTTCATCTGTAGCTTCATCTTATCAACATACAGGATATGATGTCACTGACATAAGATTGAGGAGGATGTAGCTTCATCTTATCAGTTCACCTGATCTAAGGTGGCAAAGGAAACTCTGCCCCAGTGTGACATTGTGACCATGAAAGTGTATAAACAGCAGGGCAGGGGTCTTCATCTGTCTCTGCTCTCCCCCTCATGAAGAAACTAAGGTGCACATTCAGAGCTTCAGTGAACTCCAAACTACAGTATATGTATTGCCACTTAACTGCCCTGAATCCTGTATACATACATTGTGTGCTGCTACTGGGCATTAGTGTTGTATGTGGTTATAATGCGGTGTAAAGGGACCACCAGGGCTGCCATCTTGGCAGTTGTGGGGTGGGGGTGCCTGAAGTTCTCAGAAGGAAGAGTGGGGTTCTTCTTGTAAAGTACTGTATATAGCAAGTCCCATATGAAAAGTAAAATAGAAGACAAATGTAGGGTTTACTGCTGTATCCCCATTTTGCAGCTAGCTAATGGCAACCACTAATTTCCATAACAGCAGTGTCGAATGTAAATGTACTTGGGGTTCACACAGTAGCACCCACTGACATTGGCTCCACTATATCTGCACTATTGCCAGAGGCCTTTGAGAAATTTGATCTGCTAAACAAGAAGTATTTTGACTCTTCCAGATGA
Source organism: Xenopus petersii (assembly GCA_038501925.1). Taxonomy (NCBI): domain Eukaryota; kingdom Metazoa; phylum Chordata; class Amphibia; order Anura; family Pipidae; genus Xenopus; species Xenopus petersii. The sequence goes on along the minus strand of CM076680.1, from coordinate 175,353,508 downwards.
AGGACCATCTGACTTCACTAGAGAATGTAAGTCAACTGAATTTTTATGATTTCACTGCTATTTTAGTCCACTCCTTGTTTATTCATTACTTTAGGTAGGAAGAGCCTATGGGACCCCTCTATTAAACTGCTCCTTAAATTTCAGGAATTTTTTACCTTTTAGTGGTTTTTCGACCCTGTCAAAAGGGACTTTAAATGTCACTAACTGCCTTCAGTTATGTCTCCTATTTTCCCTGTGATGAAATCTGTTTTATAATTTGAAACCACTTAATACTTATCATTTACTTTAATCAGCCATTAATGCCTATTTTAGCATTTTGGCACTGGATTCATCTGACTTTCTGGATTGGTGACAACATTTAAACACTATAAATGCATGAGATTTCCACAGAAGAGGCAACTGTGAGATTTTTTGGAAAAAAAGAGTTCTGTGTTTCATTTGGGCGCTGTTTTAAAATCAAATACCAACGTAACAGATCAGGTAGATGTTAATGGTACATTTGGCTCAACGTGGTGCAAAGTTGACTAATGATATTTTCCATCTCAAGTGGTGGTGTTCCTCTGCAGATTTACACCTTCTTAAATTATGCACCATTATGAATTTCTGTATCTATATTGTGAGAGATGGTGGCAGGATTGAATGCCTGGAATGCAACTGTAGGATATAAAATGGTCATAAAACGCGGGAAAGTTGGATCAGAGCATTGGAAGTAAAGTTGCTCATGACTTTAATAACCAAATCCATTGATAATCTTGAGTCCACTGGACTCCCTTCCAATTACCAAGTGGCAATGATGTTATCATGATATGTAATCTGCAATGGAGATTCAGTTGAGTTGTTGAGCCTACCATGTTGGAGAAGGTTCCTGAAACGTCAAGGTACTTTAAGACCCACCAGCCTCTTGTGTCTCAGACCATTCGGGGAAGAAGGTACCCTGCTACTCTTGGAATGGAATGCTATTTGTAAGGGGAAGATTAGGTTAACTAGCAAACAACACAGAGTTGATCACTACTAGTTATGTGATTTTAATCTCTGCACTCTACGGTGCTCGATTTCCATTTGGAAGAAACAATTTGGAGGATATTGGAAGACATACAGACTTAATACCCCATCAAGAGCATTTTCAAAAGGGGCAAAGTTGGAGCAGCTGCCATTATGCAACAAAATGTACTTTGTACAAGACCAAGAGCTCTTGGGTCAGGACTTTGTGCATAAGATACACTTGCCTCTTTAATCCAGTTTTCTTTGTAGACTGTGACTTTATGCAGATAACTAAACAGCCTGTGCTGCACAAGTTAGCTTAGGGTCTATTTAGCTTATTCCTGTGTGTCAGAATTATATTATCTTAGGACCTGCTAAAGTTTATCCCCTGAATTTCATTAGATTTACTGTTGGTACCACTTTCCCAATCCTTCCTACTACCACCGCAGATGAATGCCTAACGCAAGTGCCCTAAGTGCCTTGTTTAAACATTCCATCCTTATATCATAACTGCAGCAAAACTACAAATATTTCTAATTTACAGTTGAATCATTTGACTGACTGATACATCCACAGTAGGACTGGTTTTACTTGGAATACATCCTTAAAGGTACTGAATTCTTTAAGTCATCGGTCAAGTCTTTTCAACTGAAAGACGTGAAAAAGGATGTGGCGGCAGTGGTTTCTCCATTTTAAGTGATCCAATAGTAGAAAATGTATGCATTATTGCATATTCCGAGGGTAACTGTATAATCCTAAAAGTGGAACATCCTGTATTCCGACTACTGGAATCTAAAGTCATTAAAGCTTGGTTTTCAACTAAAATGTTTTTAGCGTATTTGGAACAAGAAAGCAACTGTTCAACATGGTAGCATGAACTCTTGCTGATCTTTCCATCGCAGGTGTGGGTCAAATATCTGTCGATCAAGAGGCACATGTAAAGGAAAAGCTTCAGGAAAGTAAAGATCTGAGTCACTGTCTGCAAAACTCCCAAATAAAACAGTTTTCTTTTCCAACCAGTTATTTTTTTTATGGAAATCTAGAAAAAAAACCACCTTCCGTGAACCCTGACCTCGAAATCATCTGGAAGAGCATTCACCCAAGTGACTCATATGTTTAATTTAGAACAATTACCTGTGATTCATGACAAACATTATAACTAAAGTAAATACTATATTTTGAAAGGAATAACTACATATCTCATGAAGAAGAGTGAAAACATTTGTGTATAACCGTTTCTGAGGAAGGACGGGAATCCTCCACTAAACAGGTAAAAGAAATTCATAATATTATCAGTATTTTATAAAAAAAGGGTCATCATGTTAAGCCTACTGTCTGCAAATAACATTTATGAGATGCTGGAGACAAGGAGTATGTCCCATTATTATATGGATCATATAGGCCTCAGGCAACCCCAAAATATTTACTTACTTACTATTAGGTATCATGAATTAGATTCAGTGAAATGGCAGGGAAGCTCCTTTTAACGACTGTGCCAAAATAACAAATGTACAAATTAGGTTTGCTTGAGTTTCAGACTTAATCAGACCCAAGCTATTGAAACAAACAAATAAAGCATACAGTATCTGCTCCCATCTTCAGCTTGTGGCATCTTTTTGACATTCCATGGGGTGAACTTATATAAGGGTCCAAATCAATGTCAATGTCAAATCTGAATTTGTTCCACTCAACAAAAATTTGTTGTTATTCAAGGTTTCCATTCTACTGATGGCAAAGGTGGTTTGTTTATATCACAGCACGAAGAACGGGACTTAACGTGACCTAATGAATGATCTTTCACCAATATGTCCACCATGAGGACCATATAAACACGCTGCCAATGTGCTTTCCTAATGGGAAAATCAAGCCTGCCCACTGGATATCTGTTCAATTTTTGGCAAGGCAACGGTTGGGGAGGCCCATCAGCTGGTCCCATACACAAGCCAATAAGCCTTAACCATGGTGGCAGCTTATCAGCCTGAGTATGGTCACCTTTATGTAAAAGTACTTTTCACTGTCTTGTTAAATTGTTAGATATCTATACAGGTGTGGGGTCTATTATGCAAAACCTGGGGTTTTTGGGAGAAGGGGCCTTAATGTGGACACCCATACTAAATGTCATTAAAACATTAAATAAATCCAATTGGATTGTTTTGTTACCAATATGGGTTTGTCAAGCTTAGTTACCATCAAGTACAAGGTACTCTTTCATTATTATTATTATTATTATTATTATTATTATTATTATTATTATTATTATCATTATTATAGAGAAAACTAAAAATGTTAAAATAATTTTTAAAAATTTGAAATAGTTTTATAAAATTTAGTCTTGGAAGATGGCCTTTTTAAACACAAGGAAGAGAGTCTCTGTTCACTAGCTCTATGCAGGGATCGGACGGGCCAGTCGGACACCTGGAGGTGGGCACCATCAGCCCAGACCTCCCACCCTGGCTCTGGTTGAGGCCATGAGAAGAAAAAGGTACGGACAGGGGGGCGAAGGAGGGGTTGAGGCTTGGATGGGGGGCAAGAGGGGGCTTTGCAGCTGGATAGGGGGGTGGCACTTGAGGCAGCAGCCCTGGTGGGCACCGGGCCCCCCAGTCTGACACTGGTTCTATGCATGGTCTGCTGTGCTTCAAATCCTACTGGAAGTTTATGGTTATCTGAACATAATAGGTAGGGGGCCATTTTTAGGAACCAAGTGGGCTGTGGCTTGTGTTTTTATTATGTATGTAAACCTGTCTACAGAAATGGAGTAAACATACACTTCAGTAGATATTTTGTATAAAGCCCGGCATTTTATCATTTTAGGTGTTGAATTGTTAATTGTTGCTGTTTAAACTGCAAAAAGGAATTAAAGGTTCAGTCACTTCAGCCAATTAAATTTTGAGCATTGATAAATCAGCCCTGGATCACAGTGTGGATTGTCAAAGAAATTGAATTGTTTCATGGGATCACAGTATTTCTATCAAATAAACTGTTAGTTTTATTACTTTTCTTCAGAATATAAAGGGGGCAGCAATTTAATTAAGCACAATCTCAATCATCCATGACGTGGTGAAAAGACTGGGCCATCCATCTGAGACCCTGCAATTGAGTCTCCTTAGCCATGAGGTGTTTCAAACATCTGTACACTAATTACTTGTCAATTAAGTCTGAAAGACTGGGATTGAGCTTTATTACATGTCATTTAGAATTTACGTTTCTAAAGAGTGTTAATAATCTCAGTTTAGCAGAGAAAAGATAAAAAGAAAAAAAAAAGGTGAAAATGTTTCTAGGGACATTAAGATAAGGGAGAAAGAAAATGTAAGTGACATTACAAGATCGACCCCTGAACTGAATCCATAATAGAAAATACTCAAATATTTCCATACAGAATAAATGGTTAGATAAAGCAAGTGCTTCCCTAAATTCTTTTTATTTTGCTGTAGTTGATACATCGGGTCCCAAAAGACAAGCCATGTTCAGGTTAAGCACGGCTCCCATATAGTATAAAATCAAGTAAAATATATTGGGCCACATTCAATTCAGTGAGATAAAGTTATCATGAACGGGATTCAATTCTAAGAGAAAAAACTTTTCTCCAAATTCAGTTCCAGTTTTTTCCCATTAGGGATGCACCGAATCCACTATTTGGGATCGAATCCTTGATGAAAGATTCGGCTGAATACCGAACCGAATTCGAATCCTAATTTGCATATGCAAATTAGGGGCAGGGAAGGAAAAAGTGGAAAAAAATCTTCTTTTTTGACAAAAAGTCACATGATTTCCCTCCCTGCCCCTAATTTACATATGCAAATTAGGATTCGGTTCGGCCAGCACAAGGAATTGGGGCGAATCCAAATTCTGCTGAAAAAGGCCGAATCCTGCCCGAATCCTGAACCGAATCCTGGAGTCGGTGCATCCCTATTTCCCATAAACTTCAATGGAGTTTTCAGATGATAAACTGAGTTTTGAATTGAATTACATCTCAAATTGAATCTCGTCCATGACTTTTCCCGTGATAAACCTTTTTCTCACTAAATTGAATATGGCCCATTGCCTCACTCTGTTTCCTCTCTGGGTTTCACCAGTGATACATGTTATTTGGGCTATGAGTGGGCTAATGATTTAATATTAGGTTTTACTGATGTTTGCTTTCCATTCTCATTGGTTGAGAGCAGCTTCCCAAGTGAGTTGATCTACTAAACCCTTCCTTCAGGGATATAATGTAATAATAGTATAACTTCCAGTATTGTTTAAATCTGTCGTGATGTAATAGATGACATCAAAGAAGCAATGTATGACACTTGCCTCCATCCAGAAAACAATAACTATATCATTGGTTCACTGGTGTCGCTTCTTTCATGGCATGGCCATTGTTGTCCAACAGTTTTTATATTTCTCCCCACCACTTTGTATATAGGGTAAAGGGCTCAGATAATTATTATATTTTATTTTGAGTGGAAAGGGGACCCATGATATTATGATATTTGACACTTTTTGCACAACCTGCAGGGGGTTATTCATTAAAGTTCAAATGCCAAAAACTTGAAAAATTCGAGTTTCTTTTAAATCAAAATTTTTAGTGGAAAAAACCCTCAATTTATTATACCTCGAAGATGGAAAAAATCTGAATCTGAAAATCTGGCATCTAAGACCTACAGAGGTTGTATATAAGTCAGTGGGAAAGGTCCCTATCCTATTTGGAATTTTATTTGGTCTGCGCTGGGATAAGCCCAAAAATCAGACAAATTCGGGTTTTTTGAGAAAAAGCCTGCAAAAATCACGTGATTCTGGGGAAAAAATCACATGATTTCGATTTTCGCTAGATTTTTTCGGGTTTGTCCCTGATCTGATTAAATTGTGCTTTTTTTAATAATAAATAAGGTCCAATCATGGATTCTAGTTTGGTCGGACTTTTTTGATTAAAATACTCAGATAAATTATGGTACAGATATATATATATATTTATTTAGGCTGGGGTTCTACTTCTTGAATGTATGGGATCAGTTATCTAGCTTGGGTGCTACGTCTTTCCTATAAGAGGTTTCTGTATAATGCCAACCTACCTAATATTTCAACATGAAAAAGCCCAATGGGATTGTATTGCTATTAACTAGGGATGCACCGAATCCAGGATTCGGTTCGGGATTCAGCCAAGTTTCGGCCTTTTTCAGCAGGATTCAGATTCGGCCTAATCCTTCTGCCCGGCCGAACCGAATCCTAATTTGCATATGCAAATTAGGGATGGGGAGGGAAATCACGTGCCTTTTCATCACAAAACAAGGAAGTAAAAATTTTTTCCCCTTCCCACCCCTAATTTGCATATGCAAATTAAGGGTTCGGATTCGGTTCGGTATTTGGCCGAATCTTTCACAAAGGATTCGGGGGTTCGGCCGAATCCAAAATAGTGGATTTGGTGCATCCCTACTATTAACACGGATTTACTGCAGAGGACCCTGATTAACATCAAGTAAGGGACTGCCTGTTTATAGCAGAGGAACATTGTATAAGTAGAACATTATGGGAGATGACCACATTTTGGAACAATATGGATAACAGATTAGCTGCATTAGCTGTACAAAGAATTTTACTAGTTTGAAGGGTGCAAGTTACTGAGAACTGGGTCATGTTTCCATGCTTCTGGGGTCAGTAATGATCAACGTGTACGTAACTAAAGAAATCAATGAGAAATAGCTTTTCTACAAGACCAAGTCAATGATGGGACCAAAGAACCTGCTCAAGAGTTTTCTTTCTGAGTAGATTTCAGTAATCTTGAATGGAGAGACACAAAAGTATTCTCAAGAGAAGAAAAAAACCTATTCCAGATGAACCTGCTTTCTAACTGGGATTCAATGAAACAGACTTGTTCTTCTACCTTGTTTTAATGGGAGAGAAAAGAGAAGCCATTGTGATTCATAAACAAATCCCTTTGAAGTCACTGAGGATATTTTCACACGTGAATCACCTTTACATGGGCAATTTTCTGCTGTGTTTGGATCATCTTTGTTGTTTAATGCACAAATTGGTAGATGATATCAACATGCATAACTGGACCTTTTTTAGATAAATAATGCATTTTGGGTAGATAAAAAGACAGGGAAAACCCCATATTTATCTATGGACATACAGAGACCAGTATTTTCTTTGTTTCATACTAAAGTGGGATCCCTGTTGTGGTAGGGATTGGGAGAAGGTCCCTGGGGGGCTGACACGTTGATTTATGTAATACAATATTGGTACAGGTATGGGACCTGTTATCCAGAATGCTGGAGACCTGGGGTTTTCTAGATAATGGATCTTTCCATAATTTGTATCTTCATACCTTAAGTCTACTAGAAAATCAATTAAACATGAAATAAACCCAATAGGCTGGTTTTGCTTCCAATAAGGATTAACTATATCTTAGTTGGGGTCAAGTAAGAAAAAGGAAATCATTTTTAACAAATTGGATTATTTGGATAAAATGGAGTCTATGGGAAATGGCCTTTCTGTAATTTGGATAACGGGTTTCTGGATAACGGAAAAGAGCACTGTGCCTTGTATGCTGTGCATTATTTTCATTGCTACAGGTAGATGGTGTACCCCTTCTGGTCTGTTATGTCTACAAAATCGGACTGGAGGGCCCTAGGCCCACTGAGCTTCTGCCAAAGGAGCCCCCACCTCAGTTGTGGCCTTGATAAGGGCCAGGGGGAATCAAGGGGCAGCGTGGGGTTTCAGAAGGTTGTGGGTCTGGGTTGGCAGGGCCAACCGGGTTTTTTTTCCAGTGTCTTTGCTGGCCCAGTCCGACCCTGTGTATCTATGGTATATAAAATGACATTAACCCCATCAATGGGGTAGGGACTAAATGATGAAAAGTGTCTGGGGAGCAGCAAATAATGTAATTAAAGGAGAAGGAAAGTCATCTTGCACTTGGGGGTGCCAAATCTTAGGCATACCCAAGTGATTGTATTTACTTACCTGAAACCCTGGGCTGGTGCTCCCATCAGCAGAAAACTGCACCGGCCCGGGCTTCTTCCAGCGAGCACCACAAATCGACCCTCTTCCGGCTTCTTCTTTCTTCAAATTTCCCGGGGCAGACGCATGCGCAGTAGAACCAAATAGCAACTTTTTAGATAAAGTTTGACATTTCACTGTAATGCGCATACGCAGCCACAAGAAGAAAACGAAAGATGGAAGAGGATCGCTCTGTGGTGCTCACTGGAATAAGCCCGGGCCGGTGCAGTTTTCTGCCGATAGGGGCACTGGTCAAGGGTTTCAGGCAAGTGAATACAATCACTTGGGGGTGCCTAACATTTGGCACCCCCAAGTGTAAGAAGACGTTACTTCTCCTTTAAAGCATCATTTAAGGGAACAAAATCTAGGTAAGTGAAAAAATGACGTTTTCTTGGTACAGAATTGCAATGTTGCCTTTCATTCATTTGTATTTTCCATAATTCCATATAAAACCCTCTTAATCCAGTTCCATCCATCTTTTTCCATAGGTTCCATAAGACCTAAGAGCGGTAGAAGGTTCAGCAGCTGGTGAGACCCTCGTGTGCAGCTCACAAAGTAATTACGCAGCAGCTCCATTAGTTCAAAAAGACAAGGGAGGATCACAGACACATTTTTAGCCACAGGGCAAAATTGACAGAAAGTTGTAATCACCAGTGTCTGAAAAAGCTTCTCATCTTCTTCTTTTTTTTTTTTGTTAACATGTTGAAACGAGATTTTACATTTCTTCTTATAGAAAAGCAGGAGGCGTTGGCAAGTGTCACCCTACGGTGGTTTAATGAAGGTTCTAAGTGGGGACCAAACAAAAAACAAATGTTGGCCAGTGGGCATTGCTGGGAGGGTGAGGAATGGGGGTCGGCGGTGGGAGATGTTAGTGAACACGGTGTGGCAGCTGTTTGTTACAAATACCTTCCTCGCTCATGGCTACGAGCACCGGCCCTTTCTGGAAAATTACCTCCAAATAATAGATCACAAAACAGCTACTTTTGCAAAGCCAGTAATTTGGGCCGAAAGGAAATTCTTCATTCATCAAAAGTATAAAAGTCTAAATTAGTTTCCAAAGTAACACTTTGCTTGGCAGTTTCAGCCTACCTGGGGACTGGCTTCCCAAAGGAAAAACCCTAGGATTGTGTAGAACGTGTCTTATTCTACAGTCTCCTATTGTAAATGATGACAATGCAAAGGGGAAATATGTTACACATGTTTATGCACAATAACCTGAAAAATCTGTTGCCAGATGGGTCATATAATACCTGGGCCTGGGAAAGCTCCAAGCAGTTCTTCAATGGGTTTCATATTACTAACGTCTCTGTCCTGTGCCCCTGCAAGTGTCTATTGGATGAATCGCTAAAGGGCATTAGTCTACACAATGATGGCACTTGCACTTGCACTGCCCTTTCTAAGGTATTATCTAAGGAGTTTCTATATATTCCAAAAGGGGTTTCCTATGACTGCACTTTGATTAATTCAGCAAGTCATTACTGAAACCAAGATGATATCAGTTTTCTCATACTGCACAGTGATAGGTGTTGCCACCTTGCAGATTTAGGGTAGATTCAGAGAACTTTGTCAAATTATTTTTTTTAGACAGATGCATCTTTAAGGGACCCATAAATATTACAAGTACAAGTATGGGACCTGTTATACAGAATGCTCAGGATTTTCTGGCTAATGGATTTTTCCATAATTTGGATCTTCATACCTTAAGTCTACTAAAAAATCATTTAAACATGAAATAAAGCCAATAGGCTGGTTTTGCCTCCAATAAGGATTAATTATATCTTAGTTGGGATCTGTTACAAGATACTGTTTTATTAAAAAAAGGAAATACAATAAACCCGAATATGCACAGACTCCTTCCATTATGATAAACATTTTACTGGCCACAAAAAATGTCCATTCCATATAAAAAAGGGGCATTGTGGGAGCACCATCAATACAATGGAAATGCTGCTGATCTGGCCAAATTCTGCTTAAAGTTGAGCAGTAATTCTGCAGGCCAGGCTTCCATGTGGTTGTAGCACCCCCACACTAATCACATGGTGACCGTATGTCTTTAAAAATAGGTGTTGGTTTGGGCTGTCTCCATCTGATAAAATAGAGGGGAAGGATAAAGCCTGTGGAACCAATGGCAATATTTCTTCTCTAAAAAGCTTCAGGACTAAGCCTTCTGATTGAAAAGCAATGCCCAGGCCAGGAGACACTTATCCCAAGAAATGTTACCATGCAGGGAGGTTCCAGCCTTTTTATACTACGACCGGAGGTAAATAGTTAGAGACCACCATATGGGGTTTACCTTGACGTGGTATGGTGGCTTACTAATTTGTTACTAAAAACCCATGTTTTGTAAATACATGCATTTGCATATATACACTGATTACTCATGAGACAGGGGACCAGGGAATGTGCATTGATCAATCTCCTCTCTTTTTGAATATCAAACTGGGGTCTGTGTGCCTGGACCACTGGGTAGTAACTGTCCCCTCTCTTCACTGGGAGCCACTGCACAATAAATCAATACGTTTACACTGCGACCTGTATGGCTGGTGCATGAATTAACGCAACAACTCAACAACCAATTGTAGTGATCTTACCTGGTGGTCTAGTGGGGGGGATGGCAGGGACGCATGCCACCCCCCTTGGCGGGGACGCCTGCCGTGTGGCCTCTGTCAGTAGGCCGCAGGCGTCTGCTCACTAGGGTGCACGCGGCGCAATGATGACTCACTTAAAGGCGCAGGCACGCTGGAGTGATGACGTCAGCCCGCAAGGGCGCGAAATTCAAATAGTATAAATAGCCTAATAGGGCTTCCAGACCTTGCCCGTTATAGGTGTGCTATTTGAGCTTTTGCTAATCTGTTTGAACCTGTTTTGACCCCTCCCTGGCTTTTGACTATTCTGACCTCTGGATCCTGACCCCTGCCTGAATACCGAATACCTCTTCTGCTTAACCCCTCTAATTGACTTCCTGGTTTGACCCTTGGCTGCCTGACTACGTTTATTCTCTGCCTGCCCCGACCCGGCCTGATCTGACTACTCTATTTGCCTAACGTCTTGTACCACGACCTTCTGCCCAGAGACTTTACCTACAGTTTTGCCCCTTCGCTTGTTTAGAACCTTTCGCCTTGCACCTCTCGTTTTAAGACCTGGCGGCATCTGAGTAGCTGAGGGCTCCTCCCGGGGCCAAAGGCGGCTGCTACAGGCGGAAGCACGAGCCGAGACCAGGGTGCTTAGCATTGGTTCTAAATTCAGGGTGCCAACCATTACACCAATAGTACCTCCATTGAATCCAAGAATTTTAAGGATATTAGAAGACACCTCAGAGTTTCATGCTGGTATAAAAGCACTGGCCTTGTAGCCTCATGAACTTCAATGGCCATAGAACACCTCAGTGACTACTAATATATTTATAAAGTCAGAATACCCACAGCTGTAGGGAGAAGGCTTCACCAAACTAATGGAAGGCGTCTCCAACATTGTAATGACAAGAGAAATCCAATTCATTTATATCAATCAAATTCTAGAAAGAAAATATAATAAAGAGGGGAAATGAGATCCAGCTTGTGAGAAGGGAAATCAATTTGGTTGCTCCTTATGTAGCACATTTCCGCCATATGAACAGCTCCAGTCAAACCTAAACCCAAATTCTTCTACAAATAAATCACAACTCTCGTTGCTGCTGCTCAACATATAAAAACACTGTCACTGCGTTTATATATAAATATAAAGCCCCGTGAGTTTAAATATAAAGCAGCCATAGTGCGGAACTGAATTAATTTGTTTGGAGGATTTATCATAACCTTCCAGTGACTCATTTATCCGCACATTCCATAGCCCTCTAATTATGCTGCACAGCCACATGCTCTGTATTATCTACTGAACATGACAGAGAAGGAGCATCTAGTTCTTTTGAAGTGCAATTACAAGTTTATTGCATACTGTACAGCCCGATGGACAATTCTTTTTTAAGGAAATGCTGAAAATAGCAAGGCTGGGGTCCTATTTAAAGATGTTTCTTTTATTCGTGTACGGTAAACCACAAAACCCAAAGGCTGATTTTTGTAACGTGCTTTGCATGGTGGCTCCTCTCTGATTCATCCGGGACACCGCTTGTGATTTCCCTTCATCTGTTGCTGCAGAAGAGAATGAGATCCAAAGTTCTCAATGGAATGCAAAGGTCTCACGATTTTTGCCTACAGGGGGGTATTTTGAGGTCCATCCTCCTATATAAAGAACTATCAGGGGTGTAACTTTAGCGGAACAGACCCTGTGGCTGCAGGGGGCCCAGGGGGTATAGGGGCCCGTGATGCCTTAATTCAAATACAATTTAAATAAATATTGGTAAAACAGGTCAACCACTAGACTTTTAAGTGGGGCCCAGTAATAGCTAGTTCTCTAATATATGTTCTGCATGAGCACAATAAGTTGGGCTTGTGTTCAAATTGCAAAGGGTCACTGTGCAAAGTGCAATTTTGGATGAACATGTGATTGTTTGGGTACAAGTCTGTTGCCCATATTGCCAATATCAGGGAATTGTAAGCACGTTCTGGATCAATAAGATAATTTAAGCATAATTTTGTAATGTAATGAGCAGATACTTGTATTTTGATATACAGGTATTGGATCCAATATCCGGAAACCTGTTATCTAGAAAGCTCCGAATTACAGAAAGGCCCATAGACACTATGTTATCCAAATAATCCAAAATGTTAAAAACAATAAAACAGTAGCTTGTACTTGATCCCAACGAAGATGTAATTAATCCTTTGTTAAAAGTTTCTATGATTTTCTAGTAGATTTAAGGTATGAAGATCCAAATTACAGACAGATCCTTTATCCAGAAAACCCCAGGTCCCCTGCATTCTGGATAACAGGTTCCATACCTATATTTAATTACATCTAAAAATGTATTAGCTCAGACAAGTTCATACTCATATAGTGCATGTTCTAGATGCCCCTTTAAAGGGGAAGCTGATGGGGGGATGTGATAAGTTTTGAACAGAAAAGCACTGCAGAAACAAACATAATTGATCTCTTAATCTAAAACTATTCACAAGAATTGTAAGTGTACGTAGCAAACAGTGAGAGATTTATAAAATTCATAGAATTGCTTTTCTGTGGGAGACCGTTCCCTCACTAGGCGCAAAATATAGGACATGGGGTGCCATTAGCCAGGATGGGGCAGAAGCAAACTGGAGCAACACCATGAAATAATATCAATTAAAATGCCTGTATTGTAACACACAGCTGCAATGCCCTGTGTACAATAGTGTAATAAATAATGCCCAAGTGTACAATAAAGGCATTTTAATTGATATCATTTAATGCTGCTGATCCAATTTGCTCCAACATTAGGAGAACCCTTTGGAGAACATGCAATGCCAAGAAATGTGTCTAATTGTCATGGTCAAAGTTGGTCTGAAATCGAGCAGGTCACCAGCAGGAACAGTTTGCTTGTAGACTGTACCCAGTTATAACTAGACATACAACATAGAACACTAATCCCCAACCAGTAGCTCATGAGTAACATGTTGCTCACAAACGTCATGGATGTTGCTCCCAGGCTTGGAGGCATAAAAACCAGATGTACTGCCAAACCAAGCCTCCTGTAGGCTGCCAGTCCACATAGGGGCCTTCAAATAGCCAATCACAGCCCTTGTTTGGAAGCCAGGTCCATATTTCATGCTTGTGTTTCTCCACAACTTTTTTTTACATCTGAATGAGGCTCATGAGTAGTGATGGGCGAATTTATTCGCCAGGTGCGAATTCACAGCGAATTTGCCCGATTCGCCGGCGGCGAATAAATTCACGAAACGCCCGCAAAAATTCACAAAAAAAATTGCTGTTTCTCAAATTTTTGCCCGTTTCGCGAATTTTCTGCACAAATTCGCACATCACTGCTCATGAGTAAAAAAGTTTGGGGACCCCTGCCATAGTATATGTATTGTATATGTTATTATAAGGATATTAACAGTAAACATACAGTAGGATTATCTTGGAACATATGATTAAATAAATGTTCTTGTTATCAATATAAATAGTTCAGATCTGAAAGGGCAGATCTTTCAATGGTTTTCACTAATTGTTCACACCGCAAGGTTCCTATAGATGTTAAAATTGTAGTGAAATTGTGCTGTTTCGCTTTGCCAAACATTCACAAAATTTCACCAAATGTAGTGAAGTCGCTGGGTGTTTTTCTGCCACTTTCTCCTGTTCGAAAAAACCTTTTTTTTCCTACCGAATCAAAACCCATGCCTACATTCAAAAGCAGATTCAAGAAAAATGTTGCCACTTATGAAAATGCACATTTTGACCCAAATCTGTATTGGCCAAAATATTTTACTTATCCCTATATTAGTGCAATATTGCTCAACTTTTGAAAATTCCAAAGTAAGCAGGAGACTGAATGATTTCAGTTCAAAGACACGGATGGGCTCATTGGTTTAAACAATTTTAGCAGGTTTGCGTTTTAGAATTTTTTTTCATCAAGAAAATGTAAGAAAATTTGATAAATATAGAATTCTCAATCTGCAGGAGAAAATACATATTTCCTGGAGATCAAACTTTTGTATTATGTTTTGTATTTAGACTTTTGAAGTTTTGTATTGTGTTTTGTATTAGGTTTTGTTTTATGTTTTGTATTCAGACTTTTTAATTGGTCCTTAAATGTTTTCTCCAGAAAAGGGCAACAAATCTATCAGCACATTTGGTTACATTTACATTTTTTATACACTATTTTTAATAAGTATTTCCAACCTGTCCTTCCCCATAAAGCTTTCTGTTAATAAATGATACAATTGTGGTCCACATAATGTCATTTCACAACAGTAAAAAAAAGAATTACGATTTTAAAAAATAAAACCATTTAAATTGAAAGGTGAAAGTAAATGGCTCATTTCTGTTTGTGGAAGAGCAAAGCAACTGGGGGTTGTGACTCATGAGCCTAGTTAAGGCGTTCTGCGTATCTCACGAGTACAATTTGTATCATCAGTAGGAAGGATGGGTATTTCTGCTGCACCTCGTCTTTATATTGTACAAAACGCAAGGATTGTTTGTTTGGTAACGTCCTATTCTTGGACGCACACACATGTCGCATACTTTCCCTCACATAAACCACATGCACTTAACTGAGATTTAAATATATAGAAAGGCATATTTATTTCCTGGAGCAAGACATAGATTTCCTTTGAGGGGAACTTCAACCATATTTTTAATCCGAAAATAGTGAAGAAATATTCTCTTTTTAGGTCACATGTGGTGTCTCCCAAACTGGGTGACTTCAGGACAATGTGAATTTTGCTGAGAGTTTTGTTCAGGACCCACTACTCTTCATACTCCCTTATTGTACGACAGTTACTGCCACAAATGTCACTTGGGTAGAATAAGATTTGGTTTTTGTTAAAAAAACAAACAGCAGAAAGTGCTCCATCCATCTTGTGTGTCCATCCATAGAAAATAGGACATTGTTGTAGGGGTGTAACTACAGAGGAAGCAGACCCTGTGGGTGCAGGGGGCCTAATTAATGAGCAATTTTTTATATCTTAGTAGGAAACATCAACTTACCATTGGAATAAGGTGTGTACAGTTTCAATCTGTTCTGAGCCTGGAACCAGTTTGTGAAAGATCCCACCACCAACTCTCAGATCTGATTTGTCTGACTTCTGCTGCTGTCACAATAACAACATCAAGACTCTAGATCTTCTCTGAGCGGAGGTCCTACCACATCTCATGTAGAAAATAATGCTAGAAAAGTCCTCTTAGTGGTTGGAATTTTCCACTCCTTTCAGTACCAGCTGTAATGGAAATGGAAGTTACTCACCTCCAAGATGGCGACGGTGTCCAAAATGGCGACCCTTTGCCTCTACATGTGGATCCCGTGGGTCGCAGCGATATGACGCCAGCGTCCTCCCGCCTGCCGATTGGTCGCCGGCGACGGAATGGTCGCCGGTGTCAGAATGTGCACCGGCGCACAAACGCCAACGTCAGAACGTGCACCGGCATCTGAACGCCAGCGTCTGGACGCCAGCGTCATGACGCCATTGCGCCCAATCTTTGGCGCCAATTCTACCCTATTTAAAGCCTTCTGGACACTGCAGACATTGCAAAAGTATAGGTTTATCTTCGTGAATTCCTGGGTGTGTTAATTGATTGATTCCTGTGTACCTGTATTTCGGATTGACCCTTCGCTGCCTGGATTGAACTTTTGCCTGGACTTTGACTATTCTCTTGCCTCATCCTTCTGTTACCACGAACTTGGTTACTACCTGCCTCCTCCTTGGTCCGCACTCCAACTGTGCCTTCAGGCCCTTACATTGCCACCCAGTCTACTTGAAATGGTCATGAATTGACCTATGACCATGGCCACCCCATAGAGGAGCAGAACAGAAAGACAAATTCTTCAAGAAATAAAAAATGAAGACCAATTGCAGTCAAACTTCCTTTCCCATGGAACACAGAATTAGGGTTGAAAAAAATAAAAAATGTATTTTCTTTGTTTTATGATGTATGATGTATATATGTATTGTTTTATGATGTGCACATTCTATACAATCTTATCCTATTATTTTCTAATTATTATTGTTGTACACTGTATATTGGAGAGTAATTAATGTGGCCGACCTTGAGTGGAATGGAGCTTTGCCCCTTAAGTCTAAATAAGTTGCTTTATCTTTATGTCTTATGCATTTGCCTTCTTTCTTAGGCTCATTAACTCCTGCAATGGAAGGGGCTCGTTAATTCCTTTGAAATGCATTAGAGCATTAGATCTGTGCTTATATACAGGCTTTCAGGCAGTTGTCATAGAGGGTAATGGTTGTTACTTTGAGGAATTCAGGCAGTGCCCTGTGGCCCACCATTCGGAACCAAAGGATCGGAATACAGGCATGGGATCTGTTATCTGGGAACTCATTTTCCGGAAAGCTCTAAATAATGGGAAGTCCATCTTCCATAGGGGCAAATTCACTAAGATTCGTAGTTGCGCCAGGCGTAACTTCACCGCACTTCGCCAGACCTAGTTTCGTCAGCGCTCTGCAAATTCACTAAAATCCGAAGTTGCGCTCAGGGGTAGCGTAAGGTTGCGAAGTTGCGCTAGCGTTAATTTGCTAAGCAAAGCGAAGTTACGCTAGCGATGGTTAATTTGCATACGGCGCCAAATTCAAATTTCAATGGAGGAATACGTAGAATCACTACAAATGCCTGGGAAACCTTCAAAACATCAGATAAAATTTTTTTTTTGCCCTACACATGTGCCCACTGTCTAGGTAAGTTGCCATGAGTCAGGAAATGTAGGGGGGAAGGAGGGGAGCCCCAAAAATGTTTTGATCTTTTTCATCCTATCACCCATCATGTAGAAAACACGCCAGCATTTTTTGGGACTTAGAAAAAATTTTAACTTTTTTTGAAGCAATCCCTATCTACTCTATTGCGCTTCGCCTGGTCTGAGGTGGCGAAAGGAAGTCTAGCGTAAAAGGTAGCGTTCAGTACAATGCGCGCGTTAGTGAATTTGCGTAGTTACATCCGTTGTGCAAATTCGCCAGGCATAAGGGTGGAAGTAACACTAGCCAATTTACGCCAGCGTTCGTTAGTGAATTTGCGAAGTAGCGAAAATGACCAACGCTAGCGAATTGATGCTAGCGTTAGGCGCTTCGGCGCTTAGTGAATTTGCCCCATAGACTCCATTTTAAACAGTTAATTAAAATTATTGAAAATGATTTCCTTATTCTCTGTAATAATTATAAAACAGTCGCTTGTACTTGATCCCAACTGAGATATTATTATTGGCTTTATTTAATGTTTTTATGATGTTTTAGTAGACTTAAGGTATGGTGATCCAAGTTGGAAAGATCCTTTATCCAGGTCCCAAGCATTCTGGATAACAGGTTCCTTTACCTGTATATACTGTGACCTTCTATAATTAGAAAACTGTAGAAAAGTAGAGAGATGGTAAAACAGAGAGTGAATCTTGAGATCCCATGAACGCTTGGGAAATAAATGTGTATTATTTCTCACTGAGAATGTACTTTTTTTTTCTTCTCGGACAAATCCATGTTTTATTAATCATTCTTCACATGCCGAAAGTATTATCCTATTAAGAAAAAAATAGCACTAACAAAACAATTTACATACCCCAACAAACTTTAATCTCCCCACAGATGTGTAACATACACAGTCCAACGTAGCAAACACTATACACACATTCAATTCTAAAATTACAGGAGGTGATTTCTAAAAAGAAATCTATCTCAGCTGGGATTTTGATGAGAATCGTCTGTGAAATTGAGTGGATTTTTTGTAACACAAATGTGTTTGAATAAACTGTTACAGAAAACAGGGATTTAAGTCTGTTAATTCCAACAGGTTTTGAAACTTAAAGAATAAACCTAGTTGTGACTTGAAAAGTTAATGTTAGCAAATTGCTCGGTTCCCTCTGTTTCTCAGAATGTCTCTCCCTGATTCCCTTGAGTTGTTCTCTAATTACCCTTCTCATCACAGAGGCAGTAGCACCGATGTTCTGGAGAAATGAATTCTGAGCCCCTGCTTACTCAGCTCTTCTTACTCATGTTGTACAGCCGGCTGCTCTGTGTAGCTCAGTGCTTCACAAATTGTGGGGTTACCCCAGGGCCAGAACTAGAGGTTGGCAGAAGAGGCATTTATCTTGGGTGCAATACTGGGGGAGCTCCAGGAACTTACTTCTTCTGTTGCCTACCCCTAGTCCAGGCCCATGTCCCCTCAATGGCCACTGGTGCAGTCCCATGTAGTCAAATCACACATGCTCATTTGCATGCTCGTTTGCCCTCTTGTTTTCCCATGTACACCCACACTGGGAGGGAGGCCAAATTGTCTAGGGTGCTCAGTCGGCCTGGCACGGCACTGGTTGGCCACCTTAGAACACTAGTAAGGGGCCCCAGTCTGCACACTAGTTAGGAGGATATTTGAGGAGAATGGATATTTTCTCTCCTGGTGGGACATTCACTAAGATTCATAGTTGCGCCAGGCGTAACTTCGCCGCACTTCGCCAGGCGTAGTTTCGCCAGTGCTTCGCAAATTCACTAAAATCCGAAGTTGCGCTCAGGGGTAGCGTAAGGCTGTGAAGTTGCGCTAGCGTTGATTCGCTAAGCGAAGCGAAGTTATGCTAGCGATGGTTAATTTGCATACGGCGCCAAATTCAAATTTCAATGGAGGAATACGTAGAATCACTACAAATGCCTGGGAAACCTTCAAAACATCAAATAAAATGTTTATTTTGTCCTACACATGTGCCCACTGTATAGTTAAGTTGCCATGAGTTAGGAAATGTAGGGGGGAAGGAGGGGAAATGTTTTCAATCTTTTTCAGCCTATCACCCATAATATAGAAAAAACGCCAGCGTTTTTTGGGCCTTAGAAAAATTTTTAACTTTTTTTGAAGAAATCCCTATCTACTCTATTGCGCTTCGCCTGGTCTGAGGTGGCGAAGGAATTCTAGCGTAAAAGGTAGCGTTCAGTACAATGCGTGCGTTAGTGAATTTGCGTAGTTATGTCCGTTGCGCATATTCACCAGGCGAAAGGGTGCGAAGTAACACTAGCGAACTAGCGTTAGGCCTTTGGCGCATAGTGAATTTGCCCCCTGGATACTTTTGGAGACAAGGGGTTCCAGAGCAAATGTTGGCCAAAAAGAAGGGCTTTAACCAAAAAGTCTGAAAGACATCACTTTAGCTTCTCTGCATTCCACAGCAATGATGTGGGAACCCTTATGGCTTGGAGCTTTGAGTAACTGCATAATGACCCTTTCTTACCAACTTGTCTCCTAGTTCAAGCATGAGCTACAGAGGCTGGAAGACAGATTGCTCTACTACATCCAGCATCTTATTGAGAACTGTTGGTCTGTGCTGAGAATTGTATTCAGTCTCTGGAAGGTCTCAAAAGTTGCCAATTATGTTCATGTTTAGTTGGGGATTACATGGAAATGACAGAAGTGCTTGGAAAGAAGAATCAGAAAGTAATTAGTAAGACACCACCACACTAATTGGTGGAATAGGAATGGCACACGCATACTTTATTCTTTGTAAAAGACCTTTATGTCGTTATAAACAGACCTCATCATTATACACAGGGGTGAATGAAAGTAGTTCCTATATAGCATGCAGGTAATAGTCATCTATATCTCCTCGCTCCATACACACAACACTATGGGGCAAATTCACTAAGATGCGAAGTTGCGCCAGGTGCAACTTTGCCGCACTTCGCCGCACTTTGCCACACTTCGCCAGGCGTATTTTCGCCAGCGCTCCGCAAATTCACTAAAATCCGAAGTTGCGCACAGGGGTAGCGCAAGTTTTCGAAGTTGCGCTAGCGTTAATTCGCCAAGCGAAGCAAAGTTTCACTAGCGATGGTTCATTTGCATACGGCGCCAAATTCAAATTTCAATGGAGGAACACGTATCACCATTACAAATGCCTAGAAAACCTTCAAATCAGCAAATAAAAATGTTATTTTGCCCTACACATGTGCCCACTGTCTAGGTAAGTTGCCATGAGTCAGGAAATGTAGGGGGGAAGGAGGGGAGCCCCAAAAATATTTTCAATCTTTTTCAGCCTATCACCCATCATGTAGAAAACACGCCAGCGTTTTTTGGGACTTAGAAAAAAATTTGACTTTTTTTGAAACAATCCCTATCTACTCTATTGCGCTTCGCCAGGTCTGAGGTGGCGAAGGAAGTCTAGCGTAAAAGGTAGCGTTCAGTACACTGCGCAAGTTAGTGAATTTGCGTAGTTACGTCGTAAAGATGGCGTAAAGATGCGAAGTAACACTAGCGAAACTACGCCAGCGTTCGTTAGTGAATTTGCGCAGTAACGAAAAATGCCAAACGCTAGCGAATTAACGCTACCGTTCGGCGCTTCGGCGCTTAGTGAATTTGCGCCTATGGATCAGTGCAATTATGACAATATGTAAACGCCAAAATACTTGTGCTAATTGTATCAAAAGTATTCAATAAATGCTTTTTCAAGGCACAGTGAGTGTTACATATGACAAACCCAACCCCAGGGAGAAGTGACTGGATTCCAGTGTAGGCATGCTCTTCTGCCTATAACAGCCACCTTTTGTCTCAGGCCTTGTCCTCAGTTACTCAGGTGCCACCAGGTCTTACCACAATTCAGAGACTTCCACATGGGCAGGTGAAGAAGCCAAACTTAGAAAAGACCCAGTAAGGGCAGAACTGGATGTAGTTAGGCAGACCTGGTCAGTACCAGAATATAACTGCAAAACTTGAAGTCAGGAACAAGCCTGGGTCAAAACCATGAAACAAAAGAAGCGAGAGGACCAGGGAAACAGGAACCAGAGCATCTAGGAACAAGCAACTTGTCTTACAATGGGCAGTGAATGATGACATTTAATAGGCAGAGTGATGGCTCTGAACTCTTAGGACCTGTGGTGCAACAAAGTAAAGTGTGTCTACTGCTTTTAGTTTTTAGGAACCCCTGATGTTGTGTTTCCTTCCTATGTGACATTACAAGCCACACAGTTCAACACACACCCTTGTGCAGCTTTCACTGTATATATTATTATTTACAAGAGAATACTGTAGGAGTGTGGGAGTCCAAACAATCCTCCTTGAAACCAGTTCTTAAACAAAGCTCAGACCCCTACACCCTTAAGGGCATCATTCCAAGTAAACACATTTTATGGTGGCCTCTGTTTCCCTATATTAGATGGAACACACGAAGGCAGAGGCTTCAACATGAAGTAGATGAGTGTTAGTTCACAAAAACACATCCATCCCTAGTTTAATATTTAATTCTTTGGTTAGTGTGAAAAGAGAAGTCAATAGACATTCTCACGGCTTCTTCCAAAGATGAAAAGATGATGAGGTCCGTACAGCAGATGAAACAGAATATAAAACTTTAACACAGCTTTATTCTAACTTAGAAGGAAAATTAAAAACAACTAATTCTTTAAATGCAATCATTAGAAGTATTAGTGTATAGTGTATTCTATGTGACTAACAGTAGAGATCAATGCAGTAGCAGTAAAATGACATTATTCCGCAGTACTATTATAATAACTTTACCAGACTTTAAATACCACAGACCAATGAATAATGAATCCAAGATCAAAAAAACAGAACACAATAGCTTGTTTTGAGAAGAGTTGGTAGCCAGAGATCCCATTCATTATTGACTTCAAATATGAGGCTTTGTTTGTTCTAAGCCAAATAACCATGTCCATTATTTAGATTGTTACTGTTTTTCTGCATTTCTCCTTGAGCCAAAGCATGTTCTGTTCAGTTGTCAAGAGGGACAGCTGGATCCTTCAAGTGGTATCAAGGGATGAGCCTGAAGGTAACTTTACTTAGTCCTTGTGTTTTACATTTATTAACTGTATTACATATGTAAATACCTTTTTTCTTCAAACTCGTGAATTCATATTCAAATTGAAGCTGCTAATGGAATCACAGTTGTGGATTGGGTTGATCCCAAAGGACATTTCATGGAAATGCAGATGTAGGAAATCTGCCCTGGTGAAGCGTTTGGTTAGCAACATATTTATGATCCCGTTGGTAGGGAAGTCAATGTGTGTTTTCTATAAACAGTAGCTAAACACAAGAGCAGCCATTATTAGGTTTTGTAAATGATGGAACAAAAATGTCAGATTAACATGACACCAGGGCAAAGACTATTTGAAAAAGCCAGTAAAATAGATTGACTGCTATCCCTAATGCTAAGGGTTGGAACCAGAGGAACTTGTAATAGTAATTTCCATGATCATGGTCAAGTGGGTCAATGTGAGAAAGGCCGAAGACACACTGGGCATTTTTACAGTGTCTATAATATAACATTGACATTTCAGGCTGTAAAGTGAACCTCCTGAAATCCTCCGTACTGGTGGTACTCAACTGGTGGTGTTCATTTACAGCTATGAGTTGCCAGAACTGGTGCTTTCAGGTGGTTCACATTAGGGAGGTGGCAGGGGCAGTTTTGGGCCTTTCTTCTCTGGAAAATGACAGTCAGAGTAAAAAATCCCCAGGTGCCTTTAGCCTTTCTCATGTCAACC
The DNA here is from genome assembly GCA_038501925.1 of Xenopus petersii. Taxonomy (NCBI): domain Eukaryota; kingdom Metazoa; phylum Chordata; class Amphibia; order Anura; family Pipidae; genus Xenopus; species Xenopus petersii. Next base: position 175,330,526 of record CM076680.1, on the reverse strand, counting down.
CAAGTAATCAGAATTTGCTATCATCAAAGGGTCAAAATGTTATAGTATCTTTATTTTTGGTATTATTATTATTTCCTGCTATCTATATAGTGCTAACACATTTCTGCAGTGCTTTACAGAGATTATACAGCATTCACATAAGTCCCTGTCCCAGTGGAGCTTACAGTCTAAGCTCTCATTTATATTCACAGACTCTATGGTCACTAATAAGTCATAATTCAGTTCCACTGCCTGTATGTTGATAGAGGAAACCTACACAGACACAAGGAGAACATTCAAACGCCTTACAGAGCCCTGACTGAGATTGAACTCACTAGGTGTAGACATGTCACAATTATGGAGACCTATAAGACCTGTTGGAGGCTATTTTGACTTCTGACAAAGTGATACTTGATATGTTACATTGACTTCCAACAAGTGGATCAACCAATCATATAGGCTTTTAAAGAACTGCCCAAAGACAGCATGCTTTCAAACTTGACTCACTTCACCCAAGTAAGAGAGCATTACATGTTAAATACATGTTAATAATAAATGCATCTCTTCCAAAGTAGTGATAGAAATCTAAGCATTGGGGTCCTAAAATAATGTCTATCACCCATTGGATAAGTACAAAGGGTGTTTGCCAAGATTGGCCCCCATCTCTGCATGCATTTGTATTATTCTTGTCTTCTTCATAGACAAAGGATATACTGTATTAAGAGAGATGCCAGTGAAGCAGATATGGGCAGTTCAATTCACTTTCACAACAGATACTCCTTAATTATCCCACTGAACGAGGGGAAAGTAATTTCTGTACTTGTTCAGGTCCACTGCTCCTCTCCTAACCATGATGCATTAGTGTAAGACTCTGCTGGGGCTTGAGCCCAGTTCTTTGTTGACACCTTGTCTTAACCACTGGGCCAGGAGAGAAGCCAGTATGTATATCAACCCAGTAGTCTTATTGGTTGGATGGGCTCAGCCAATCAGGGTCAACTCTGCCCTGAATAAGCCCAGCCTTCCACAGAGCCGATTTCTGAGCATTGCCCTATGCGTCTGAGCACTGTGGTTAGTCCCTGGCTCTTGGTTTCCCTGCTCTGGTTCCTGTCTCCTACTTTGCCTTGTTCCTGACCTGTTCCTTGCACCTAGTCCTGTCCTCACACCTGCTCCAATCTTGCCCCTGTTCCTGCCTTGCACTTCCCTTGTTTTCACCCCTAACCCTGCTCAGTCCAGTCCTTTCCTGCTAAGCCTATTCCTGATTTTTTGTCCACTCCATCCTGCTCCACTCTGTCCAGTCATTGGATCTCTAGCTGTTCTGTTCCAGTCCTGTTCTCTCCATCCTGTCATTGATTCTTGGCCCACTACATCACAATCCTGTTCCTGATCTTCAGTCTCTCTATTCTCAGTACCTGTTGGCCATTAGCAGTGCCTAAAGGACTCACTCCTTACCCATTAGAATCCCTTATTATCTTTCTACAATTAGTGTCTCTCATTCCCCCACACAAGTCCATTGTAGTGATGTGCAGGTCAGGCTTTTCCCTGACCCGCCCACCATCCGCGCCCACCCGAGTCCGACTTCCTGGTTCCATTTATAGACCCGTGCCGACGCTTCCCACTGATAACGTCACAAAAGGGGCGGAGCGAAAGGCGCACATCTATAAAAGCTCAACCCGCAAGTTCGAAGCCAGCATTTGGAAGGTCGTGGGCTGGTACCCACCCACGACATGTAAATAAGCGTGCGAGGTCGGCCTGAACTCGCCAGACTCGCGTCTAAACTTGGCCCCGTGGGTATTGGCCTGGCCTGCACATCACTAGTCCAATGCTCTTTCTGGAAAACAATACAGCTGGTTTAATAGAATCTGAACATGGAAGCTTGCAATTACCATGGTTCTAATTATACAATTTCTCCACTTTAGAAATAATAATTATTGGATATGATATCTAATTAGTGGTTACCTAGTGAAGGTCTTCTAATTCACTATGAAACTGCTTATAGAAATATCAGATATAATAAAGAATGTCCCTGCACATTATTTAAAAGGTGAACTGGAAGTGAAATGACTTTCCACTAGACGTGGCTACAGTTGCCCATATTTATCCATTAATTGTCAGCACAATATCGTTTGTGTTGTACGGTGCTAAAATGGTCGACTTTGTTTAGTCAACCTTCATGAACTTCCCTTGCTTCAGTGAATGAGCGCAACTTCACTATGAGAAAGAAATGTGCTTCTCCGTGAGAAATCTATTCCATGTGTGCTATAATTTATATCATGAAAGATCTTTCATAGCGTACAATATTGTTATTCACATGGCAGAAATGTTATCAAATTTTATATGTTCTTAAAGGCAGCAGGAACATTTTCTCACAGAAAAAAACAGCAGTGCCAAATTTAAATAATAAACGTATATTAAAAATCCCATTTGTATTGAGTTTCCTCAATAAATCAGGATAAAATGTCAGTTCAACTGTTCCTCTATAGAACAAATATATCAGAATGAAAACTGTCGGTCTAATTGAAAAATCTCCACGAACTTAACCCGCGACTGAAACTTGAGGCTCTACTTTAGATCGGCTCAACCACACCTGTCACAATGCAATCTTCCTCCTCATTCCCAAAGTGCTTTTTAAAGATATTGCGCACCATAAAAGTGTGTCATTTGGGCCTGTGTTAAGTTCTAATGTACATTTCCAAGGCGATAATCCCGGGGCGCTTGAAAGATGGGAGTTTCCAAATTGAGAACGTTGGACAGGAATCAACATTAGGGGTTTGCATTTTGTAAAACAAGAACACATGTAACCCTCTTGTACCTTCTGCAAACACTATGGGGTTTACATATTTGGGATCTGCTTTTTAAAGGGCCACCATACCTTTATTTTTTTAAATTTCACCTTTTTGGGGGGGGTGATCTGTCATTACTGGAGCTGCGCCATTTTTCTGCTCAACCTTTCATGCGCCAACTTGAAACCAGATTGGCATTGGAAAATGATGTACAAGTTTTAACTTGTGGATATAAATTGGACCATTTCTACAAATGTCCCATCTGAGTGATCCCTTGGGTGAAAATGTAGGTGCAACACTCAAAGAGAGATATTGAGGTGACACCTATTTAGAGTATTATCAAATGGGAAATTTTGGCACCCAAACGTCCAAATAAAACTTTCATTGTGATCCAAGGGAACTGCAGTAATTTGGACTAAATATTCAGATTCAAATGTTTAACTGTTGACAACACGCGGTTGACAAAACATCCCATATGACTTTGTACCTGTCCCCTAATACACAAAACAGGGTGTAATTGCTTTAAGGAGAAAGTATAGAGGAGCGTCTGCTGATGTAGGTGCCTTTGTGAATGGCATTTGTGTCCATTTGATTAAAATCTATTTCTCTAAAACCACAAATGCCATGAAAGTAATGAAAGATCCGATTAGAAAAAGTACAAACAGAAAAAGTACAGAAAAAAATACAAGTATCTCTAAAACCTCTTAGAATTTGAGTTTTTCTGATCATTACTAGAAAAAAAATCCATAAATCTCTAAAAGTCTGAATGGCTTAAAAAAAGTCCAATAGTAGTCAGTGCAGTTCCCATTGACTTCTATGGGACCTCAACTGCTTTTACTTGGAGATGTTTTGTATTATGGTTTTTAGACTTAATAAATCTCAACTTTTTCGAGTTTTAGAGACATTTTTAAAAACTGAAATTTTTAGAGAAAAAATATGATTCCTGAAAAAAAAACCCAAATGCTATTAGATCAGCCTCTTAGGGGCAGATTTACTAAGCTCGAGTAAATGGTTTGAATGTCAAAAAGTTAGAATTTCTAAGTAAATTTTTGGGTACTTCGACCATCGAATAGTCTATATTCGACAGTAAAAATCGTTTGACTATTCGACCATTCGATAATCGAAGTACTCTCTCTTTAAAAAAAACTTTGACTTCATACTTTGCCAAATTAAAGATACCGAAGTGCTATGTTAGCCTATGGGGACCTTCCATAGCACTTTTCTAAGTTTTTTTTTGGTCGAATAGAAATCCTTTGAACGATCTATGATTTTATTCAACCGTAGGATTGCCAAATTTGTTGAAAAAACTTAGAATTCAAAGTTTTTTAATTCGATGGTCGAATTTCGAAGTTTTTTGTACTTCGAAATTCGACCCTTAGTAAATCTGCCCCTTAATGTCAATAAAATAATTACTAATACCAACCCTACGTTTCAAGTTCAAGATCACTGCTTTGCTCATATTGTCTCTCCATTTCTGCCTCTTCTCTTCAATCCTTCCGAGCATCACCGTTTTCTCACTCCGAGTAGAGCCGTGTCAATATGAGGAAAGATGGAAACCAAAACCACATTTTTTTCTGCCCGGGAGCCGATATAATGGGAGCAATACAAGCCCCTCAACATAAATATCTATTTTATTTTTAAGGCTTTCATTGCCTTCAATTTTTTACCATATCTGTATATGAATAAAGTTTGCATTTTCATTTTAGAATTTTATAACAGAAGCATATATATATATATATATAAAAAAAATATATATATATATATATATATATATATATAAAACTGCAATAAAGCACTTGTTTATGAGGAAGCTATGAAATATAAAATGGAAGGAACGAGCATTGTAGGGTGGAAAGATAATCTCACATTAATTATCCAGGTGGAAGTCTTCTGTAAACACTTGCTGAGGAAGAATTTGCACCACTTCTGTACATTTGTGCTCCTATATTACTTGAACAATATCCCCGGCTGATATATGGAACCGGCCCATGCGGTGCTGGGGAGGTCATGACATGCGAGTGCTTCCCGTGGCTCTAACATTTTCCATAAACTCAGCTTCCGATGGAACTTCAAAGCTCCCGCAATCCATGGTCCCTACTCTGCTGGCTCTTACAGGCTTTTATTACTCCATAAAGTACAGACACCAACAAACTTTAAAACTAATCATTGTTAAAGTCTAAATCCAAAAACACAGAGTCCAGGAAAAAATACAGGCCGAAACTGTAACGTCAATCTCCTTCTGCAAAAACATGACGTACTGGAGGTGACTATGTACAGTAACCATTGAGAAGTTCCCTTGGTTTTATATCGTTTTACTCCATTGATGAAAGCAGAATAGATTACAATTTCTTAGCCTCTATTTATCCTGTGTACAGACATACTGTAATTATTACTGACTTTTTTTTGCACAAAAATAGTACAGTTATTTTGTGTTACAGTAAAGCATTGCTTTGGGTTCAAGCACCCTTTAGAATTCCGTCACAGCCTCACTTTTCCATATGGATAAAGATAAAAAAAAGTTACGTATGACGCAGACATTTCTCAGTAGTCACTTTCATGTATTTGTGCCTTGACCCCATTGGTCCTTCCAGCCACTTATATATATAAATACAGTTGTACCTATTGACCCCAGGCAATGCAGCACTCGAGGTCCTAAAATATTGTCTTGATCATCTAGATATAGTTTCTTGACCAATAGAAGCAAATAACCGCTCATCCCTAATCTCAAGCTTCAGGCAGGTATTTATGACAGCAAGTAACTTACACTCAATGTGTGAATCTTTGTACTTACATTTAGGGGGTTATTTATCAAAGGTCGAATTTTAGAGCTATTAGAATGAACTCACAACTTGAATGGTTTCTAATTTAAGGAAAAAGTTGAATGGAAAAAACTCAAATGAGCGAATTCGGGGTTAACAACCCAAAAACTCAAATTGATTGAGTTTTTTGCAATCGCTGAAATTGATCGAGTTTTCAAGTGACCTCCAACATGACCTTGAAAGGTTTTAGATGTTGAATTTTCAGATTCAAGCTATTTCCAGCACCGGGTATAATAAAGCTAAAGAAATTTGAGGGTTTTTTTAAATCGATTTTTTGACTCAAAAATAACCTTGAAAACTGGAACCTTTATAAATCTGCCCCTTAGATTTTATTTGTTTGAACTCTGTTCAGGCTCTCTGCCACAAAGCAAGACAGTGCTGCTGTTGTCTCCAGGGAAGGAAGAAAGGAAGACAGTAACAGGAAATAAAAGATCAATAAGCAACCATCACTTTTTGTTTTTGAAAGTAACATACATACATAGTACATAGTAACATAGTAAGTAAGGTTGAAAAAAGACACATGTCCATCGAGTTCAACCTTTTTTTTTTTTTATTAACTACCTATCTGCCAGTTGATCCAGAGGAAGGCAAAAAACCCATCTGAAGCCTCTCCAATTTGCCTTAGAGGGGGAAAAATTCCTTTCTGACTCCAAAATGGCAATCGGACTAGTCCCTGGATCAACTTGTACTATGAGCTATCTCCCATATCCCTGTATTCCCTCACTTGCTAAACACCATCCAACCCCTTCTTGTACCTATCTAATGTATCAGTCTGTACCCCTGATTCACTTCCCAGCTCTCCCTGTAACACCCCTTTCCCTCCTCTAATCTCATTGGCTCCCTCCTGTCTGCTGGGAGGAGTTACTGGTGAATAAAGCATCCGACCCTTCCTTGTACCTATCTAATGTATCAGCCTGTACCACTGATTCACTTCCCAGCTCTCCCTGTAACACCCCTTTCCCTCCTCTAATCTCATTGGCTCCCTCCTGTCTGCTGGGAGGAGCTACTGGTGAATAAAGCATCCGACCCTTCCTTATACCTATCTAATGTATCAGCCTGTACCCCTGATTCACTTCCCAGCTCTCCCTGTAACACCCCTTTCCCTCATCTAATCTCATTGGCTCCCTCCTGTCTGCTGGGAGGAGTTACTGGTGAATAAAGCATCCGACCCTTCCTTGTACCTATCTAATGTATCAGCCTGTACCCTGATTCACTTCCCAGCTCTCCCTGTAACACCCCTTTCCCTCCTCTAATCTCATTGGCTCCCTCCTGTCTGCTGGGAGGAGCTACTGGTGAATAAAGCATCCGACCCTTCCTTGTACTTGTCTAATGTATCAGCCTGTACCCCTGATTCACTTCCCAGCTCTCCCTGTAACACCCCTTTCCCTCCTCTAATCTCATTGGCTCCCTCCTGTCTGCTGGGAGGAGCTACTGGTGAATAAAGCATCCGACCCTTCCTTGTACCTATCTAATGTATCAGCCTGTACCACTGATTCACTTCCCAGCTCTCCCTGTAACACCCCTTTCCCTCCTCTAATCTCATTGGCTCCCTCCTGTCTGCTGGGAGGAGCTACTGGTGAATAAAGCATCCGACCCTTCCTTATACCTATCTAATGTATCAGCCTGTACCCCTGATTCAGGGAGACAATTCCACATCTTCACAGCTCTCACTGTAACAAACCCCTTCCCAATATTTAACTGGAACCTCTTTTCTTCTAATCGGAATGGGTGACCTTGTGTCAGCTGGAAGAGGCTACTGGTAAATAAATCATTAGAGAGATTATTATATGATCCCCTTATATATTTATACATAGTCATCATATAAAGTAAACAAACAAAGCACTTTTATGCATCACTATTTTTTCCCATCAAAATAAATTCTAATTGTGATCCTTGGATGCAGCCTTGAAATAACTGCTATGTTCAGGGCGGTGAGCTCCAGGGTTCCCCCAAATGAATCATTTCAAGCACAACTACAGAGTGGTGTAAGGGGCATCACTTTTAATGACTTTAGTTTTAATGAATTACTAGAGTCACAACATGACACAACAAATAACTTTAGGCCTTTGTGTTGGTGCCGCACTCCAGAAAGAGAACAACATGGAATATTTGATTCACTGGCAGAGATTTGTTCCATGAGAACAAGTGAAAAGCACAAGAAGATCAGTGATGTGAGAGTAAAGCTACTGACTCTGATAACTGAGTAAATCATAAAGAGGGAAGGAAAGACATCCGCTTGGCATTTCATCTAGAAAACGTACATTTCAGCATTTCCCGCTGAGTCAGATAATGAACTTGAGATGCAAAACATCCCAGATCTACAGACAATGTGCAAACAAGCTACAGAAGCAAATATAATAGTATGAAAACAAATGATTACATAAACAAATGAGCGTTTCAATGATGTTCCAACTAAATGTCATCCTGTGTAGAATGTCACCCTCTTTATAATGGCCAAATTTGGACTCCATTTCCAGAAAGCAGAACTTATTTGCTGAAAAGAATCTAATGATACCAGCTGCCTCGTGATTTAAGCCAGGCGCAACTTCGCCGCACTTCGCCAGGCGTATTTTCGCCAGCGCTTCGCAAATTCACTAAAATCCAAAGTTGCGCACAGGGGTAGCGTTAGTTTGTGAAGTTGCGCTAGCGTTAATTCGCCAAGCAAAGCGAAGTTTCGGTAGCGATTTGCGTAGTTACATCGCTAGCGAAAATTCGCCTGGAGTAAGTGTGCGAAGTAACACTAGTGAATTTACGTCAGCGTTTGTTAGTGAATTTGCGAAGTACCGAAAATGCCAAACGCTAGCGAATTAACGCTAGCGTTCGGCGCTTAGTGAATTTGCGCCATGTTAATAAGGTGGTGCGTTACTCTGTGACAGCACTGGAGGCTTTTCGAGTCAAGTCTAACAAGTAATCAGTCTTCTCCTCTATGCTCTGGCGCAAATTCACTAAGCGCCGAAGCGCTGAACACTAGCGTCAATTCGCTAGCGTTTGGCATTTTCGGTACTTCACAAATTCACTAACGAACGCTGGCGTAAATTCGTTAGTGTTACTTCACACACTTACGCCAGGCGAATTTTCGCTAGCGACGTAACTACGCAAATTCACTAACTTGCGCAGTGTACTGAACGCTACCTTTTACGCTAGACTTCCTTCGCCACCTCAGACCTGGCGAAGCGCAATAGAGTAGATAGGGATTGTTTCCAAAAAAGTCAAATTTTTTTCTAAGTCCCAAAAAAACGCTGGCGTGTTTTCTACATGATGGGTGATAGGCTGAAATAGATCGAAAATTTTTTTGGGGCTCCCCTCCTTCCCCCCTACATTTCCTGACTCATGGCAACTTACCTAGACAGTGGGCACATGTGTAGGGCAAAATAACATTTATATTTGCTGATTTGAAGGTTTTCTAGGCATTTGTAGTGCTAATACGTGTTCCTCCATTGAAATTTGAATTTAGCCTTCGCTAGTGTAACTTCGCTTTACATAGTGAATCAACGCTAGCGCAACTTCGCAACCTTACGCTACCCCTGTGCGCAACTTCAGATTTTAGTGAATTTGCCCCTCTGTGTCATGAGCAGGTACTAATAGTAATAATCAAGAGCCTATACAAGTCTCTATCTACAACTGGTGCTCGGCTGTGAGCTGAGATCCTTCAACTGATGCATCTGTTATGGCTCCTGAAAGTAAAAACATCAGGCGCATAGTTTTATGGTACAATAAACCCATTGGGATTTCAGCTTTATTGGAGTGCTGGTCCTTTATCTTCAATATATAGTAAATAAATATTAATACAAGACAATGAATTAACCAGTCCATCTTCATATACATCCAAAAGTGAATTTTATTGGCAAGCTAACAATTCAGCTGGGCCTCCATATACATTTTTTTTAAAGGATTATCCAACTTAACACAAAAAAATATATATATATTTTAAATTATTGATTTTTACTTTACAAGATTTACTTGGGGCTGTAAATGTAGGTGTTACATGCTGCCTGAGACTCATCACATTCAATTAAGCCCGGAAGTCATATTGGTTTTACAATTGGGAATACACAAGATAAAACTTCTCATGCATAGTTCATGGCTTGAAGACAATGTGGCTACAACAAATACTAAGTGGCTAACTGCACCTTCCGTTCACCTGCTGAGATGCAAATTCCCATCTTTGACAGCGACACTGGGATCCCATAGAGGTTGGAAACTACAAATTAACATTATGTATTAAAATAACAGGAATCCTGGCACAGAATCCAAGGTTCAAAAAGCTTTTCTTTTTCCATAGAGGGGCTTCCCATTCAGCTGCAAAACTTATTCATGGATATGGACCTTTTATTTATTAAAAAGGCAACTCAAAGGTTGAATGGATTCAGTGTGAGGGAAACCCATGTATAAATGCAGTGGCCGGAATTCCACATTGGCACATTAAGATAAAAGGATGAAGAAACACATGAGGAGAAGCAAACAGAGCAAGACCCCTGCAGGCCAGTCATTATATACTTTACAGACCAGCACTGAATACAAAACATACAACATGTCCTACTTCCAAGCAACCCACAACTTCTCAGAAACGTTATTAGATCTCAACGGTGGAAATTACAAAGCAGCATCCGTACAGTTCTGCTACATAACTTCTAACATTCTAGTCATTTCAAAAAGCCCCGAAAAACAACATAGGAAGGTAAATATGCACTGTAATACATGTTTGAACAGGGTCTTGTAACCCATAGCAACTATGGGTTGAAAACAAACATCTGATTAAATGTTATGGGTAACTACTAGACCTGGTGCCCCAAAAATACTTAATAAGAGTAGGAAGTAATGATGAACGTCTAGGAAAGTCCTGGAGAATAGGGGATTAAGGGGAGATGTGACAACTAGTTTAACAATCTCCAAAACTGTATCACCAGTAAATCTTTCCAGAGGAGACAGTGAATCACCTGAGATTAGAAGGTTTTATTTTAGGATCAGGGCACAAAAGGCGTTTTTAATGCTTGTGTAGAAATGCAGGTGGGGAAAAACGAATCTGCTCAGTCTAAGACTAAGAGGAGCTCATGCACTTAGCAGAGTGACCTTAAAGCACTAAACAAGAAAAAACTTGGATTTTTTGTTTTCTTCTCCAGCACGGAACTTGTGCCCATTTATTTTGTGTGCTGTGAAAGTAAACCACAGACAGGAGTCTAAAATTGTGTTGCCAACCTGAGTCACCTCATCTGTGGATCTGTTTTACCTAAAACCTACCCACTGCTACCAGCAATCCCCCAATGGGTTTTAAAGAACAGCCAGATGCAATAATGTGAACTGCTGGAGAGTATGGAAATACAGATCTTACAAACAAAAGACCACTAGTACTTGATACTAATAGTTTTCTTACTTCTACCAGTTTGATGGGTATCAGTGGGATGAAAAGGCTGCTGTCAGCCACTTTTTTTGCACTTTGCTCACTACACTCTTCTCTCACAGAAATGCTGCAAAAAGAATCACGGAGACCGGAGGCTAGCCCCTTGAATACAGTGCGGCCTGTTTGTGGCAAGAGAGGTACATAGGCACCCCCTCCTTAGCTTTCATGCACCCTAAATTGTGATGAGACCATAAAGGGGCATTTTCTTACCACCTAGAGTTACCACCTGTCTGGTTTTGACCCGGACAGCCCAGTTTCAGAAAGACTGCCTGGGTCAAAACAACTGCACAGTTTTCCCCTGCCCTGAAAACACAACCACGTCCCCGTGACGTCCCCTCCACCCTCTGTCTAGAAAGAAGGATGGGAAAAAGTGGCACCCGTATTATCCTCTCCTCTCCACCTCCCAACACTCTCCTTTTCAATCTGGCGCTGCCTTCCCCGGGGAGTAGGTGCTTTTTCCATAAGCATTAAGGGCGTACTCTAGTACTTGCACCCCAAGGGGCAGTAAATTACTCCTCAAGGGTCACGCTTGATTTTCTTTTTAAATAAAAAATTCAGCAAGTTTTAGAAGGCAAGGTATTTTTGAAAAATCCAATCATGAATTAAAAAGATGATGAACTCACTTGCATTTTTTTTGTACATCGGTTTGGCCAAACCATCCCTACGGGAATAATAAATATGCCCCTTCACACATAACTAAGAAATGTACGTGGATTTTTCTAGTGCAAATACTGGCAAAGTGCATTTGTTCAAATTGCAAATCTTTTTTCCACTTCTCCATCCATTCTCCATCAATTGAATAATAAAGAAAGACATTTGCTTGTTCAGTATAACTTTGAATTTCATGTTACCCATACAATAAATTCGCAGTAAGTTTCCTTGTGCAAAAATCTTCAGTCAAACTCATGTATAAGTTGGAGTTACATATGAGAACTATTACCTGTTTGCACGGCACTTTGACACTGTGAGTCTAGACCTCAAACGTCTTTGTAAATGTTAAATTAGTCTACAAACTTCATCCACTTATTGAAAAGGGGGAAAAAAAAACATGTGATCGTGTAAATATTTCTGAACATGTCCAGCTGTTGAGATTTCGGTCTGCGTCAGGCGGTATGCATTTAATCATTTCTCTGCAGATATCTACAAGATTTGAATGTTCACAGGATGTTTATAGGCGAGATAAGGTCGGGATGAAATACTAATCCACTTTGGGACCTAACAAAAGTAGAGATTTGGAATTAAGTATCACTTTCTCTTACTGCACACGAACAAGGAAATAGAGGTCAGGAGGCCAATGTGCAACACGGCTGGTCTCTTATCTGGAACATAAACACCACCACAGGCCATTCTGGCACAATTAACTCTCTCCCCTTGGTGGGACAGGAGCATTCCTATGGAGCTTAGCAAGGTCACTTTTATTTCTGGGCTGAATGTATTTGGGGGTTGAGTCAGTAGTAAAAAATCATGAAAACTCTCATCCTAATGGGCAAAGGTTATCAATGTTGGCAGCAAGACATCAATCACTCAATGGGAAGCTGCTGACATGTCCTAAAACCTTTGCCTGTGACTGTGTTAGTGACTGGGGCTTTGGTGGGAGCCATAAATCTCTTGATTATTAGTACATGGGAGCACATAAAACAACACACATTTATATAAAGCATTTCCTACCATTAGAAATAGAATTATAAATGGCTTCTGCTACTTTATTTATGGAGTTGTAGATGGGTATAGAAAGACACCACCAAATATATCAAGTCAAGCAGTAAACAGAACTGTTCCAGCAAGGCACCATCGTATCCCTTGATTGGCTACTTGTTTGGAAAAAAAAAGGGATTTGGCACCCACTTAGTGGTTCTCTCATTTTAAGCAAATATAGGCCAAATGCTCAGAAGGAAAAATAAACCTTTTAATTATTGCTTTATTGGTTTATAACAGCATTTCATATGGTTCCAGTTAGAATTGTGTATGGATAGTTCTGTTTCGTTTATAAAGAGTACAAGTAGTAGAATAAACATTCAAACTAGGGGACATGGGGGCATTTACTACAACATCTCTTGATTGGCTGTATTAACGCTTCCTTCCCTACATTTCATTTTCCTGCACAAGTATAACCCAGAGCTATGATTTCCAAAAGGAATTTAAAATTTTGAGTCTGCAGGACAGTTTTCCATTAGGCACTAGTCCATCTTAAATGATCTTAAATGATCTTGGGCCCAAAGAAGGCGGCAGTGTTTTGGATCATTTTTATATATGGTTCCTTCTTTCCAGAGTTTTAACTTGGATTTGTGGATGCATTGACAATCTGTGTTCTCAGACAATGGTTTTCCAAAAGAATTCCTGATCCCATGCAGTCATTTCCACTAAAGAATCATCACTGTTTTTAATGGGCTAAAAGATCATGGTCATCCAGTATTGGCTTTCGGACAGAGATTCTTCTGGTTTCTTTGAATCTTTAAATATTAATTCTTTGCAATGAAACTTAAAGGACAAGTAACATGAATTTTTTTAAAAATATTCTTACGAAAAAAAACCCACCAAAACATATTAAAATTCGAAATAACTTACCGAAACTCTGCTTGAACTCCTCTTCAGAAAAGGCGACGATCCATTGTGGGGCGCTCAATTTCTCCTCAAGCACCGCACGATGGATCATCAGATTGCCTTTTTTGAAGAGGAGCGCAAGAGGAGTTTGGGTAAGTTATTTCTAAATTAAGACTTTGTGATTTTTAAAGTTTAATATGTGTTGGTGCTTTTTTTTAGTATATTAACACATTTTTTTAAAAAAGTGTTTTTATGTTACTGGTCCTTTAAAGTGACGAATCATGACCGGTTATGTAGATGAATCATGACCTGTTGCCAGTTGGTGAGATGTTTTACCGGATGTCTTTTTTTAGCATTTCAACCCTTCTCCAGTCTTTGGTTGCCCTGTGCCAACTTTTTGGAAACATGTTGCTTGGCATTAAACTCAAAAGGAACAAATATTCTTCAAAAAATAACATTTCTCAGTTTAATATTTGATGTGTTGTCTTTTACTATTTGCAATTGAATATAGGGTTTAAATGATTTGCAAATCATCACATTTTCTGCTTCTTTACATTTTACACCTCGTGCCCACTTTTTTGGAATCGAGACAGTAATTAAATAAAAACTTTATTACAGAATTAAAACATAAAATATTTATAACATTTCTGGCATTGATGATCCTTTGGAAACTGTAGTAGGCTGTCACTCTTCCTAATATATCAAACAATCATCGGATCTTCTAAATGACATGCTGTAGAAGTCGACATAGAGAAGGAGTTCACTTACTCTTAAATGTATGATAAGGGGAGCCATCAAGGGAGCCTATGCTGCTTTGTATGTATGTTTATTTATATAGATCTGCTTGTATATACATGTTGTCAGAAAGCATGTACCGAATGCTGGTCACACACACAATGTAACATGATAGGCCAATGGGTTTTGTTTTTGATCAGATAGACTGATTGCCTGAAGGTGTGTGGCACCCACTTGGTGTTGCTGAACAATCAATATCCATTCTGAGTTGATTGCCCAGAATGAAAATGACCATATCAGCTAATGACCACATTAGGCCAACCCAGAAACCAGAAGTAATTCTTCCTGAGATTTTTGGACATCTTAACGTGTTGACAAATTGCACACATTTCAAGTTGAACAATTGGACCATGAGTGGGCAACATAATAACCTGTAGATAAAAAACGACATGGAGCAGCATTCAGGAAGTGATACAAGGGTATGAGACCAATGGATGAGCTCTTGCCAATACAACTACAACTCATACCATGGCACAGCTTAACCATGGTCTCACAAGCTATTGCTCATGCAGCCGTCTGCTTATCTGGCCAACGTGCCCTGCATTCCATGCAACAAACCAAGTCAGTTAGCTGGGAATGGTTCCCACAGAGGCCCCTGCAAAATATTTTTACTGGCCATTAAAATAGAATTGAGCAACAGTTCTTGCCCAGCCTTGAACAATTATTAATAAATAGAATTAAATAAACTATAACTAAATTACTTTGGAATATTTGGGTCCCATGTAAACATTTGTGTTGAGGTCGTAAATGAGTTTAGAATCTTAAATACACTAACCAACTATTTTGTTTGAAACCATAATATATTATTAATGGCTGTAAATTGTTTTTGTCATTCCTAATAATTCATGTATTTTTTATTAAAAGGATAGTCAGACCAAAGAGTGAAAATTTTTAGACTAAAAGCACAAAATCAATTGTGCAGCCTCCAACTGATTGTGATGTGATTACATGAAAACACCAGCTTAAAATGTTTATAGTTAGGGATGTAGCGAACTGCCGTTAATGTGTTCGCGAACGCCGTTCGCGAACACCGGCAAAAAAGCGAACAGTTCGCGAACTTCGAACACTCGATAAAATCGTTCGATCGAACGATCGAAGGATTTTATTCGTACGATCGAAGGATTTTCGTTCGAATCGAACGATCGAAGCTATTCGATCGAATGATTTTAATTCAATCGAATGCTTATAATCGTTCGAACGAATGGAAATCGTTCGATTTTAGCGATTGAACGGTCGAATGGTCGAATGGTCGAACGAAATTTTACTTCGAATCGAACGCGAACACCAATTGGCGAACGTCGCGCGACGTTCGCGAACATTCGGCGGACGCGAACAGTCGAAGTTCGCGCGAACTAGTTCGCCGGCGAACAGTTCGCTACATCCCTATTTATAGTACAGATTCTCACCTATTATTGAAACCATCCACTAAATGGTCTGAGTTTTTACATTTTCAAATAACTCCCTCAGACTTGGTAAAATCTATTAGGGATTACAATAAATTAATTTTACTGGAAAATTGGAGGATACAACATTTTAAGCGTATCCATCTAGGCTATGGAAAATTATTTTCAAAAACTTCCTCTAATGGCCCTATTTCATACTGTCCTAAATGTCATGAGACTAATGTGTCACTTTTTCATTATTTATGGTCTTGCCCAAAGATTGATATATATTGGAGGGAAATTTTTGGGTTTTTGAATTATCAATTGAAGATAAGGATTGAATTGTCTCCGTGCTTTGTTTTTTTGCATCTAGATAATGTCGTGTTTCCTTCAGTTCCCAACACAAATTTTATTTCCCCTGAAAATAAATTATTGACAGTTTTTTTTCTAGCAGCTTCCAAAAAAGCTTTATTTAATTCTTGGTTACTAAAAGAACCCCCCTCGTTAACAGACGTTATTTCTTTTATGAACCAGTTTAGTTGGCAAGAAGCCTTATTAACCAAAACCAAAGGAAATAATTCCATTGACTCTTTTAAACTAATTTGGTCTCCTTTTTTGAAGCTTGTAGCTCTAATATAGGTGATCAAATAGGACGGTTTCTCCATTTATAAGATGTGCTTCTGACATTCCAGTCAATGAATGGACATTTTTCTTTCTTTCTTTCAATATGTTTATATCCACTGGCTTAGTAAATTTTAGTTAGTTGTTGTCAGTCTCATTAAATGGTATTTCGTTTTTAATAATTTCATTCCATTGTATCGATTATAACTTGTCTTTTATCTGCATAAAATTTGCTGTCGTACTGTTATCATTTGTTTAACATGAAAATCAAATAAAATATTTTCAAAATGAAAACACCAGCAATGGCAGTTTTGGACCCCAAAATGCTTTATTTTGCTTCCTCTACCTTCTGTCTTATATAAAGAGAAACTGTAGGTGCAGTGTGCAATTTCAGACGTTAGCCACCATGTTTTTTACAATGTAGTGTTTCTCCCAAGATTTCAGTGTAGGTGAGGGGAAAATGCGCCTGACACATTTATGTTCAATGCTTAAAATACATGCATCTGCACTTGTAAATCATTCTTTATATCTGGTAGTCCAGCAAGTACAATTAAGTACTTGGCAGCAACAAACATAAGGTGGCCAAACATGGGCAGATTTAAGCTGTGATTTGGCCTCATAAGACAACTGACCAACTAATATCTAAAAATGAAAAAAGGTTGCAACTGGACATTCCATCTGCTCCCATACCATCAATGATACCTCCTAGTATGGTAGAACCCCCCCCCCCCATTTAAACTTACTTTACTGACAACACAACAATATTTTTGGACATGTATTGATGAACATGGATACGTAAAGGTCAACAATGGTTAGTAAAAAAAGTGGCTGGTAATGAGCAAGTGTATATATTGGAGGAAGACCTTATACCTCAATACATTCTTCTTCTGCATTCATAGAGACTGTAATCATACCATATGGCCATAAACACCCTTTTTTGTTCTACAACGATAATGATACTGTACGTCACATTATTTCTATGGGGTATTCCCAACATAATATAGAGAAAAATATGGATTCTCCCACTCCTCATCTATGAAAATAGATTCACAACCTACTCCAGTGAATGAAGGGCCACCCAGTTACCGCCTACATTGATAAGAACAGATAAGAACCTTATTAAACATTTTCACTCATGAGCATCATTCAAATATAAAAATAGTTGGGGAGCAACACAATCATGCAAATAGGTCTAGGGGTGCCAAATAAGTGCTGTTATTGGCTATTTGGTATCCCCATATACAGCTTCAAGAGATTCTGTTTGGCAGGACATCTAGGGGCCGATTCACTAACTTCGAGTGAAGGATTCGAAGTAAAAAAACTTTGAATTTCGAAGTGTTTTTTGGGCTACGTCGACCATCGAATGGGCTACTACAACCTTCGACTACGACTTTGAATCGAAGGATTCAAACTTAAAAACGTTCGACTATTTGACCATTCGATAATCGAAGTACTGTCTCTTTAAGAAAAAACTTCGACCCCCTAGTTCCCCATCTAAAAGCTACCGAACTCAATGTTAGCCTATGGGGAAGGTCCCCATAGGCTTTCCTAAGTTTTTTTGATCGAAGGAAATTCCTTCGAATCGTTGGATTTAAATCCTTCGAATTGTTCGATTCAAAGGATTTTATTGTTCGATCGAAGGAATAATCCTTTAGCACTATTTGCGCTAAAATCCTTCGACTTCGATATTCGAACTTGAAGGATTTCAATTCCCTGACGAATATCGAGGGTTAATTAGCCCTCGATATTCGACCCTTTGTGAATCGGCCCCCTAGTTTTTACTCTACCAAAAGCACCCAGGTCACAGAAGAATAGTGGTGAGATTTTTGTTGATCCCTTAACACTGCTTTTGTTTTCAATGCCGAAAGTTGCTTTCAACTGTGAAGAACTCGGGATATATAACTGAGTGAGTGAATGCAGGGCCGCCATCAAGGGCCCAGTAGATTTAGCGCTTAAATGGGGGTCTGGCTGTGCTCCACTTTCTGAATTATTTGGGCCACCCTTGAACGAAAGGGATGTAGTCAAAGCTGCCAAAGAAGAGCTGAAGCCGCCAAAGCCATGAAAGAGCCAAAGCAGCCGAAGACCCGAAGCCATGATGTAGAGCAGGGGTCCCAACCTTTTTTATCTGTGACCCACATTCAAATGTAAAAAGAGTTGGGGAGCAACATGAGCATAAAAAAGTTCCTGGAGATGCCAAATAAGGGCTATGATTGGCCATTTGATAGTCCCTATGTGCACTGGCAGCCTACAGGAGTCTGTTTTTGGCAGTACACCTGGTTTTATACAACCAAAACTTGCCTCCAAGCCTGGAATTCAAAAATAATCTCCTGCTTTGAGGCCACTGGGAGCAACATCCAAGGGGTTGGAGAGTAACATGTTACTCACGAGCTACTGGTCTGGGGTCACTGGGTAAATATATCAGAAGGCCATTGTTGGAAAAAAAAAGATGATATACTGTACTAATCACAAACCACATTCACATTGAAGCCAACAGATATTACAGCAGTAGAGTTGTGGACCCTACCAACATTTTTTTTTTAAATTTAAATATTTTGATTGTTCAATTATTTCAGCAGCAGTTATTGAGGTGTTACTCCATCAGGGCCATACGCCATTTTGATGACAACCATTTTTACTCCATAGAGTTTAATTTAGGAAGTTTGTTTCCACAATATATAAAGCAGTTATTATCTGCAAAAAAAAAATATTTTGACAGGTACAGGCAACTTTAAGCTCTCTAAATATTGCAGAATTATAACTCCCATCATGACTCCATCAATGAAGCTAGAGAAGGTTTTATGGAGTGGAAAAGTGTGCCTAACCCTAAATATAGAATTTTATGCCGACAATTATTATAGGCTATAATATATCGCCTACGAGTTCTATAACAATGCAAAGACACATGAATGCTACCAAATGCCTTCATCTAAGCTATGGGGCTTGAAAGAAACAACTAATATCTTGGCATGTGTCTAAACTTGGAATCCAGCCCCTTTATAGGTTCAAAGCTGAGCTGGGGTGGGACTCCAGTACCTACACAGAAACCCAGAGCACATGGAGCCTACATGGTGCCCTCAACACGGGGAAAAGCTTTTGAGAACAGACCGGTATAGGCATATCATTCAGTGTTTGACTGATTACCCCATGCTTGGCCAGTTCATGTGCCGCCGATAACTTCCAGTCTAATCCTTAATGAGACTTTTGTTTACTTTAAAAAGAGAAATTTCAAAAAGCTCTGGCACCTTAAACACTTTTGAGCTAGAGATTGTTTGTCAAAGAGGTGGTTTAAGCTTGGCTATTATAATCAGCAAAGCAGCAGGTCGCTCTTGTAATTATACAAATCAAGGCTACCAATTAAGAAAAGCAAAAAAATAAAGTGACTAACGGTGCCTTTGTAAAGCTAAACCTGAGATGTAATTAAAGCAAACAAATCTTTTTAGAATGGTCCCAGAACTGGAAAAAACTAAATATGTACAAGATTTATACAGCCATAGAGACACAGTAATACAGGTGAAATCCTAGCACAGGCCCGAAAACAGTATTTTAATAAAATAAAAATAAATAAGTGCTTACAAATGCAACAAATAAACATGGGCCCCAGGAGTAGATCCAGTCTGTAGTGCATTGATACTTGCCTGGTTCCTGACCCGATGAACTGGGAATTTCCAAGGTATATATAGTTATATATAGTATATAGTATATACTATATATATATATATATATATATATATAGTAAGGATATAGTTTGTCAGATGAGAGGAACTTAAAAAAGGTAAAAAAAAGATGAAACATACATATTACAAAATCTGTCATCTATCTATCCAGGTAGGGCATCCGTTGCTGTCTGGAAAGGGCCTCTTTGTGAACTCATAAGCCCCCCTCCACCCCACATACTGTGTCATGTTGCCTATAGTGCACCTCCCTCCTCCTTGACTCCACACCTGGGAATGAGGAAGAGGAGACAGTCCAGGTGGTGCAGAAGGCCTAGGTGGGAGGGGCCCATAATGGTCAGGGCCCAATGCATTTTTCTCCAGTGTCCAACTGGCCCAGTCTGATACTCTGTCTGATACTCTGTCTGATACTCTATTTGATACTCTATCTAATACTCTATCTAATACTCTGTGCCTGTGACCGGGGAAGAGGAGACATCCAGATGGTGGAATGAGCCTGGGTTGGTAGGGCCCTTAAAGGCTGTGGCTCACTGGGTTTTTTCCTGGTGTCTCACTGGCCCAGTCTGACACTCTATCTATATATCATCTATCTATCTATCTATATATCTATTATCTATCTATCTATCTATCTATCTATATATTATCTATCTATTTATCTATCTATCTATTATCTATCTATCTATCTATCTATCTATCTATCTATCTATCTATCATCTATCTATCTATCTATCTATCTATCTATCTATCTATAATTTATCTATCTATCTATCTATCTATCTATCTAT